>CM022875.1:40294265-40326760 GCA_012654025.1 Pachypsylla venusta
GGGGGGGGGGATTGTATAAAGGAAAACAAAAAAAAATCATTAACATATGAGACCATAATTTCACAAAGAAGCTGAACTTAAAAAATGATCATGCAAAGGTAAGATGATAAGATAGAGAACAGAGTGGCAGAGTGAGTAGAAAGGTGGGGGGGGGTTCAACCCANGGGGGGGGGGGTTGAACCCACTTGCTCCTGTTCTGATGAGTTTAAGTACTACCTATACTCTTATCAGAAAGAATTGCTTCAATATCACGCTGAATAATACTAATTTTTACGCAAATGTCATGAGACACATCTAATTTACTCCTATACTTGTTTTTCAAGTACAACATTTGAGAAAATCCAGATTCACACATATATGTGGTAACAAAGGGTTATAGGGCTTTCTTGTGGAGACTTGGATATTTGATCTTGTTGATTTTCATCCAAAAATCAACTTAAATATTACTACTGTTGAACATATCTTTCACGGTGCTGTCACTTGTCAGATCAAAATATGATTCTTTATATCTTCGTCAGCAACACCTGCATCTGAGTTTTCTGCGAACGGATTTCTAATCCACTCTAAGTCACTTGTATTATTAGGTGTGATTTTTTTTTTACATAATGCCTACATTTATTTTATGATATTTTGTGTACAACTGAAAATGGCTTCGCGTACCACCTGAAATGGGCCCGAGTACCACCGTTTGAGACCCCATGATCTAAGGAGTTTCCAGTATAAATTCCATTTCCAGTTAGAGGAACAATTGAGTTTGGAATGAAATAACTTTTATCTGGTCTAATAGATGAGCCTGACAGAAGATTTAGTCCGTCAGTCAGTCACCCATTCACTCACTCATTAACTCATTCACTAAGTCACTCACTCAATCACTCTTTCACTCACTTAGACACTCACTCAGTCACTCATTCACTTAGACAGTTACTCATTAACTCATTCATTATGTCACTCATTCAATCATTCACTCAGACAGTCACTCATTAATACATTCACTAAGTCACTCACTCACTCCGTTACTTACTCACTCGGTTTGCCTGCTTAATGAATTTTAATTTTTTAAAATTTATTTTATTTAGACCAACATTAACATTTTCTATTTAGTTTACTATTCAGGGGCAGATACAGATCTTTAATGGAAGGGTGGGGGGGGCGACCATGGCTGAAGAACACAATCAAAGTCAGTTGAATAAATAATGAATTATTAATAAAAGATGAACATGTAACTTATGCTTTCGGTAAATGACCTTAGGTAATATGCAATGAAAATATTATTGCACGTTCGGAATAAACATACCTAATTAGTAATTCGTTCAATGAAAGTAGCTTTTTTGGTTTTTCAATAATGAACCTTTGGAATCGTCACGAAAAAAAAAAAAAATCTCAAAATTTGATATTATACGCTTTTTATTAATGATGAATTTACGTCCAAACGTGTAATGTAATGCAAGCACCTGAATTTTCCGTGATTGGTGTAAGTTGAATCAATCTTTTGGTTTATTATTTTCAATAATGAACCTTTGGAATCGTCACGAAAAAAAAATAATACCCCCCTTCAAAATTTGATATTGTACGTTTCAACGTACGTAGAATCCAAAAATCGAATAAAAAAAAATCCGTTTGTCCGCCGCGCCGTCCGCCATACGCCGTGATGGACACTTTTGCCACTTAGCGTTGACCGATTTGGATGAAATTTGGTGTATAGGTCCCAACAGGTCTTTAATTGTGCCCCAAAACTTTTGGGTGCAATCGAATACACCCTTGGCGATTTTTGCCGATTTCTAGCGGTTTTCAGCATTGCTTCTAAAAGGAGAATGGTAAGAGCTGGAGATTTGAAATTGTATGTAATGTCATATTTGGGGTCTCAGTTTTGGGTTCAATCAAATATACCACTTTAAAGCGGTTTTCATTAATCCTGTCTAGAGAATGGTAAGAGCCAGAGACTTCAAATTTACTAGGTATGTTAAATTTACGGTCTAATTACGCCCCAGATTTGGAATCGTCACGAGAACCCCCACTCAATTTTTTTGGGGGTGCTCCAAAAAAGTTTTATTATTTTTTGTCAGAAAAATAATAAACTCTTGTGTCACATGGGAAGAGTTTTCATTTTTAAGTTGAACCTTTGATTTGAATAAACATATTTGGCAGATAGGTATGAATAGTTTAAAAACATTCTCTTTATATCAGACTGACAATTTTCAACGTCTTAAAAATTTACATGGGAACGTTTTCACTTTATAATGGAGAATGTGTTAAAAACATTTTATAACTTAACAATTTTCCAATTTAAACTAATACCCCGTGTGTAATTGTGTATAATAACGTCTATAATTACCTGTAGGCAGTATGGAAAATGGAAATTCTTTGTACCTTTTGAACTTTCATCTTTAATCCTACAGACTTTATTCTGAAACTAGGTAAATGATATGGGACAATCCTCTCAAACACCCCTCAGCCCCTATTAAATTTCACTCGATTTCACTTATTTGTTTCATAAGCCTGGTTCAGAGAAAATGAATATTTAAAAGGACAAATTCGAATAAGTTCGGACTTCCATTCATTTAAATTGAACTTCTGGAAAAAATCCTTATTTTTATAAAAATCTATTCCTCTATTTTTTCTCCTTGAAAACATAAGCGTTTTTTTAACATTTGGAAGTAATTAAAAGCCGATTATGTTGAAAGGATTAAGTTGATTAATTTGAAGCTGGGCCAAAAGCTGAAGTGGGTATTTTTAAAAACGGTTATTTTTCCGTGAATATAATTAATAGAAAAATATGGATTTAATATGTGCAATACGCAACTTAGTAGACTAGTATCCCCTGATCGCGGCTTCGCCCGCGCATATTTTAAATTTAAATGAAATCCATTTTTAAAAGTTTTATTTGGTTTCTCGGTGGACACCCGCGTAGAAAAGCCGTCTTAATTACCCATTAAAGTGCCTAAATGAAAGAAAAACATGTGGTATACATATCATAGATCGAAAATTGTGAAAGTAGGCGTGTACGCTGTTGTATGCGATTTCTACCTCTTAAAATTAAAATTTTGCAAAATCCTTTCTTAGTGCACACTTACATGGTGCAACGAAGGTCCAAACCATTTCAAGTCTGTAGCATTAACAGTTTTGGCTCTGCGTTGATCAGTCACTCAGGACATTGCCTTTTATATATAGAGATATATTTTGTGAGGGCTTTCTAATCATCGAAAACAATGTAATTCTTTGTTTTCCTCCTAGCAAGTTGTTAAATATGTTCATGAAAGTCGATAGTTAGGAATTCATGTAGAAAACATGTTCGTCAGGGTTAGGTATATGATGTAATAACAAATTCATTGCAATTGTTGTACTTTTTGAACGTGTTTAAACTAAAGTGATTTATAGCAGCCCCCCCCCCCTTCTTGCTTGCATCTCTTTGCCATAGTCCTAGATAACGCTAAATCTTACGTAACAATGCCTCATTTCCTTAATTATAATTTTAATTATTAAATATTTCTATTTCTTAATTGGGATTTGAAACAGTAATAATTCCATTTCAACGGAAAAAACTTTTGGTACAAATAGAAGAAATGAAAATGAGGAAAACGCTTTCACAGTCTAAATTTCTAAACTGTGGAACATACTCCTAAAGTGTTTCGTCATTTTCATACTTCATTGTTCTTAGAGGTCAGGGATTCGATTTGTGACCCCATATATGAAAGTGGAGGAACGTTTATTGTGATATCTCTGTTTAATTTACAAAAAAAAAAAAAAAACCGCGGATGGCGCCGGCGGACAAACGAATTTTTAAATCAATTTTTGGATTCTACATATAGCTCCCTTGAAACGTAAAATATCAAATTTTGGATGGGGTACTGTTTCATTACTGAAAATAATAAAACAATAGGTTAGATAATATCAAAGAGATCCGAAATAAATATTTCAACACTGATGACAAAAATTAAAATTAAGGTTCAAGGGGATCTCATATGAGTGGTGAATAATTAAATAAATGTGTTTACATTGATTGTCTAAAGCTACCATTAATATAAGAAATTGCTCAGTGTCCCAAGAGGTAGTCCACCATCTTCTGCATAGGCTAGACATGGCACATACGAGTATGACACCAAGAACCAAGGTCTTTATGATCGTCTTTACAATAATCCTTGTGATGCGTCTGGAAATAATTAAGCTGCGTTCTCTGTGTTGGCCTCCCCGAGTCTGTTCTTCTTTCACCTCTCTCTCTCTCTCTCTCTGTCTCGCCAGAACGGCCTTGTTCTTTTAGTAAGCATTCCAAAAAAAGTTATAAAAATATTTCGAATTTTTTTAGACTATATTTTATATGAAACACACTAAGCAGAAAAGGGTTTAAATAGAAAAAAAAAATATTTTAAGTAGAATAAAATGTTGAAATGATACAGACTTCCCTGAATTCCCTGAATTAAAAAAAGAGGCAGGAATTATATTTTAGAGAGATATGCATGAAAAAAGTACCAGAAATCAATGAATAAACCTAAAACTGTATGAATGTTATATCTATAAAAAAATTGTTGTAAACCCTTCATTGGAACAAAATAATCACCGCACAAATGTGTCTGCTTCAAATTGAGGTTAAAATGAAAAATTATTTGTAACTTTACTTATTTATTTTAATTAAATTTTACTCAAAATCTCAATTTCAATGAAGTTTTAAGCGTAAAAAAAGTTCAAGTTGAACCGAAATTAAATTTTCACGTATTATAATATATAATAAAAACTTTTCAAAAGGTTGCACATAATTTTCCAAAAATAGTATTTTTTGTTATTGAGAATTTGATGATCAATTTAAATATTTCGAATGAGCGTAATGTTTTGACTGACTGGGTGAACGTCCACTGCTGAACAGTTACAATTTTGCGAAATATGTCTTAAATGAAGGATAAAGATGTCACCTAAATCTTTCTCGCTTTAAATTGATATGTTGTCAAATCTTAATATATTGGCCAAGATTAGCAAAATTTTGAGAAAAAAATTGGAAAATTGGTCGTAACTAAAACGGCTGGATAATACCATGTGTATAACCTTCCCCGGGTTAAAACAAATAAGTGTGCAAAGTTTTTTGCAATTCCGTTCTGTACGAGTTCTAAGTTTTAAGCGAGCAAACAAACAGACAAACATTCACTTTTATAAATGTTGCTGGGAATTGCGGAAATAGTGCGATTACCGGTAATCAACCGCGATTATCGGTAATCAACCGCGATTACCAGTATTCACCAGGGTTCCTTGGTGCACTTGCCGTTCTTGAGATATCTTGTTCACAGGCTGACAGACAAACACACACACACGGAATAATGGCTGAAAACTCGAGATTTCGTCTCTGGGGACCCCAAAACCTGTTTTGGCATTGAAAACTCGAAATTTGAGCCCATTACAATAGTTTCCTTTTTATAGGATAAGGAAAGTAAAAATATATCTAAACTAATTTCTTTGAAAACAAAAATATATACATAAAATAGACAAGAAGAAATTCGATGGAGCCTGATGATGATATTTCTAAGGTTACATTTCAATTGTCAATATTATTTAACCTGAGGATTATTTTGAGGTATTTGAGGTAGATGTCTCTTTGAAAGTCTGTCAACTGCACATAACCAAAAATACAATCCATGGTAAATGGGAAATATTCTGATGAATGTTTCTACAGTTCTACACCCTACTCAGGAGTACACCAAGTATTAACACAGCAACTATTTCTATAGGTAATTATGACTGACTGTAATGACGATTTTCTTGGTGCAACTAGACCTCAAATGGGATTTACATAAATAACAAAATATTCTTTCATGAATAAATAAAATAAAAATCCTATGCTTGTTTTTTTTTCATGAATTTTCATCGGTAAAAGATTTTTTTTTTCTTTACATTTTTCTCTCTTGTATATTAGGCGTCCCCAGTAGTGTGCAGTATACGTCTTTCTCTCTAAGAATTAACTAGACGTCCAATGGGAGCTTCATGTCAGATAATTAATTTTGATGACTAAATGGATTGTTGTCCAATATAATTATTATTTTTATGTATATGTGGAGTAAAATTATTCAAAAACTGTGTCAGTCATGCAAGAGGGAATGATATGATGACTGTATAATTAAACACCCTATATTATATTAACCCTAGCATTGCCAAGGGGGGTACAAAGTACCCGCGTTTTAGCAAAAAGCTTATAGTAATCAATTTATGATACCGTAAAGTGGGGTGAATACGATCAGCGTGGTGAATAGGATCACTTTTGACTAAAAAGCCTTTTTAACAGAAAAACGCCATTTCTATTAATGATAGGAATATTTTTATATAGACAAAAATTGTAGACCACTTCACAACCTTTCTTAAGAGTATTTTTTGATTTTTCTATAACGCCTCCTCTTTACACGGTGTATAATTTTGTATCACTCTATGAACAACAACAAAAATGTAGCCTGGAAAAAGATCTATAAGACCCTTTATAGAAAAAAATTGGTAGAATCAGGAGATGACTTTCCGAATTTAAATTTTGTGCAGAATACGTAGCAGTCATCCAAATAAAGATTTGATAAATATTTGGGCCCCAAAAGGGTTTTTTTCTTGAAAGGCCCCGTTTTTTGAAAATTTTGGTGTGAATAGGATCAGCATTAAAAGAATAAAAAATCATTGGAGTGTTTTTGTTGTTGTGTATTATTATTAACCTATTTATCATATTGGCTGCATCCAAAGATATAGATTTTAACTTTACTTCGAAGACTGAAAGTAAGACTTTCTTAGATTTAAGTAGATTTCTATGTTCCCATTTTCTTAAAAAATACATATTTTTAACCCCCTTTAACGCAAGAAGTTCATTTTGGTATCATTTTCTTCGTTATTTTGTTTTGAAACTTTTTTAAAAACATGTTTTGTGATCTTATTAATCTGCCGACTGCAAAACCCGGTTCAATGAATAGAAGTCAGTAGGTGATCCTATTGTCCTGACTCGCAGGTGAATAGGATCAAGATAGCTTTTTTTAAAAATGTGCCCAAACTAAAGGTCGGAGAACCTTCAGCTAAGGTTCACTGAAAAGAGCTAATCAAGACTCAAGTTTTGGCACAAAAAACAAATCTGTGAAGAAAAAAAAAATCACAAAGATACAGGCTTTCAAACTTGAAAAATGATCCTATTCACCCCACCTTACGGTACTTATTTTAATGAGACCTTTAATACTTGTCACAAACAATATTTTCCATCATAGTATATAAAAATATGTATGTTCTAAGCCTTCTAATGGATGATATTGAAGCCAAACTTTGGCGCAGGAACTTTATACCATGCATGAAACCAATACATTGATTGTCTAAAGCTACCATAAATATTCTAAAGTGTCTAAAATGTCTCATTATGTACCACATGCAAGAAATAAGTGTGTGTAAACACTGTCAAAAGACATTTGTCTGTGTGGGATGTCAGGAAATACAAAGTTCTGGTTCAGAATAGATTTCCTAGGGTCTAGCGATTTTTTATTTTTTTTATTTTCATTTATATTATTTTATTCCTGGGATTTAATTTTATTTTTATGTAAGATAATAATTGATTTAGTTTATGTATTTTTAGTTCATAATAAAGTAATAGGGACTTATTGTAATAAAAAAAAAATATTTTATCCTTTATTTTGTTTGCGGGTACTTTGTACCCCCTTTTTTTTGTAATTGAATAGAGCTTGGCAATCCTAGGTTTAAAAAAAAAACATCAGAAATTCAAAATTCTAAAACGCTCCAAAGTTCTCAGCTCTCTAGACCTCCACAATAAATAGGCAGGGGCAAAAATAAATTAATCGATTTTAAAACATAAGGCCAGTCCCTACAAGAAGGGGGAATGGGGGGGGGGGGATTCCCCCAGGACCTTGATTTCGTAAGAGGCCCTGTGAGAAATTTTCATAAACACATTTTTCAAGTTTTTTTCTGAATAATAAATAAATGAACTTCAAAGTTTTGAAAAATTTTCAAACACACAAAATCAGAAATTTAGTGGGCTAATAATATGGGACAATGGCTATTGCAGGACACTGATTTTAAATTATAGTGTGACCTTTCAGTTTGTACAGCAATCATAAATATTGGTATATTTCGTAAACAGTAACATCTCAAAATCGTATTATTTGTTGCCAAGAAGAAGCATATACGCCTTTTCACATCAACTACGTGAATTGCCTACTTTTACTATTATTACTGTCCATACGTTGATTTTAGAATAACAATGATAGAGAGGCCCGTAAATTTCCCCCCTCCGCCCGGATTTTCTGTTTACGGCCCTGCATAAGGCACATGGCGGAGCTTGTCAATATAGGAATTCAAAGCCGAATAGGAATTCAAAAAAGTAGGTAGGTGTAGGTAGAAATGTATGCACGAGGAACTATTATTAAGGGATTAGGGGAAGAAGATTCCAGACAGAGAAAAGAGAACATAAAACATTAGTACAAGTTGTAAGATAGGAGTTGAAGGCAATATATATGACGACTCGGACTAAACATTTTATAAGGATTTAATACAAAAGGTTAAGTAAACAAAAGCAAACAGAAATCTCTTCGCATTTCATTTCCTTTATCTTGTTGGAAGAAAACAACTTTCTTTACTTCTCTGCACTTTTCAAGTAATAAATGATTCAAATAGTATTTCCCTACAAAAAAAGTATCCATGAGATAAACAAAGTGTGGATACACAATAGATCGGGAAGTAAAAAACATATTACACCAAATTAGTTGAGTGGAAACAAGGAGCATAATAACACTGATGGTGCCAGATATGGGACTTGACAATAAATAAATAGCAAACAAAATAGAAAGTGATTGAAAAATGAAGAAAAAGCAATAGTAAGTTTTATAGTCTGCGGAAATAAATGAAGTGAATATGTGAAGTGAATAACACATAGGAAAATTTGAAAAAAAAAGAGAAAAAAAAATATGTTAATGAATAATAGCCAAAGAATAAGTTCACAAATTACAGCCAAGAGTGGAGGATTCGAAATCAGAAGGTTCTTTGTTCGAATCTGAGTAAAAATTTGTGACAAATCATTAGCTTGAATTAGATATCGACTCTATTTATATAAAAAGTTTATATAAATGGATAAAATTATATAAATATTACGTATCGACTCCATTTATATAAAAAGTCCGGTTCACATAAAATAAGAACAAAATATATATATATTACACAGACTTTTATTTATTATCACAATAGTTACTTTCTATTGTGATAATAAATAAAAGTACGTATAATATATATATTTCTTATTTTATACGAATAAATATTTATCTACACAAAATCTACATTATCAGCGAGTAACATGGGCCAAAGAACATATATTTCGTGGGCCAGGCTTTATGAGACCGCTATCTTGAAAAAAATGTTTTAGCACAGTATTATAAGAATCGCTTTAGTTATTATGGCGAACTTTTTGTCAGATGCTATGCGTAATGCGTATGCCCCTGACCACTTCGAGATATACATATGGCGGGCGGGGCCATATGAAAGCGCCATCTTTGAAAATCTTTTTTAATCGATAATTCTAAAGCGTTAAAGTTATTTCAAATAAACTTTTGTGGTATGCCGCACGTATGCCTCTCAACGGTTTCATCACTATCTGTTGTGTACCAGGTGTTGTGAGGAATATTGGGTTTGGTTCTAAAAAAAATCAAATGCGCTCTGAACCTAAACTAGCATCTCATTTTTTTTACTTAACCTAATTCTTACAACCTACACTCCTAATACGTCCTACCCAACAAATTTTGAGTTGATTTCTATGAGTTACCTATATAGTAGCAGTTATTTCTATGGCCAATAACTTATAATGTATACAAAATCAGACATAGCTACTAGTGCAAAAATGGCACAGTTATTCATTCCCCAGTGGTGGTAATAATATTCTGTAGTTTTGCGAACTGTGGACCGCCCTCATTTAAAATGGTCCCGGGTGACCCTATAAGGCGCACTATTCAGCTAATTCTATGAATATAGTAACTGTTCATACCAAATTTCATCAAAAGGGGATCGAGAATTATCGTGGTACAAAAAGACAAGATGTTCGAGAGTTATCGTGGTACAAATAGACAAACAGACAAGGTGTTCGAGAGTTATCGTGGTACAAAAAGACAAACAAACAGACAAGATGTTCGAGAGTTATCGTGGTGCAAATAGACAAACAGACAAGGTGTTCTAGTATTATCGTGGCACAAATAGACAAACAGACAAGGTGTTCTAGTATTATCGTGGCACAAATAGACAAACAGACAAGGTGTTCGAGAGTTATCGTGGTACAAAAAGATAAACAAACAGACAAGATGTTCGAGAGTTATCGTGGTTCAAATAGACAAACAGACAAGGTGTTCTAGTATTATCGTGGCACAAATTGACAAACAGACAAGATGTTCGAGAGTTATCGTGGTACAAACAAACACGATGTTCGAGAGTTATCGTGATACAAACAAACAAGATGTTCGAGCGTTATCGTGGTACAAACAAACAAGATGTTTGAGAGTTATCGTGGTGCAAACAAACAAGATGTTCGAGAGTTATCGTGGTACAAATAGGCAAACAGACAAGGTGTTCGAGAGTTATCGTGGTACAAAAAGGCAAACAGCAAACCTGAGAAAAATTGTGACCTTCACTTGGTTCGCAATCTTTGATGATTGACAACTAGAATGATTTATTTATTTAATTTCAAAGTGCATCTGTTATAATATTTCGTTGCTTATTTTAATTTATGAAATTGTCTAGCAAAGAACGAAGCACAATAAATTTTCTTTTTCACAACCTCAACTAATTGAGTTGGAAAAGAAAATGCTGTAGCAGTGAGTCATATTTATCTTTCATTTTCATGCGATGGGTTGACATTTTTTGCTGATTTGTTCATTTTTTATTTTTGTTGTATGTTTATTAAAATTATGCAGGGCGTGGCTAATAATTTCAATACACTGATATTAAAATTATTGTTATTCTTTGAGCTATAGACTTCACTATAGCTTTTCATTGTGGCCGTTTCAAATCGGCCACAATGATGTTCCAGTAGGTCCTATAGGGCCCAATTAATATCAATCATTGTCTCGATATCATTTGAATTTACTTTTCATAATATTTTAATTAAACAAGTTCTAGTTCATTAATATTTTAATTAAACCCCTCAAAAAATACAACAGATCTTATTAGAGAGATTTCGCAAATCTGTTATTGTGTCCCCATAATCAATACGTAAACGATAAGTTTATGGGTTTCGTGTCTCATAGGCGGAAGAATTTTTTAGTTTTCGCAACACCGCGATATACGAAAACGAAAACTTAAGTGTCTCTAGCGGATAATTAAAGAAAACTTTTTCACATTTCAAAACAAACAACGCAATTTACACAATCGTGAATCGTATCTTTAGTCATATCACTTTTATTCCATAATATTCAAGAAGCAATAAATTCTAGGGTTCTAATACAATTAAAAGAGACTAATTTTTGACCTAACTTAATGCATTTAAACCTAATCTAACTAACTCACCCTAACTAGTCCAAACTCCCCCCCTCCCACCAGGAACTTCTATGCAATTCAAACTTGGTGCTCGTGTGGGGATGCAAGTTTCTTGATCTTTTCAATTTTCCTCTTTTTGACATTCAAACCTAGTAGGTAACTTTTTTCATGTTGGTACAACTGCGTCGCAGAATCGGCTTGCAATGAAAACAAAAATGTCTACTTTAGTTCACTATGTTCAAAGATTTTTTTTTTTTTTTTCAAAATAAAATAAAATTAAAGTGAATTAATTTATTTTCCGGACCTAAAACGTTTAAAAAAACTTTTAAGACTATATTAAACCACATTTTAAGTTTGTAACTTGCTAAAAAAAAATCAATAATAATTGTCTTGAACCGATCGCCCCTTTGCCCCCTCTAGATCCGCACCTGCTGCAGCTTTAAATAAGTCCTTGCCTGCTGCTCTGTACTTATGATGCTGATAAACTTTATTAGCGAAGAAAATTAGAATACTGAAGGAAAACTCGAGCGGGTTATGTCTCTCAGACTACAAACATTTACACATTGTACAATATTACATACATTGTACATGTCTGTCAGACATGTTTCCCATAAACGACGCGACGCGGCGTATGTATAGTAAGATATTATATTGGACCCCCCTCCCAACTAAAATAAATGTTTTACGGCGCCTGGCGAAGTACCAAATTTTTTACAATAGTAAGTATGATTTCAGTTTTCGTTTATTCTACGATCTTCCCAATCCTCTATTTCGTGTATCATGCGTAGAATTTATATTTTTATTCCTTATTTTGGTTGACTAAATATATCATCTTGTTTTGCGGTATATTAACAACCATCTTCACAAATTTACTGTTATATCATCTGTTAATTCCAGTATACAAGGGTTTTTCAAAAGGGTATGTAAAAAAAGAAACCGCGTATATAGTAGAGCTCAAATAAAGGCCATATTAATTAATAAACCCTTATACGGAAATGGACCCCAATGTAGGGCGACCCAAAGTTGGCACTTAAAAATCGAATTATTTTGCGATTGACTTCATTTTTTTGCATGACGTCTCCGATTCTTATGCTTCTTTGTTGAGTATTTGGATTTTTTTCTCGATCAGGAGCGTAGTGTTTGGGGGGGGGGGGGCNNNGGGTCATGAAATGAAAATGCCTAAAACTTTTTGATGCGTATTTCTGGGGTGTTTTAAGCTATGACATGTCTTCTAAAAATTGTTTTGCTACAAAAAAGACCGAAATAGCTCTTGTCTAAAACCAACCGTTGACCTTTTAAAATCACAAAAATTGAGCGTAGGACGATTCTAAATATGAAGTATTAATCCTGACGTTAGTTCATTGCAATTCAAAATTCCAAAAAAATTGCCCAATCTGGGTCTCGAACCTCGGAATTGATGGATTGCCTGGAGATGCAAGCTTCAACACTTGTGTTCAGGTTTTTCAATTCGTAAAACATTTTCCTTTTTGTGTTGCATGAGTTCCTTTTGTTTTCACCACGTTGGTCATGTTAAGTTTTCTCTTTTCTTTTTGTTTGCAAAAAAATGTAAAGAAATGATTGGATTTTTCCTCAAAATGAAAACTAAAAACAATCGACTGGCCGCGTAAAGAATGGAAAAACCTGAAAACAATTGTTGAAGTTTGCATCTCCAGGAAATCCATCAATTCCGAGGTTCGAGACCCAGATTTGGCAATTTTTTTGGATTTTTGATTTGCAATGAACAGAATTAATACCTCACATTTAGAATCGCTACGCTCAATTTTTGTGATTTTAAAACGTCAACGGTTGGTTTTAGACAAGAGCTATTCAGGTCTTTTTTTGTAGAAAAACAAGTTTTATAAGATATGTCATACCTAGACCCAAAAAAAACGAATCAAAAAGTTTTAAGCATTTACATTTCATGAACCCCCATAACTCCGCTCCTGATCGGAGAAAAAAGCCAAATACTCACCAAAGAAGCATGATAACAATCGGAGATGTCATGCAAAAAATGAAGTCAATCGCAAAATAATTCGATTTTTAATAATTATTTTTCGATTTTCAAGTGCCAATTTTGGGTGGCAATATACAATATAAAGGCCACTTATTAAACAAAGTGGCCTTTATTTTTTTGCATAACCTTTTGAAACAACCTGTATGTATTAAGAGAGTTGTCTATAAAAAGTGTTTTGTGCTTGGTGGATGACATGCAAATGGTACATTCCTATTTATACCCAGTGTAGGAAAACACGTGTTGGGCGAAATATAAATGTTTCTCGTGTGTTTGACATTGTGCACATTATTTTTCTGCATAATCATCCTTTTGTTCTATCCAGACAGCAATTTGTTGTTATCGTTGGGGATGTTATGACATGGGTTAGTCAAACATACAACACCCCCTTTCTTCTCTTTTATTAGTATTGTATAAATTTACATGTGAACAGTCCACATGTATTACAGTTATTACACAATGTACTGGGAACATATTCTACAAGTTAGTGGTTTTCGTATTTGAATCCTCACTTTCCTTTTGTTATCCACTTGAAGATCATTCACTATTTGATTCATATCAAACATTGTCTACTCTAGGATTCCCCCCACTAATCCCATCTGAAAACAAATAAATCTTTGGAAATCTTCTTCGTCGGTTTTTGTTACGAGTTTAGTAGCTCAACAGTTTATTCTCAACATTGTCTCGCTCATTTTAAATTTCGGTATTCCATAAATGTTATCAGTCAGTTTGGCTCAAAATATTTCATTTCCTAGCTCGTTTATTTTTTTATTATTAGACGATATCTTGTCATTTTCTTTAAACAATTCGGGCAAGCACCTTCGTATAATATATTTCTTTTTGTACTTATATATTTCTAGGTAAATAGGTATAGTTCCTAAAAAAAAAGTATGTGGACATTTATATATAGTCTATGTTAAATGTAGACAGCTGCTAGGACCTTTTTTGTTATTCAGTTGTTATTGAATAATAACTACATGCCTCTATTATGTAGCGGATGAGTCAAGCACAGGCGTTTTAGCGAAGGATAGTCAAAATAACCAAAGCAAGGTGCAATGAGTAACTATTGCTGCAGAAAGGCAACAGTAAAAAGGCAACATTAAAAATTTGGATATTGTGTAAATACAGCATATTGGAGTAAATGAAAAATAATGATCATAGCTGCCACCGAATTATGAATATTGCCAGCGTCTATGGCACGTTGAATACGCCAGTTTCCGTTGGATCACTGAAGTTAAGCAACGTCCAGCGAGGATGGCACGTTGAATACATCAGTTCCCGTTGGATCACTGATGAAGTTAAGCTTCACCATGTGGTTGTTCACGTGGGATCGCGCCCTCGTGATGCTGGCTATTTTTCCGGCCCAACCCAGGCTGGGTGAGGTCAATGTGGGTAGCTGGTTTGCAAGTTTCCAGCGAATGGAGGGTAAAATCCCGTCTCAAATGACCAATAGATGTTAAAGAGACGTTAAGCCCCCCCCCAAAAAAAATATGAATATTAATTGTACCTATGAGGTGAAATAGCCCATTGAAAGGAATTTTCAAGGTCCAAAGAAAGCTCGCAATTATTATAACCTGTTTCCATTCTATTTTAATATTGTTCATATTGCTTGAATATAAAATCTGGACCAGTTCTTCTTTTCTCGTAAAGTCTGCTTGAACTGGAAGCACATGCCACTGAATGTTATTTTTTATATAGTCGAATCCATTTTGATGTTCATAATCCATTATGCTGAATCAAAAGTCTTAAAATTCAAACCTAGTTATGACTATCACAACTTTTCTCCTTCCACACTCCTTCTTGCGTTTCTTTATTTTATTATTAAGGTGAGTTTTATTATTGAAGATAATATTGACATTCTTTAGAAGTTCCATTGGAAACATATTATTGCAAAACATATGATGTTCTAATTTAAAACTTTTGAAAAAAGTTCTTATCAGAACTAAAATAATATGTCAAGTATTTTTGAGTTACGGCCAAATTTATAGTTCATTCACAAAAATAGGACAGTCACGGTCCTGTATTATAAAATTGTCGCGACAACATATCAACTCAAAGCGAGAAATTTTAGGTGACCATTTAGTCCTTATTTTAGGACATTTTCTGCAAAGATATGGCCAGCCATTCCAGAGTTACATGTTCGAAACCGGGGCCGGGTAAAATAAAATTTAGAAAAAACTAAAAAGTTAAAATGGCCATGCCTCTAAGCCGCGTTGTGAAACGTTTAAATCTGGATTTTTAAAGGTTGCGATATACAGGGTGGACACAAACCAATACTCCCCCTGAATTTCCATTGTACTTGAAAAACAAAAATAGCAATATAAGAATCGCAGCGAAGCACGGGCGAAACAGCTAGTGTGTGATATAATAACAAAATAATAAAAAAAAATATCCCTCACAGCATGACGAGAACAAACATATTCCTATACTAAAAGTTACTATAAACAAAATAAGAGTTATGAGAGTATTTTCATCATTATCAAACCCTTTGTCTTCATTGATCGAACAAGTGAGATCTAGTTTTACATACACGATTTATTGGTAAGTCTTTATATTCCTCCATTTCATTAATTTGGATGCCGTTCTCCAAATTCGTCTCCAAAACATACTTAAAATATTTCAAAGTGCTATCAAATCATTTTATGTCCCAAAAAATATTGTTGCAAGAACAAGCTCGTTTATACTCATAATTAAATGGGTATAGTAAACATAATTATTACATTTATTTATAGATTGCAGTTCCTTGTAGTGGTGCATTATAATGAACCTTCAGGCTGCATAATAAAGTGCACTATGGTGCACATCGGACAACTTGTACTATTAATGTGTTTAGTAAAATTTATGATTTCATATTTAAAGTGTGAAGCTTACAAAATAATGTCTATTTCATAAATTGCTTTAATGAGCTTCATTCCATTTCTGTATTTTTTTATGTGTGTTTTGTAAATATTCAACATTATTTTTATTTGTCTCTTATCAGATTTCTCTTATTCTCCGAGTAGTGGAGAAGGAAGGGCTATATGGAAAATCCTAAATAGCAGATTGCAAAAGATAGCTCATATTTTGGGACACAATAAAATCTCTACTATAACAAAACTAGTAATATTTGTGAACTAAATAATAAACGGACTAAGTTTTCACTTTAATATTTAACTAGTTGTTCTGAGGATGTCTCCAGAAGGAGACGAAACATGTCACCTCAATTGTAAATTTTATTATGTAACCTAAATTCTTTTCTTCTTCATACAGTAGGATACAAATGTGTATCCTACTGTAAAAGTTGCAAATAATTTTTTTGTCAAGTGAAAACTTAGTCAGTTTATTATCTAGTTTGTTAATATGCTACTTGATATAGTATCCCGTTTTGAGAGGATGAGTAATATTTGTATTTTTCCGGTTTTAAGTTTAACATCAAGAACAATGATGGTATCAAAATTGTTAAGAGTTAAGAGAAAGAAGCAATCGGGGCACACATTTTGTGGTGCGGTTTCTTTTCGTTTTAAGATGATAGGTATTTTTATGGTAAGTATGCTCTGAAGTGGTGGATAACAAAACAAGATCAGTCATAATATTCCAATTAAATATTTGGACAGATATGAGATTTTCTACAGAATCTTCAAAAATTTCAGGTTTTTCTTGTTAATGTGTTGCTGAATGCTATCTCATTCAAAACGTTAATGTGTTGCTAAATGCTATCTCATTCAAAACACTAATGTGTTGCTGAATGCTATCTCATTGAATACACTAATGTGTTGCCGAATGCTATCTCAATCAAAATGCTATTGTATTGCTGAATGCTATCTCATTCAAAACGCTAATTAGCTTTTTGCTGAATGGTATTTCATTTAAAACGATAATGTGTTGCTGATTGCTATCTCATTCAAATTCAAAGACAAATGTTCAATAGAATTGCCTTTGTTAAAAAATGTGTACATATATTTGAACTAAATGATAATAATTCAACTGGTCTCGCGCCCGCCAAGGTGGCGCGCTCCCCAGTTTGGGAACCTCTGCACTAGAGACTATTTCAGCTGACTGATGATTCATGAGGTGGAACTTTGAACTCGGACAAATCTTTTGAGCTATTTCCGCAGATACTTTAAGGGAAATCGGGACACTTAGCTGTTAGTCTGGTATTCATCTTCAGGATATTTACGCATAACAATACGTTATTAGATCTTTAAAATCCGGGATAATCCGGCATTAAACATAATGTTCATCAATAAGTACATCACAAGCCAAACAATTTCAATACGATAAATTTACTAGCTCCCGTCAGATTACTGAAATCGGGCGTGTTTAATACTTGGATCAGAGTCTGTTTTGGCATTACGTGCAGCTGACTTATCCGGTGTGTATACTTTGTCTCGTGATGACAGTTGAGCTATGTTGATTGCAGTAAAACGGTGGCTGGGAACTATACCTTAATTAACCCTGTTGTATATTAAAAGTCCTGACATGGCCGATGGTCCTCCAGCATGTCAGGTCTGTAGTAGAGATACATACTCTCTGAGTTGCAGCTACCTTTTGAAATTGAAAAGAGATTGGTTACAGTTTTGATTAAAATTTTTCTCCATATTTGTCCAAACCTTTTGTACTGTGCTTCTTTAAGAAAAGTTATGCTTCGGAACCGCTTTCGCATTATTTCAAGGTGAGGCATTTTATACAGGGTGTCCCAAAATCCGAGACCACTTGAATACCTTTTGAACAGCTTTATGTGGAGTTTTGAAATTTTACATGGTATTATATCCTAAATTAATCCACCTGATGGTGTGACCAATTTTTCAGGGACGGGTCCCATGTGGTCCCCAGGGGGTCCCACTTTTGTTTTTTAAATACGAACCCCCTTCTTCTGATACATTTTCAGAAAGACAATAAAATTAGAAGTAATTCACACGTGTAGCGTGTTTACTTTCAAAGTGGCGGCCATTTGAAATTTCCAAGATATGACTTCCAAGAGTGTCTAAAACTAGACGTATTCTTTCTAAAAGTAGGCGAAGTGTCTAAAACTAGACGAATTATGTCTAAAAACAGGTTCCTCGACATTGGTGTCCTATGCAATCATTCAATATCCTTGAAAATTTTCAAAACTCCACATAAAGCCGTTCAAAAGATATTCAGGTGGTCTCGGACTTTTGGGACACCCTGTATTTTTTTCTTCTTGTACCCTTGAACCTTGAAGTATACACAACCACACAGAAGTGAGTAGAGTGATGCGAAATATTAATTCCCCTATTTTTTTTTTTTTTTTTTTTTTTTTTTTTTTTTTTTTTTTTTTTTTTTTNAGATATATTTTTTTTTTTTCGTTGATGTCCCTTTAACATCAAGGTCATTCAAGACGGGAAACTATTTCAATATTGTATTTTTTTCGTTTTGAAGTTGAGTTCCTGGTGTAACTTTTCAATATAAAGTTTTATTTTTTTCGAGAGAGAAACTAGTTGGAGTGTAAAACATTGGAAAAATACATGAAAACTAGATTTATACAAGTTTGAACAAATGATATCATAAGGGAAAACGGAGAACAGACACGAACTTTATAAAGAAAAAAATAATAAAGTATTTTTTTAAAGAAACGTTAACTTTCCAAGTGGGAATAGTCCAAGGCAAATCTGACAGGTTGTGAATGTTCTTTTTGTCCAAAGATTTACAGGTTGTGAATGTTCTTTTTGTCCAAAGATTTACATTATAATGTTGTGAATGTTTTTCTTGTCCAGAGATTTACATTAAAATGTTGTGAATGTTCTTCTTGTCCAAAGATTTACGTTAAAATGTTGTGAATGTTTTTCTTGTCCAAAGATTTACATTAAAATGTTGTGAATGTTCTTCTTGTCCAAAGATTTACATTAAAATGTTGTGAATGTTCTTCTTGTCCAAAGATTTACATTAAAATGTTGTGAATGTTCTTCTTGTCAAAAGATTTACATTAAAATGTTGTGAATGTTCTTCTTGTCAAAAGATTTACATTAAAATGTTGTGAATGTTCTTCTTGTCCAAAGATTTCCTGTCTGATTTTCCTGGGACTATTCTCATTTAGAAAGTTAATGTTTCTTTAAAAAAATACTTTATTATATTTTTAATGATGGTGAAACATAGAAAAGCCGTTATTTATTCATTTTATTGTGGAAGGGATTCTCATGGAGTTCTCTAGGGTTCTCCCCACAGAAATAACGCATATTTTGTTTATTGACGCATCCGTACAGGTGAAAGTGAGCCTCATCACTGAAGAAGACATGATATCTTGTGGTAAATTTTCAATCATCATTTGAGATGCCGTTACTCGGTTCTCAAAGTCTTGTGGTAACAGCTGTTGCAAGATAACCATCTTGCAGGGATTGAAACGGAGATCTTTGTTAAGAATTCTACTTACAATGCGATCAGAAAATCTAAGGGCGATTGCATGTTTACGGGCAGATAGCTTTGGTGACCTTACAATCGACTGTCGAACCACCTCCACATTGTCTGGAGTCCTCACAGTTCGAGCTGGTCCTGCAGGATACTTTGTCACATTTTCCGTTGATCTGAAATTCCCTACCCAAGACAAAATTGTTTTAAGATGGGGAATTCTGAAGCGAACTCGGAATGCACGCTGTATCGTCACAATGGAATGCCAGTAAGAGAAGTATGTTTTCAATACAAAAGATTTGTGTTCTTTGAGCAAATCATATTTCTTTGGTCGAGGGGTTTCAAAAAATTACTAAGAAATTAAACTTAGAGATGAAGAAATATTCCACAAAAATGGAAAAATGAAAACTTTTTTTCCAATGGAAAAAACCTACTAGTTAAAATTTTTCACAAAATCAGAAAATTCCATTAGTTTTGCGTCCCGTCAACCTACGATTTTTCGATGCGATACAGGAGCATTTTCAAAAAAGGCATTTCCGAGCCGCACCCTGTACTTAGTTTACTTTTATACCAAATTTGATCAATATTAGAGTACTTTTACATTTTGGACCCTGCTGGCCCTATAAACTGTACGTCCCACGTCGGACATATCGGTTTTTTGGACCCCACGGCTCAAAAATTTCAAAATTAAACCAAATTAGTAAAAATATGGCCCAAAAGCAGTAGAGAATGATATACCTATTTGATCTTTATTTTGGGTTTCGGGTTCCCGTCAAACGATATTTAAGGCCAAAAAAATTTCCAAATTTTCTATACGATTGCAATATTTTATCTTCTATGGGAAGAGAAAGTAAAAAATCTGAACATGGAAGATAAGATCTAAAGGTGTTGGCAAGAGAGATTTAGTTGAAGGAAAGACATTTTCTGTAACAGAAACGACAGATAAGTTGAAAGGAAATAATTTGAACATATCTCGAAGCAAAAATTTAAGATAAAACTACTTTGAGGTATCTTAATGCGCTGAATTATGTATAGACTTAAACGGTTCAGGGTTAAACGGTCGTCTGTTTCTTAAAATTTGAGAGCATGTGGGAGTGATTGAGTCATTTTAATGGGGTCCACTCGAGTTTGGGTTCGCTCGAGTCCTCTCGACTCAAGTTTTTTTCCACACAAGTCAAGATTTGTTGACAAGTGAAAAATTTATCGAGTGATTCAATCAAGTGAAGTTCACAGGGGTACTGTATGTAGCATTGTTTGTGTTCACCCGAGTCCCCTCGAGTCAAGTTTTTTTCCACTCGAGTCAAGATTTGTTGACAAGTGAACAATTTATCAAGTGAAGTTCACAGGGGTACTGTATGTAGTATTGTTTGTGTTCACCCGAGTCCTCTCGAGTCAAGTTTTTTTCCACTCGAGTCAAGATTTGTTGACAAGTGAACAATTTATCGAGTGATTCAATCAAGTGAAGTTCACAGGGGTACCGTATGTAGAATTGTACACGAGTGACGAGTGCCACTCGAGTGGTGCAATGTTTAAAATATTATAATTTCACAGAATACACTCGAGTGAAAACCCGAGTTGGGGAATAATCGAGTGGAATTTAATCGAGTTGTGAATCTTCACTTGAGTCCCATCACTAGTACGTATGTTGTTGAGAATGAGCAGATGAGCAGTAGGGGTAAGATTTTCGACTCACTTAGAAGAGTCGACTTGACTCGACTCGATCACCAATATGAGTCGACTCTCGATCTCGACTTGCATCAAGTGAAAATTTTAAAAACACCTTATTTCATGAAAAATTCATAATAAAACCAATTGACCAAAGGGGCATCTACCAAAATAAACACCCCAAATTCTGTGAATACATTAAAATATCACAATCAATGCTTCACAAGAATAAAAGAACATTTTCCTTCATTAAACAATAAACACCCGGAAAAATGGAATTTGCTGATTTTATGATAACCAATAATATATCTGTATTAGCCTGCTACATCGGAAACAAGTTTCTGTTTTAAAATAATGTCCTAAAACATATGGACCTAATGCGGTATCCAGCTCCAGATATATTATTACGTTCTCCCAACCATAGTTATAAAATACAAATTATGTTATATTTCTCCCTTTATTATCTTTATCAGTGAAAAAAAAAAAAAAAAAAAAAAAAAAAAAAAAAAAAAAAACTACTCGTAAGTGGATTCTTTGAAGAGTCGCCTCATTTCAAAAAGATGATTCGACTCGTGAGTCGACTCATGAGACGACGGGTGGATGATAATTACCATGGTTTGTTTTGATCGGAAAACGAAGTTGGAAAATCATTAACTATGAAAAAAGAATCCATTTCAATTAAACTCCTCTTGGGGAATGCACATATCAAGACACAAGTGGAATTTTCTCATCAATCTTTCACTCTATTTATCAGGTAGCTCCAAAAAAAAAAATCACAAAGGTTTGAACCTGGGGACCTCGGAGACCAAGGACTGTTAACTATGCAAAACGTGCAGAAAAATCGATCGGAAAAAATTCCATGAAAACTTCCAGCTACTTATTTCAGTGTCATGTTACGCGACGGAATAACGGCAAGGTTGATCTGAAGGCTAAAATGTGTTGCGTGGTCTCGATTGACTCCTCATTTCAAATAAATTGAAAAAATAGAACTTTCAAAGGTCCAGTTTTAAATCTTGACTAACATGAGACTAATAAAATTCCTATTCAAGAATTCAAAAGTTGATTAGGTCGGCGATCTTGAATGACTTCCTTTTTACCTTCTATTCATTATAAAAACGTCCTCTTATCCTGACTTAAACCAGAATATTCTCATATCTTCCTTACTGTACCCAACCTTCTAAATTTAGGTATTTTTATCAATTTTCGTTAATATCAAATAATTTCACCCACACATTCCCTTCAGAACGCTGCGTGGGTAATTATGTATGAGTAATGACTTTCAATTAGTTATCGAAAAGCAAAATATTTCATAAATTATCAAATTTGAGTTTCAAAAACTGACATGAGGTCATAAAACAATGTCAAAGTCAATATAAACCTTCCCCAACGTCATATGAAAGTTTATGACGCAAATTTGCCATAAAGTTTGTAATTACTTTCAAAGTGCCATACATATTATGTATTTACCAGAAAAGAGTTGAGTAATTATTTTACGTGATTTGAATTTCACAAGCGGTAACAGTTGGGAGACGATACTTTAGATGCTATAATAGAAATAGTTAGGACTTCGCGTGACAGTAAGAAATTGCAGACTGTAGCAGACAAATCGTTTCGGTGACGTCTGTCTAATTTATCTGAGCGCGCGGCAGGCCAAGTTCGGGAAAGGACCAGTGTTTCTTTACACGAAGCAATTCTCCGGGTTTTGTATGCCGTCAGATATGCGGTTCTACCAGGGATAGGTAATTGAAATTTTGAACATACATTCCGTAGTATATAGTACAATACTACGAGACAAACTTCAAAAGTTAATGTAAACCCCGGCAGGAGATAATTTCAAAGTCACTTTTGGATACTGACTGACTGATTCACTCATTATAAGTTTTAGGCACTTCCCGCATACCTAGTTTGCATGATGTTAGCAGTTGCTGATATTATTTTCGAAGTTATACTTCTTTAGGTGCGTTATGGAAATTTTATTTTTCTGTTTTTTTTTTTTTTTTTACCCACAAAACTGTATGCATTTTGAAATTTGAAACTACTTATCCGATTGCAATGAAATATGGCACAGTTGATGGGTGCATTCCTGAGAAGATTTTTGTCTAGGTCCCATCCCTCTAAAGTTAAGCTACACCGAGTAGGGACAAAAAATGGATGGGTGACAGCAAAAAAGTTCACGTTTTTCGACCTACGGGTAAATGACATTTTTTCCCGAAATTTGTCGCGACGACCTATTAACTCAAAGCGAGAAAGTTGGGAAGATGTTTGTCTAGGTCCCATTCCTCTAATGTTAAGTTACACCGAGTAGGGACAAACAATGTATGGGTGACAGCAAAAAAGTTCACGTTTTTCGAACTACGAGTAAATGAAATTTTTTCCCGAAATTTGTCGCGACGACCTATTAACTCAAAGCGAGAAAGTTGGGAAGATTTTTGTCTAGGTCCCATTCCTCTAATGTTAAGTTACACCGAGTAGGGACAAACAATGTATGGGTGACAGCAAAAAAGTTCACGTTTTTCGACCTAAATGACATTTTTTTCTTGAAATTTGTTACCACGACCTATCAACTCAAAAGAGAACATTTTATGTGACATCTTACTGCTTCATTTAGGACATATTTTTCAAAATTGTAACTAGTCATTCCAGGGTTACAGGTTCGAATCCGGGATCGACCAAAATAAAATTTACACAATACTAATTGTTTAGCCAAAACGGTAAGAGATATAAAAAAATATATGATGGGAATGGACCCCCCCCCAAAACTAAAAATCAGGACACCAGAAAATTTATCAGAGTTCAAAACTTTCCAACCGTTTTTCGAGATACGTCCGGTTTTTGTAAGGAAATTCAAATTTTTGCTCAATTTTGTCCGATTTAAATAAAATTTTGTACAAAAGCAGTTAGTGCCGATATAATTTAATAGGAATGAACACCAGTTTCTGGGTAGGACGTGTTTTGAGTAGTACTGGGTTGGGTTCCAAAAAAATTAAAATGCATGTTGAAGGCTAACTCAGCAAATGCCCTTTCCTTTCTCTTTTTGTTCAAATACTAGTCGGAACATTCATAAAATACCTACCTATGTGTAGGAAATTGATTTGGAGTGCTCTTTCCTTTCTCTTTTTGTTCAAATACTAGTCGGAACATTCATATAATACCTACCTATGTGTAGGAAATTGATTTGGAGTGCTCTTTCCTTTCTCTTTTTGTTCAAATATTAGTCGGAACATTCATATAATACCTACCTATGTGTAGGAAATTGATTTGGAGTGCTCTTTCCTTTCTCTTTTTGTTCAAATACTAGTCGGAACATTCATATAATACCTACCTATGTGTAGGAAATTGATTTGGGGTGCTCTTTCCTTTCCCTTTTTGTTCAAATACTAGTCGGAACATTCATAAAATATTTACCTATGTGTAGGAAATTGATTTTTGGTGCTCTTTTCTTTCTCTTTTTGTTCAAATACTAGTCAGAACATTCATAAAATACCTACCTATGTGTAGGAAATTGATTTGGGGTGCTCTTTCCTTTCTCTTTTTGTTCAAATACTAGTCGGAACATTCATAAAATACCTACTTATGTGTAGGAAATTGATTTGGGGTGCTCTTTCCTTTCTCTTTTTGTTCAAATACTAGTCGTAACATTCATAAAATACCTACCTATGTGTAGGAAATTGATTTGGGTTGCCCTTTCCTTTCTCTTTTTGTTCAAATACTAGTCGGAACATTTATATAATACATACCTATGTGTGGGAAATTGATTCGAGGTGCCCTTTCCTTTCTTTTTTTGTTCAAATACTAGTCGGAACATTCATAAAATACCTACCTATGTGTAGGAAATTGATTTGGGTTGCCCTTTCCTTTCTCTTTTTGTTCAAATACTAGTCGGAACATTCATAAAATACCTACCTACGTGTAGGAAATTGATTTGGTCAAAGAAATCATAGCAACATATATCGCCGTTCTGCTATTACACACACGTGCTCCTAGTTTCAATGCCATCCATGTACATTGTTTAGTAAACTTCCTCCTCTTTACCATCCATTTTAACCAGGTACGAGTAATTTCCATAAAAGTATAAAATTCGCATTTAGATTTTAACTATCATACTTTCCATAGCATTTTGTCAACATGAACTTTTTCAAGCTACCTATTTTGCATAATATATAAGTAATATGTGAACCGTTTTCATTGATGTGTACAAGAGACATAAGAGTAATGCTTTCAACTCTCGTTCAGGACTTAGAAAAACAGGATGTACTAGATATTCTGATATATATTGTATATATATCATATATACAATATATGATATATATTGTAAATATTACAATGACACAAACGAAATTGGTTTTCATATTCCTCATAAGATTAGTTCAATTTGTCCAATGCGATGTACTTTTTACTTTGTCTTCCAATAGAAGATAATGAGTATTGTAATCGTGTAGAAAATTTTCACACTTTTTGACCTAAAAAATTGTCTGACGGAAACCCCAAAAGAAAGATCAAATATCTCATTTCATATTGCTTTTGGGTCATATTTTCACAATTTTGGGTAATTTTTTAACATTGGAAAACTGTGGAGCCATGGGGTCCAAAAATGTTCCGATTTTTATAAAATTTGGTACAGGTCAGTTAAGGACAAAAATCGCGACCCATATTTGTCTCAATATCAACCCCAGGGGTACCCCTATGGCCCCAAACAACTTTTTTGATGGCAAATCTCTAAAATCAAAACCATATAACACATTTTGTTGAAATTTAAAATTGGTAAATATGGCACTATTCTATTTTTAAAAAAATGGTCCCATCTGGGAGTATCTCTGTCAAGGGGCCCGCTGGGAGCCTGAGAAGGTCCTTGAGATGAGAATTCCTTTTAAAAGGAACGGTTTGCTATATTCAAAACAAATATTGTTTACAGCCTACAGGGATTATTGAAAATATTTATTATTGTATATTCAGAGCTTTTATTGAATGTAGCACCCCAGGGTTCGGTACCAGGAATCCGAGGACGTCACATTTGGCCAAATCTCTAAAATCCAAACCATATAACCAACAACTGTTTCGGATACTTGGGGCTCAATTGTATTATCAAAGATAACACGATGTGATGCCAAGAAGAATTTTTCTTCTCAAATGAAGAAAATATACCAAAAATGAAAATAAACTTCAACACTGAACTCCACAATATTCTGGTATCAATTTGAATCACTTAATTTTGAAGTAAGGTCCATAATTATGATATTGATTTTTTTGATACTGCTAAATGTAGGTCCTCAAGCGTGAACCATTTGAAGTACATGCAAAAATAATTCCATTGATGTTGAAAAATAATTCCGTTGGGGCTACTCTGTATTTCTCTTCGCAAATATGACAATCCTGTAAAATTTACTAGCTCCTGCCAGAAGAAACAACTCTGTTTACTTAATGTTCTCTATTTATTCAATTTTTAAAATGATAAATACATATATAGTTTGAATACCGGGTGGTTGATTGTGAACCAAATGAAATTTGACGCAGTAAGTACGCTGATCATACAGTGTGTTATAGCGATGGTTCGAAGTCTCCACAATATACCGGGTGTGCATATAGCATCGATGGTAATCTTCGTTCCTTCTCTCTTTTTGAATACCGGGTTATTGATTGTGAACCAAATGAAATTCGACACAGTAAGTACGCTGATCATACAGTGTGTTATAGCGATGGTTCGAAGTCTCCGCAATATACCGGGTGTACATATAGCATCGATGGTAATCTTCGTTCCTTCTCTCTTTTTGAATACCGGGTGGTTGATTGTGAACCAAATGAAATTCGACGCAGTAAGTACGCAGATCATACAGTGTGTTATAGCGATGGTTCGAAGTCTCCGCAATATACCGGGTGTGCATATAGCATTGATGGTAATCTTCGTTCCTTCTCTCTTTCTCACGCTAACTAAGTTTTTTCTACCGAACTGATAGCCATATTGCTTTGTTTAATGAATCTGAAAGATTTACCTTTCTCCAAATTAGTGCTTGTGACCGATCCTCTAAGTGCCCTAAACGCCATTTCGAACTCTAACTGCGATAATCATATCATTTCAAAAATATACTCTGCTTGGTTTGAGCTCAGGAATAATTCCAAAGACATTGTTCTTCTTGGTGTCCTTCTCATTGCGGCATCACTGGTAATGAGAAAGTTGACGAAGCTGCCAAGACCCCACTGTTAGCATCGCCTTTCAATTTATGTGCCCCACTGGACTTTCGGCCAATCGTCGCTAAAATACTTTTAAACTTGTGGCAATCCTCGTGGGATCTTGTTGGCCCAAATAAACTTAAGAACAATAAACCATCCATTGGCTTTTGGACTACTAATGACAGAGATACCCGGTCTGAGGAGGTGGTGTTGATGAGGATTGGCCACACCAGATTGACTCATAACTATCTTTTCAAGAAATCTCCTCCTCCTATTTGTCGTTGTGGTGAGCTTCTGTCTGTGCGCCATATTCTCTCCTGTCCCCTTAACAATCGCCTGAGACGATCGTTCCATCCATTTGAAATTTCTCTTAGTGAAAATGAGCGAGGGGTGTCCAACTTACTTAGATACCTTAGGATACTCAAACTATATGACAAAATTTAATAAATATTCGAGAAATCGTCGCGAAGGACATAGCCATGGCTATCGGTTAAAGCGCCTAACGCAAAAAAAAAAAAGAAAAAAAAAATCGACGCTCCCTTTTGAATAGAATCTTGTATTTCTAATCTTACCGTTTGACCCAGATCGAAAATTTAAATCGATAATCATGTTTTGCAAGACCGGAAACGGAAACCGAAAAGTTACTTTTGTATGGCGAGATTTATTTCAAAATGGAATTTGACGATTTTTGCCAACTTTTTCGACTCGATCGTGAATGTAAACTGAAAACTTTATTTTTCTAGTTGCCATCTCTTTCTCTTAGGATGTGACGCACTTGATCTTTCATTGTTATTTCAAAAATATTAAATAAAGTAGAATGATGTTTTTGAACTTATTTGATTTGAAATCAAAGTTCCTTAGCATATCTAAACCGAAAATTAAAATGCTCCTTTTACAAGGCAGTTTATTATTATTATTTTTTAATTTGGCTTAACGTCTCTTTAACATCTATTGGTCATTCAAGACATTTAAAACCAGCTACCCACATTGACCTCACCCAGCCTGGGTTGGGTCGGAACGCAGGACGTTGCTGAACTTCAGTGATTTGACGGGAACCGGTGTATTCAACGTGGTAAGATCGTTGGCTACAAGGCAGTTTATTTTTCTTATAACTTATCATTTTATTTTTTAATTTCGCTTAACGTTTCTTTAACATCTATTGGTCATTCTCATTCGAGACGGGGGTTTTTCTCTCCATTCGCTGGAAACTTGCAAACCAGCTACCAGCATTACGAGGGCTCGAACCCACGTAGACACCCACATGGAACAACCTCGCTGGACGTTGCTTAACTTCAGTGATCCCACGGGAACTGGTGTATTCAACGTGCCATAGACGCTGGAAAGTCACAACTTTTTTTGGCACAACTCTTTCTCTTCGGACGTGACTTACGTGATCTTTTATTGTTATTTCAAAAACCATAAAATGAAGTAAAATGAATTTTTAGAAATATTTTATTTGAAATCAAAATTCCCCCGGGGGAATTATTGTTGAGAAATAAAATTGTTGTTCGTCGCGATGAAAATACAATTTGACAAGAGACGGGGGGGGGGGGGGTNGATCGGAGTTCACTGAAATATTTATTTAAATAATGAAATTGTTATCATTTTCTCTATAAAAAAATGTGCCTTCATACGGGGTGGACTTGTAGGCCAGAAGTGGGTTAACACCAGGTTTATATGTATATCAAATGCAATAGTGGCCACTTAGTTGATAATGACAGTGAACCGTAGACCTAAATTACTTATATTTGTGGCCAACTTTTGGCCCAGGGGGGCCCAAAATGGTCAATAGCAAATACATATAGGCGTTCGAAAATTATCGCGATATAAACTGGCAAACAGACAAACAAAATAACAAAATTGCCGAGTGAAATCTAGACCTTACTGCCGTTTATTTATAGTTTCCGAAAAGAAATATTATTAAAATATCTGGTGTAGGCATCACACGAATTTCTTATCTATAAATAATTCGAGACGTGTAAAATACAGAAAATTGAAATAGTAAATCTTTTTTCTTTTTATGCAAGACTCGTGAAAACCGCTAAAATGCCGCAGAAAACCGCCAGAAGCTAGAAGTAGATTCTATTACAACTTTCAACAAAATGTGTCATTTTGCATTCCATGCATAACATTGTAATAAATATTTTAAGCTCTAGCTCTTACCGTTCCCTTTTTAGGCAGGAACCGCCAAAAACCGCTCAAATCCAACAACGGTAGATCAAGCTGCAGCCAAGGGTTTCAATCAATACATAAAAATAATATGAATAGACGCCAAAATTCAAGCTCTACCTCTTACCGTTCTCTTTTTAAGCGGGATTAATTAAACCCGCTAAGAAGCGGCAATAAACCGCCAACAGTAACTTTGATTTCTATACCAAAAGTTTCATGAATCGTTCTGGGCATACACTTGACGTACACATAAAGTTTCAAGTCTTTAACACTTATCCTGTTTACAGACAGACGGACACACACTCGAACCAATGTTTTGACATTGAAAACTGGATATGGAAAATTTCAGCCTAATAAAATACCTTCTTTTTATAGGATAAGGAAAAGTAAAAATGAGAACGATTTTTTTAAAGTTATTAGGAAGGTCTTGTTACGTGGGTGCCCACGTAGGTTCGCGCCCTCGTGATGCTATTTTTCCGGCCCAACCCTGGATGGTGAGGTCAAGCCGGGTAGCTGGTTTGTAAGTTTCGAGCGAATGGAGGGTAAAACACCCGTATGACGAATAGATGTTATACAGACGTTAAGTGCCCCCCCTCCCCAAAAAAAAAGTTGACCTATTCACAACTTCGTTCGGTCAATTAAAATTAATTTGGAGACTCGATTGGTTATAACCCTTTTAGTATCGCAAGACTTATAATGACATCTAAATTGTGAACTCTTTCTTTGTTTATACTAGCATGGTTTACCGAAATTGAAGGAAAAGTAGATAAGCTCTTCACTGGAAATTGAATTTTGTTTTGGTTACACCTACTGTCGCTTTGTGTCGAAAAACTCAATTTTCTTTTGTTTTACTTTTCGTTAATTTAATTTTCTATTTCCTTTTTCTTCTGACTTAATGCTTAATTATGACAGAAAATGAAAAATGAAAAATGTTTTACCTGAGGAAAAACTCTTTCTTTTTTGTTTCAGTTATAAGTCTGTTGAATATACTTTTCATGAGTTCTGTGGTCTTCTATTGTTTGAAATAAACTTTTGAACAGAACAGCACAAAGTGCCCGAACTTCAAAAGTTACCTTGTTCTTTCATATTTGAAAGTAAAATCTAATTTTTATCTCTAGGGTTGAAAAATTCAATTACTAAGGCTACAATATTAATTTGTCTATTCACTTGTCATTCTGTTATTAATAACTAGTAAATCTGTGAATGTAGTTCACAGATTTGAAACACCAAATACTCGAATGTAGACTTCGCTCCAAAAATGGCCGCCACGAATGGTCATACGAAGGTCTTAAGGCACGAAATTCTTGTTTTATAAGACTTCATTTTACCCTCCGAAAAATTACGTTTTAGCCCCTTTAGCCTCCGTAATAATTAAGATTTAGTTTTCCCAACTTACCTACCACACTGAAACAAATGATCAATCAGTTAATTAGATGTAAAATGTTTTTTATGCTACACTTATATCAAAGTTCAGTCATACCCTCGGGTGTAAAAAGTTTTAGCTTCGGCCGTGATTATTTTTTGAAAGAAGTAACATTTCTTATTTTTTTCAGACTTTCATTTCTAAGAAAAATATTTGTACAATTTTAAATCAAATTTGTACAATTTCAAATGCTTGTGGGCAGTGGAGTATTTTAGGGAGGTTGAAATCAAATCTCCATCATCTCCCACAAATGTTCGGAATGGGCAGTGGAGTATTTTAGGGAGGTTGAGATCAAATCTCCATCATCTCCCACAATTGTTCGGAATGGGCAGTGGAGTATTTTAGGGAGGTTGAGATCAAATCTCCATCATCTCCCTCAAATGTTCGGAATGAGCAGTGGAGTATTTTAGGGAGGTTGAAATCAAACCTCCATCATCTCCTTCAATGTTTCCCTTCAGAAAGACTTCAAAGTTGCGTGAAGAAGAAATAAAAGTTTTCTGTTCTCCCTTCCAAACAAAAAGTCAAACAAACTGCATGCATTTTTTATCACTTCGATAGAGTTATAACGTGCGGAAAGCTTTGGGGGTCCGATGTTTTAAAACAGTCAGAACTTTTTGGTGGTTACCATGAATTAATAAATTCGTTATAGTTCTTATATATTTTTAGAGACCTCCTGGCCCCCCCAGAATTTGATCAACCGGGAAAAAATATGGGTTATATGCTACGGTTATACAGGTATTTTGTTCAGACACAGAAGCCTCCCTCTGCCTAGAATTTTAGTTTAGTACCGCTTATGTACAGCTCATGTTCGTAAAATATCTGCACTTTTTGCTGCTACACGCTGTATTTAGTTCGAACAATTTTAGGCTAGAACCGCCTATACCCAGCACATTTGTGTAAGTTATCTGTACTTTTTACTGCTACGCACTGTATTTAGTTTGAAGAATTTTAGGTTGGAACCGCCAAACCATAACATATTTGTGTAAGTTATCTGTACTTTTTACTGCCACACACTGTATTCAGTTTGAACTATCTACTTTGAAGTAATGAGAATCTAGGTAGGTATGTGAATAAATAAAAAAAATGAAACTAAAGGTATAACATTTAATTTGAGATGCATTTTTATTGCTAATGAAGCAATATTTTTCAATTGAACGGAGTGTAATTTATTTATGACTAGCGAGTACCCGACGAACTTCGTTTCGAGAAGATGAGAGAAAAAATGAGAATAAATATGACTTTTCTCCGAAAAATTACGTTTTA
>CM022875.1:40336318-40355351 GCA_012654025.1 Pachypsylla venusta
GCAGATATTTCGCGCACCACCGCAGAAATTAAGAGGAATGGACAAAAATACCGCGGTATTAATTTGCATCAAATTTAAGTCTAGAAAGTAACTCCACTACAAATTTTATGAGTATTTCTATGTAAATTTGTTTTTAAACACTTTCACAGTAATATCAAATGTATCTCTAACCTCTAGATAGTCACGTCATTCAGCCTTTGCTATTGATTTTACAAGTATTTCGAAAATGTTATTGAACTTTGTTATCCATAGAAAATAAAATTCTCAACTCATTTGTCCTTGGTCATTCTTCGCTTACCCTTAAACATCTCTCTGCCGCTATGCGCAAAGGAATAAACTTTTTTTGGCGTTCTTTGATCTTAAAAGGGTGATCATAAAATCAAAACAGCTCCTAGCAACATGAGCGGATAATATAGCCTTATGTTGTTGTTGTTGTTTTTTGGGGGTGGGGGGCGCACAATACACCTAATAGAAAATTTGCAGGGGGGAGGGAAAGGTGCTCGTAACCTAGAGGCCGGGGGTTCGAGTGCTGGACAGTTCTTTTTTCGTACTGTCAAAAATTCTCGATAAATATTTATCGAGGTAAGATATACCCAATTTGTTAAAAGCTGTAGAGCGTACCTCAAATGCCTGTCATGGCTACAACATGCATTCCATGGAATATCAAAGCACCTAGCTCAACGTTGACCTTAAGATCTTTCGATTGCAGTTTCTCTCTCTTTCATACTATCTACTCTCTCTCAATAACGGGTCTGACACAGGACACCGGGGGAAGGCAATCTAAAAAATGTTTAACCCAATTATAGAGTTTAAATCAATTTTAACCCAATTAGAGAGTTCAAACCAATTTTAACACAATTAGAGAGTTTAAACCAATTTTAACCCAATTAGAGAGTTCAAACCAATTTTAACACAATTAGAGAGTTTAAACCAATTTTAACTCAATTAGAGAGTTTAGGAAACGTTTTTACGGTCATGTCTCTATTGCGTATGTACAATCGTCCAACACTGACCCATGTTGGACGGTTGTTTTTTTTTAAAAAAAATTAAACATTTTTAATTAACGTATTTCTATTTAGTCTCAGGATTGGGAATTATTTAGGGCCCGTGCCCCTCTCCCACACTCACTGGGATAAAAGACAAAGCGGATCACCATTCATTTGATTTTTTTTTTTAAATTACGTGATTATTAGTTGTAATGACATTTGAGAAACACCGCCCGCTTATAAAAATTGGGGGGGGGGAGCACTTGCCCCCCGGGCCCCAACCTATATCCGCGCATGCCTAGCAACAAACAAAAGTCAATTCACAATGTTTTGTCCAATTCATTATACGAGTATGAATACTGGATGGAATGTGTCGCCCAGACACAAAATTTTTACAGCAACACGAACTCTAAAACTGAGACAAATATTTTTCCGGTTCTAGGTAGTCCGATAATAAATGATTTCTTCTAATATTTTTTTTTTTTTCTTCAGATTTTGATATAGAAGGAGCCACTGAAAATCCCGAGATATTTTTTGGGGGAAAAGAAGGAGCCTCACAAGAAATAGATTCAATTACTTCAAATAAGTAATTGAATCTATTTTAGATTAGCCGAAAATAGATTTCGGGAAAATTCCTGCATCCCTCAAATTCCCAGGTTCAGTATATCCCGAGATATTTATTGGGGGAAAAGCTTATTATTACATTAAATACCAAAGGATTCTTTTATTTACATGAAAATATCCAAGAAATAGATTCAATTACTTATTTGAAGAATCTAGAGAGAAATTCCTGTACAGTGTAAGATAGTGATTCTCAAGTAGTAACTTCTCATTAAAAAGATAAGATTTATTGGAAGATTTTTCAAATCTCAATTTTCAAGATAAATTAAATAGAATTTTGGGATGGAGTTTAACAAGGAAGAGTGGATTTTGTGATTTCTAAGTGAGTGATATGTAAGGATGAGTCGAGTATGTGTAGGAACGCGACTGAAGAAACTTTTCAAGTGATTGTGAAACGTAAATAATTTTAAATTAGGTGAACACCTTCTAAATGAAGTGAAGAGTTTGTTTAGATTTTATAGTATAGGGCGTCATTATATCTTGGATCAGTTTCTCATAGACACCTAAATCCATACTAATATTATAAATGCGAAAGTAACTCTGTCTGTCTGTATGTATGTTACGCTTTCACGCTTAAACTACTGAACCGATTTTGATGAAATTTGGTATGGAGATAGATTAAACTTTAGGAAAGGACATAGGCTACTTTTGGTGTTGAAAATATAAACGCCCATGCTTCTAAGGCGCCAAGCGAAGCGGGCGTATCCTGCTAGTACATTATATATGTTGCGACAATAAGTTGCATATTGTCTAATACGAGTCTCGTGTTTTTATCACGAAATACAGTATACCTAAGTACATTAGGCTGTGTTCAGATGATAGCGCGATACCGCGCGGGAGGAGCATTCACATGACAAGGTATGTACGCGCGGAAGTCTGGCATCAAAATATCTACTTGGCTACTTTATTTTGCCTCGGTATGGCGCAAATCAACTGAAGAAATCGATAGAAGTTTGTAGAACTAGTATCGCTCGGAATATATTCCGCTCGGAACAAAGCGTACGGTGCGGTCATGTAGACAATATGCACTATTTAGATAGATCTTTTGCCGCGCGCTTAATCGTACCGCGCGGTACTTCGCGGTAATTTGAACATAGCCTTAATCAAAAGAAGTTTTACTTTTTATAGAATTCTGTGGGGATTTGAAAATATAATAAAAATGGTAAGAATTAGTCATACCAATAATGTAAACGGAAGAAAGAAGACCCGCAACCAGTCCTACACTCATAATAATAATAATAATCGTTACTCCAATTTTTTAAATTTTCAGAGGTTACCTACTTGGGGGAAAAGGGTGCAATCCATCGAAAAATTAACATTGATTCGATTCAGAATTAATTTTTGCCGAGCTTTGAGTACGATGAAGTTAGTTCTGTGCATTGTAGTTCTCACTTATTTAAAGTCCCACCGTGATTCCCCGGTTGGTCTAATATGGTTGGTCAATTCTATGAATTGACAAACAAAAGGAATATTTTGGAGTTAGAACTAGAGCGTACGGAGTACGGTCAATAAAAGTGGTAATAAAATATGATGTCTCTATGTATAGGGTCTGTCAATAAGAATGATACGTTTAAAATTTTCAAGAAACTGAAAACGGCTCTACATATCAAAGAGATTTTAGTACCATATTGATCCCTAGAGCAGGGGTTCTCAACCTTCCAAATACCAAGTACCACTTGGTATTTTTTCGGATTTTTGAAGTACCACCACCCTGGGGGGGGGGGGTTGTATAAAGGAAAACAAAAAAAAAATCATTAACATATTTATTCCATAATTCCGCAAAGAATCTGAAGTTAAAAAATTATCATGCAAAGGTACCTGAAAACTGAGTGGAAGAGGTGGGGGTTTGAACCCACTTCCTCCTGTTCTGATGAGATTACGTACTACCTACTCGTATCAGAAACAATTACTTCAATATTACTACTGTTGAACATAATTATATTATTTTAGAAATGGTATTTAGGATGTTTGTAGTCATTATGAAATATAAATTTCAATAAAATATTGTGTATCAACTACAAATAATAAGGCGAGTCACGAGCGCTTTCGTCTGTTACGACATTCTCAAGTGGACTAACTCTGATTTGAATTCTGATGGTAGAGAGAGAGAGAGAATTCTAATTGATGGTGGTAGGGGGGTCATCTTATTTTGTTTCTATAAGTATTATTTACATAATTTAAGTATAGTTTTAATTGATATGTACATAGGTAATTATTATTTACAATATTACTTCTTATTTTTATAAACATATTTTTTTTTTATCGTACATATTGGAACATNGCGCTCGTGACTCGCCTTATTATTTGTAGTTGATACACAATATTTTATTGAAAATTATAGTCTGTTACGACATTCTATGTTAGTCTGTTACGACTCTGTTACGACATTCTCAAGTCCACTTGAGAATGTCGTAACAGACGAAAGCGCTCGTGACTCGCCTTATTATTTGTAGTTGATACACAATATTTTATTGAAAATTATATGTAATTATATTATGTTTCACGGTGCTCTCACTTATCAGATCAAAATACGATTCTTTAAATTTTCGTCAACACCGCCTGCATCTGAGTTTTTTTTTTTTTATGTATTGCCTGCATTTATTTTATGATATTTTGTGTACATCTGAAAATGGCTTCGCGTACCACCTGAAATGGGCCCGAGTACCACCGGTGGTACGCTTACCACCGTTTGAGAAACCATGAGAGTATGCCATTATGTTCTAAATAGGATCATTCAAAAGTCCACCACGACTATGCTTGCATTGATAGACTCGGGTACACTGATTTTGCATTACTTTATTTAACAATTGGTGCTGAATGTCAACAATAGCTTCACGAATATTCGCTTCAAGATCATCCAAAGACCTTGGATTGTTGGCATAGACTTTTGCCTTGAAATATCCCCAAAGCAAAAATTCCGAGGGAGTCAAATCTCAAGATCGCGACAGGAACTCGTCGTGAGATAACCCAGTCTCCAATTTTTTTTTTTTTTTAATTTGGCTTAACGTCTCTTTAGCATCTATTGGTCATTCAAGACGGGGGTTTTACCTTCCATTCGCTGAAAACTTGCAAACCAGCTACCCACATTGACCTCACCCAGCCTGGTTTGGCCGGAAAAAAGACAGCATCACGGGGGCGCGAACCCACGCGGACACCCACATGGTACAACCTCACTGGACGTTGCATAACTTCAGTGATCTAACGGAAACTGGTGTATTCAACGTGCCATAGACGCTGGCAGTCTCCAAATTTAGTTTTCAGTAAATCAAGAATTTCACTGGGCTGTCTTGTACCACGTCTCGGTAATATCAATTTTCTCAAGTTCAAAGTCAATTAAAATGGCTCTGTTAGCGATCGCCATTATCAATTAATGGTCTACTCTCCGCATTCCGGATGAAATAAGGAACTGCGATGCCACCATGCTACAAACCGCACCAGACAGTGAGTTTGTAAGAGTGCAATCGTGTTTCATGCAATAATTGTGGATTATTCTTGCTCCAATAACGGCCATTTTGTTTCTTAACAGATGCCAAAATCGGTGCACCCGGGTCTATTAAAGTCTATTAATATTTCAGGTCTATTAATATTTCGAACATATGGTCATACTCTAGGGATCAATATGGTATTATTTCGATATCTAAAGCCGTTTTCAGTTTATTGAAAATTTAAAATGTATCATTCTTATTGGAGACCCTATACATAGCACGGGGCTTTTGCCTTTTCCCCGTGACGTCGCTTTTAGCCTGCTAGTTAATAATTTTATTTCTTTAAATTTTTCAAAACAAAAAAGAAATAAAATTGTAGTTAGAGTTCTGGGCCGAAGACGAAATGAAACTAGTCTCTCCCAAGTCATTTGTCCACACAAGAGGAACACATTTAGTGTCTTCTACACTTTTTCCGTAATTTATTTGTTTTTTAATTTTTTCCATTAAAGCATTTGCTTCCCTTCCCATCCCTCTTCACATTGAATTACAAACTTCCAGAATACTAAGCAGATAGCAGTAGAATTTGGAAACGAGTCTGGTGTGAACAATTGAACATCACATGGCTTGTTGATGTTCAGTATACTAATCAGATAGCAGTAGAATTTGGAAACGAGTCTGGTGTGAACAACTGAACATCACATGGCTTGTTGATGTTCAGTATACTAAGCAGATAGCAGTAGAATTTGGAAACGAGTCTGGTGTGAGCAACTGAACATCACATGGCTTGTTGATGTTCAGTATACTAAGCAGATAGCAATAGAATTTGGAAACGAGTCTGGTGTGAACAATTGAACATCACATGGCTTTTATTTGACTGTTATTTTTGGGTCACATGATCAGGGCTTTATTAACGTTCCGTGGAGGCCGTAGCACTTTCACAGAGCGGGACCCCTCCATCCCCCGCAGACGCCGGCGCGTTTAAGTTGTCTATACTTTTTGGAGCCAGTACATTTTTTTTATCTTTGGGTCTTCTGGTCTAGTACCTACACTGGTAGAGAAAAGTGAAATTAAATTTTGAGTATACCAACATCGATAAAATATAGGTAATCCGGTAGATACCTGCAGGTGTATATTTCCTCTTAAATTTAATAAAATAAATCTCAATAACAACCCGTAAGGACAAATTAATTTAATAACGCGTAAATCTTGTAAGTATTAAGGAGCGCGGTAGCGCTCCGCCCCGCCAAGTCAAAAAAATGCGGTAGCTACCAAGAGTATATTATACGCCACAGCTTACATTGCCGTTTTCAGCTACTTCCAGAGAAAAAACTACACACTTCAGGATAAAAATGTTTATTTCCTACGTATGGGGCGAACTCAGAGACGAAGTAAATGAAGTTTCAACAAAATCGGTTAAGTCAAATCGAAGATGTAGACTTCTGAAAAGTGCGCTTTTTTTCTCATCGTCTGCTGCTGCTGCTGCTTCTTCTTTGATGTTGACGCACCTACAGCCAAAACTACTGGACCGATTTTGATGAATTATAGCCCATTTTTTTCCCATGAGTGGCAGATGTGCCTTTTGCTACTTATATTGTCCATCAGTGGGTCCTTCAGCCCCAAATTTCCACACAAACCTCAAAATTGGGGGTATTTATTTGATACACGGGTTATATATTTTCTGAACTAATGAACCGATATGGACGTATAAGACAAATAAATTGTTAGAAAGTTCATATTTTTCTTTAATTAGGATTTCCTCACATGATACATAATGAAATAATATTTTAACGTTCAATTATTTATACCGGATGTAACACATTGATTAATGATAGTTGATGATAGATTGATTTTGATCAATTTTGACTAAAAAATTTCTTTAGTGAACCTGAATGTTCAAGCCAGAAAATGCTTTCCGAATTAATGAACCGATATGGACGTATGAAGTGTCATTTTAATCACCAAATCAAAAAGAGGTACATGGTTAGTTCCGAAAATATACAGGGTGTAATTTATCTCATATACAGTGTGTTATATAAGACAAATAAATTGTTAACAAAATCATATTTTTCTTTAGTTAGGATTTCCTCACATGATACATAATGAAATATTATTTTAACGTTTCATTATTTATACCGGGTGTAACAAACTGATTAATGATAGTTGATGGTAGATTCATTTTTATCAATTTTGACTAAAAATTTCTTTTAAAAATCTGAAACTACAGGCTGAAAAACGTCCAGCGCCCTCAAGGAAATGGCCGGTTGGACCTTGGTTTCTTCACCGGAAGTTGGCTGGGGTATAGTTTGAAGATAGATGATAATAATTCAGATATGATACTTTTGTAAGATATCTGCCCTTTTACCATTATATAAATACATATTTTCTTGCTACAAAAAGTTATGAGATCCCCCCAAAAATACCACTGCGTGCTAGTGCGTGCTATAAAAATTCCCCGCCAAGTCATCACCCCAAAAAAGATATGAAATCTATTTTGGTCCCCGCTATCCACTCTTCCGTTCTTCGAAATACCTAATGACTTTAAATTCCGACCCCACCCCAAACGATTTCAGAATTTTAGTCTGATTTCCTCACTCTCTTCACCAACACGCAGTCTTGGTGGAGTACCTCGGTTCGTTTAACCACTAGGAGATAGGGACCACTCTGCTCTTCTGTTCTACTTTAGCGGTTCATAAATTCGTTACGTTTAATAATGATGAGAGGTACCCCACAAAGACTGCGTGTTGCTGAAGAGAGTGAGGAAATCAGACTAAAATTCTGAAATCGTTTGGGGTGGGGTCGGAATTTAAAGTCATTAGGTATTTCGAAGAACGGAAGAGTGGATAGCGGGGCCCAAAATACATTTCATACCTTTTTGGGGTGATGACTTGGCGGGGAATTTTTATAGCACGCAGTGGTATTTTTGGGGGGTTTATAAATACTTACAAGAGTTACGAGATATTAAATTTAGTTCTAATGTAAGTATTATAAGTACTTACAAGAGTTACGAGTTAGTAAATGTAGTTGTCCTTACGGGTTGTTATTAATATTTATTCCTATATTTATACCATGAGGAGAAATGTGACCAGCACTCATGTATTGAAAAATATTAAATTCGAACTTTTTAGTACTATTGTTAAAAAAAATATCTTTTGTGATAATATCTAAAGATATATTGTAGGTGGGGTTGCAATAAAAAAATGTTTTACATAAAGTTGGCATAGAACCAGCTTTGTGGTTTCGTTGCTTTATTGATGTTGTTTTTTTTGGATGAAAATGTTATTTACGTTTTTTTCAAAAATAGTAAAATTTTTATTTTTCAATTTTTGATATTGATATAAAGCAATTTTTCTTATTTTGAGTACCTGCAGTTTTGCTTGGTGACTCATTTCCATCTCACAATGTTAGAATTTTTATGTATTCACTGCTGGAAAAGATCACGGAGCTAAATTTCAGGAGAATGTGAAAACTTTTTTTTAAATTTGGCTTAACGTCTCTTTAACATCTATTGGTCATTCAAGACGGGGTTTTACCCTGCATTCGCTGGAAACTAGCAAACCAGCTACCCACATTAACCTCACCCAGCCTGGTTTTGGCCGGAAAAATGAACCAACGATATGTGGTGTTCCCAAGCGGGCACCCATCCAAGTACTGACCACGCCCGACGTTGCTTAACTTCAGTGATCTGACGGGAACTGGTGTATTCAACGTGGTATGATCATTGGCTAAATGTGAAAACTGTTTTTAGTTTACCAATCCAGGAAAGTTGCTGCTAAGTTTGGTCCCATTTGAGAAGGGATTAATAACAATCCCCTTTAGATATCCATACATTGGACGGTGGCTTTTTTTTGGGGGGGGGGGCTGGGCATCATTCTCATAGCCTCTTACAAAATTACAAGCAATGAACTTCAAATCATGAGGAAAAAAAAATACTAAAATAATTAGCGGCCAACAATAATTATATTACACTTCAATCTAAGTTCTATTTTTAATTTTTCTTCTATGATATTGATAAATAGGCACCAAATTTCAAGTTCTAGCTCTTTCCATTCTGGTTTTAGGCGGAATCGCCAAAAGCGGCCGTCAACCACTAATTAGCGGCCAACAAAATATTATACTTCAAAATAAGTTGTAGTTTTCAATTTCTTGTATGAAAATGATATGAAAAGGCAACAAGTTTCTAGCTATTGCCGTTCTCATTTTAAGCAGGATATGGGAAAACCGCTAAAAAGCGGTTTTCCCATATCCTGTGCCGCCAATAGTATATTCAATTACGAATTACCACCAAAAGCTCATTTTTCCGTTCATGGTATAGAGCTGACATACATACCAAATTTCAAGTCTCTAACACTTGCTATTCTTGTCTGTGGAGAAGATTCTTCAATCTTCTCCACAGACAGACATACACACGGACCAATGGGTGAAACTCGAGATTCGGCCTCTGGGGATCCCAAAAAACTGATTTTGGAATTGAAAACTCGATATCAAAATTTTTAGCTCATTACAATACTTGCCTTTTTATAGGACAAGGAAAGTAAAAAAAAAAAAAAAATTGAAAATATTTAGAAAAAATTTAGATTAAATCGCCCTAACTTTGCAAGTATCCCAAAAAGTGTTTTCTGCGTGACATTGAAAAGGGTTAGATGATATACACTCGCGCTTCACATTTGATGGCTTATCCCGAAAAAAAAATTGGGGGGGGGCTATAGCCGGCCAGCCCCCCTTGTGTACGCCCCTGGCATTGGAGATGGTATATTAGGTGGCAGTGTGGCACCATCATTTGGGACAGCAGCTCTAAATAAAATGTTGTCTTTTGCTATAAAGATTTTAGCTGTATACCAATATAATTACTTGGTGGCTAGTATTTTTACTTTCCTTATCCTATAAAAAAGAATGTATTGTAATGAGTTGAAATTTTCGATGTTTTGTCTTCAATACCAAAACACGTTCAGAAGTCCCCAGAGCCCAAATCTCGAGTTTCAGCCATTGTCCGTGTGTGTGTGTGTGTGTGTTATGTGTCTGTCTGTGAACAAGATATCTCAAGAACGGCAAGGGCTAGATTTGGTATATGTATGTCATTTTTATGCCATGAACGGCAAAATAAGCTTGTGTTGGAAATCGAATATACCGTTGGAATTTTTATGCCGCTTTTTAGCGGTTTTCGCATATCCTGATTAAAATGAGAACGGTAATAGCTAAAACTTTAAACTTGGTACCTATTCATATCAATTTCATACAAGAAGTTGAAAAATACAGCTTAGGTTGAAGTGTAATAAATTGTTGGCCGCGAATTACAAGTTGAAAGCCGCTTTTTGGCGTTTCCGCCTAAAATCTGCAGAATGGAAAGAACTAGAACTTGAAATCTGCTGCCTAATCATGTCAATTTCATACAAGAAAATTGAAAAATAGAACTTTGGTTGAAGTGTAATATAGATTTGGGTTTTAGGGACTTCAGTGAAAACTCAACATCGAAAATTTCAGCCCATTACAATACTTTCTTCTTTTTTTATAGATAAGGAAAGTCGTGTGATGTTCACACCAGATTTTTATTGATAATACGCAAAGGCCCTCTGTACTATTTCAATCACTGCAATATAATATGTACATTTATCATGGAAATGAGTATAGGTACCCATCAGTTTTGAAAAAAAAAAATGCCATTAGCTTCCTTTAACTCTTCCAACACTTCATTGTGGCCTTTATGATTGCAAATAATAAAAATCTACTATAATTTTAAAATGTTGTATCGTCAAACGGGGCTACTTATGCATGGGGGGGGGGCACTTTGTGGACACTGGTCATCTAAGTGTCAAAAATGACTCTACCGACACTCACGTCAAAATTTATTTTATTTTCCTCTTAAATAATAATATGTTTTTTTAATTTTATTTTCAGACTTAAATCAAGCATTGTTTCCGTTTGTGTCAAAAAGGGTGAGTAGCTCAATGCAAATATTATTCTTTTGAGTGCAAAGGATGCACAGTCATGTGGAATGAGTGAACAGGAGAGAAGTGTGCACTTCTAAATAGTTAGCATCTTCTCAAAACAAAAGTTCTCTTTTTTTGTATAAAAGTTTTTAATAATATTGTGCTCAAATCTGTGTACCTAACTATTTTTGAAATTTAAAACATATATAATATATAGGTGTACTCGACAGTTTTTTTTGCAACTAGTTTTTGAAAAACCTAACCTAATTTTATTTCCTTTCTGTGCTTCTTTTCGCTTGTTAACGATGGGCATAAACTTTTCATTTTGTGTTTTATGATTCTCCTTTTTCCGCAAAGATTAGTCCTTTTGCATTTACGTTCGAGTCTCAAATGTGGTGAATATCTTTACATACCTTTTTTTATATAACCCCGGCACTACATAGCATTTTGTCAGGGGTTATGGCTACATGAAACGAGTGAAAGGTGTAAGGCATAGTGCCCCTCCAGCCCTCCACACACGTTAAACCTTCATTCTGTAATTGGTGCTAAACGGGAATGAATATACATATCATATCAGAGTCAGTGCGACGATCCCTGCAGGGCATAATGTGACTGGACATGGCATAAGGTGGTGAAATGCGACAATTCCCACAGGTAACGCCGCATTCCCCCACTTGCCTACAGCTACTTTGAACATAATACAAAGTGGAGGAATGCGACAATGCCTCCAGGCACCACCGCATTTCCCCACTTACATACAACTAATTTGGATATAATACAAAGTGGAGGAATGCGACTATGTTTACAGGCACCGTCGCATCCCCCACTTACCTACAACTATTTTGAACATAGTACAAAGTGGAGGAATGCGACAATGCCTACAGGCTCCGCCGCATCCCCCACTTACCTACAACTACTTTGAACATAATATAAAGGAGAGAAATGCGACGATGCCTATAGGCACCGCCTTGTGAGGCAGTCTAAATGTAAAAAGGTGTCAAAAATACTTACAAGACTTTTTACAAAAGGTGAAGGTATTATACTTTAGGTAAATATAGGTCCATTGGTCATCATACTTAAAATATTTGGAGAAGACCCGTTTTTGATTCTCAGAGATAGGGTTTTTTAAGGTTTCCACAATCTTCAAATGGTTCGCTTGTATGTATGGATGTGTTATGGTAAGAACAGTCACGGGGCCAAGGGAAAGGCGACAATTTGCGGCAGCGTCACATTAGTGTAAATATTGATTTGAAGTACATCTACGTGGTAAAAATCCTTGTAACGCTGTGAAACTCTCATGCGAGTGTGCAACAAAAGGTGTTATTATATCATTCACCATTGTAATATATTAAAAAGATGACGTTGTTTTTATTCAAATTGAAAATCAATAATAATAATTTATCAATACTTTCACTCACCATCGATTTTCAAGGACCCTCCTAAAAGTCTGCATCAGTCATCTTGACATATTGCTCCCGTTCATCTTATCACAAGAGAACACTATTTTATCAGTTTGTATGTATCAAAATTCATAATATGCTGCAAGAATGCTACTAAGAAGGTATATCTGTAAATTGGGAAGTCTATTTTTGGTTTATTCGTTCCAATGATGGAATCGGCCGCCGAAAAAATAACCCCTTACACAAAATTAGGTAGGTATTTTACGTTTTAAGTTCCGCTGAAATGTAATTATTTTCGAAATAAATGACACAGCAACGAACAATCTGTGAAAATTTAATCTTAATTTTTCGTTGATGCGACAGAGCACTGCTGAAAACCCTGTGACTGACTAAATAACATTCAGTCTTCAAGGCTTTTGTTTATTTAAGGAAAGCGCACACTACAAATTTTAATGAGACCGATTTTTATCGGCCGACATTCAAACTTGCTTACTGCAAGGTTGAATGATTGTACAGTATATACACTCACGCATGTTTGCATGCTCATTAAGTCGGCCAATACAAAGTTAGTTGTGTACTCCCTTTACCAGATTCCGATGTAAATTAAATTAAATTTGACCGATTTTAGTCAAATCACTCAAAAATTCAATTTACTCTATTAACGGACACTGCGCCCGGCAGAAAAACGGGCATCGTTCGTCAGGGGCGGATTTAAAGGGCGGTCGTCCCCCCCAGCCCCCTTGGCAAGATAAAGTGTGAATATTTATTCCACTAATAAATTATGGCATAAATATTTTAATCATTTTGATTTTATAAATACAATCTTAGCCAGCGTCTTTGGCAATTTCAATACACCAGCTCCCGTTGGATCACTGAAGTTAAGCAACGTCCAGCAAGGTTGTTCTATGTGGGTTCGCGCCTTCGTGATGCTGGCTGTCTATTTTTCCGGTTTGCAAGTTTCCAGCGAATGGAGGGTAAAACCCCCATCTTGAATGACCAATAGAATTTTTTTTTATAGTTTTAGTCACTTGTGTATGAAACAACATTGCAGTTTTAGAGCACAGATTTTCACTTTTTGACTCCTAATTATTCAAAATTTTCACCGGGGGAGGCCCCCCGACTCCCCGTCTGGGGGGTATTCCATACTCTCCGGAAGTATCTCCTCCCAACATAGCTTTAAATATAGCCTTAAATCCGCCCCTGTCGTTCGCTTATTAATAAGTTTCCTTTTTACCATATAGAGCAGTTAAAAATTAGAAATGACAGAAGGGCATCTCCATTTCACATAAATACTATTTCCAACCAGAAATCCACCCAAAGTTTGCTTGCCTGAAGTGAATTATCTACACTAAATACAAACTGAAAATTTAGGACAAACGTGCTGTCCGTTTGAGTTCTGTTAATAATATAAAGCTATTCGAAATAAAACTAAGGCTCAACTTTTGAATATATATATGTTTTAGTTTAGTACGCTCATAAAATAGTTCGTTTATATGTTTTATATACGTATGGCTTTATATTATGTGGATAAACTTTAACTATGTCGCAATTCTAATAGATTTTATGAGTGTCATTACGGAATATTATAAAAACAAGCAACAATTTTTTTTTTTTTGGCTTAACGTCTCTTTACATCTATTGGTCATTCAAGACGGGGGTTTTACCCTCCATTCGCTGGAAACTTGCAAACCAGCTTCCCACATTGACCTTATCGAGCCTGGGTTGGGCCAGAAAAAACGTGGGTAAACTCCCACATGGTACAACCTCGCTCCAGCTTGCTTAAGTTCAGTGATATAACGGGAACTGGTGTATTCATTATTCAACGTGCCATAGACGCTTGTCAAACAACAAAAACTAATGAGAGTAATTTTGGAGAGATGTAAATGGTTTGATTGTTCTACATACGAATTGGTTCAATTGGTCAAGGAAATTGTGTGTAACTGATATTCCTGAGGACAATAATTGAGTAGCTATGGTGATAGCTACAAGTGGTAGCATTAGGAGGTAATTGCTAAGTATAATATTTTGGTGTATTGAAAAAATTGTTATAAAGTACCTTGTAACACAAAGAAAATATACATTTCAGAACACTGAAATTTGGACCGAAAATTAAAACCCATAACTTATAGATAGAGGGTTTCCATTTAAAACACTTTCCTAGAAAACAATTAAAATAATTATTTATTAGTTCGTCCAAAGTTAAGTCAAGCCAACGATCATACCACGTTGAATACACCAGTTCCCGTCAGATCACTGAAGTTAAGCAACGTCCGGGCGTGGTCAGTACTTGGNTAATTATTTATTAGTTCGTCCGAAGTTAAGTAACGTCGAGCATCATGCTTGTTGTTAATATTATTTTAATACAATGCTGATTTGGAGCCTGCTCGATAAGACTCTGGATTGCGATCCTAATTGTTGCGACAATGCTAGTTATTGCACCTAACAGACTGGTTCATTTAATTTAGTTGTAAAATAGTTGCTTCCCAAAATAGCGCATAAGGTACCGACATGTATGCCGTGAACTAATAGTAGCGCAGGTTAGGTAAAAAAAATACTCGTACTAATACCGAAAAGCGTGAAACATAATATTTCGAAAAATATATTCGAACGACTCCCCCCCCCCTTTGCATGTAATCCCATTCACTAAAATCGATTTTCTAAAATATTCCCAACACAACTATGAACTGAAATTTTGGGAAAGTGTGTTTTGCACTTAGACGTTTTTCTCTGTCATATAAAGACAGTATTATATGACTCTAAGATACTCGTAAAATCTTAGAAAAATAAAAAAAAGGTTAGACTGAACTTCCCGTTCCAAATACAGTCCGAAACTTATGTAAATTCAGCACGGAGTTCAACTCTATACTAACTGCCAGACTGTCGAAACTTACAAACACTGAGGTTTTTTTTTATTGTTAAACGTCCAAATTAGTTTTATTACTTTTTATCACTGCTTCCTTTACCCTTTTTCGTAGCAACTTCTAATGATAATAAACCCCTTCTATTTCACAAAAAACTTTTTAGAACTTTTTGTTTGTTTGTCGAACTTAGTTTTTAGGACGTGTTCAGAGAGCGATTTTTTTTTTGGGTCAATGTGCTTTTGTGTGTCAATTGTTGTTCGACATGTGTGTTGTCATACTGTCCATACCAAGGAAATGAGGATTCTTGAGGCAGCTGCAAGCAGAAAATTCATAAGGAATGCATTTCGAATATCAATATTGATGCAAACATCACGTTTAAATTAGTCATCTATGACGTCTCCGTGGCAGAGTGCGCATCACACTCGGCTTGCACCAAGCCCGGGTTCGATTCCCGGACGGGTCGAAAATTTGAAAAAGTTTTTTCGAATGTTCTACTTGGTCTGGGTGTGATTGGGGGTAACTCATACTAATGAGGACAATTGAGAAGTTATGGTAATAGCGCCAAGTGGTAGCACTATAAGGTAAAAATATTTATGTGTAGCTTAGGCTTAGTGATATTGGAGTGAATGTTGAAAATACCTTGTAATGCTATGATGCCCATAAACATTGTGACATAAAAACACAAAGAAATATACATTTAAATTAGTTATCTATCTATCTATAATAATAAAACTCAATGTAACGATAAATGTATGTATGTGTATGTATCACTAATTGTTTAGCCGAAACGGTAAGAGATATCGAAAAATTGATGAGAATGGACCCACNTGCCCCCCCCCCCCAAAAAAAAAACCATAGGCCGAAACTCCAGAGAAATATCGAAATTAAAAAATGTCGAACAGTTTTCCAGTTACGGCCGATTTTTTGATTTTTGATCGAATCTAGCCGGTCATGGTCCGATATCTTAAATTTGGTGGCGACCACATATTAACTCAAAGCGAGAAATTTTTAGGTGGCGTTTTAAGCCCAAATTTGGAATTTGGGTTTAAAAGTTTTGAGTTATGGTCGTTTTTCCGATTTTTGTAAACGGAATCATAGAATACTATTAGCTTCCGATTTTTGAAAGGGAAATCATAGAATCATTAGCACGGGAACGACCATGTCTCTAAGACGCCAAGCTATAGGCCGCAGCTAAACACGGGTGAAACAGCTAGTGCTTTTTGAATCAAGAAAATTGAATAAAGATTAATATAGCCTTATCCTGATTCAACAAACTTGACTAATTTAAACGACGCCCGCGTCCATGCCGAAGTTTTGACTAAGTGAATGACCAAGTAGGTTTGCGTTCTCGTGAAGCAGGCTATTCCTGACCAAACGATGCTGGGTGAGATCAAATTTGAATGCCCCTAGCTAGGAAGGAAACAATTTTGACACCTATGTTCAAAGATGAATTTATTTGAGCCCTCAAATCATGCCCGTAAGGGATTGTAGTTAGTAACATGTCAATTATTAGCCGCCAACAATAGAAGTATGATGACGATTAATTTGCATTATCTATTATTTAAATTTGGTGTTTTTAATGTTTGATGGTTTCTATTGTTCAGGCAATGCAAAGTCTTTGAAATTTTCAACTGAATCCAAGAGAGGCGGAATTAAAGATTTAAACTTTTGCCGCCCTTAAACAATTTAGAACTTGCCGCCTCTGTTTAGCCAAGGAATGCGATTTTCGCTTCAGTATGCCTTGAAAATTTCAATTACCGCCTATATATTTGCCGCCCCTAAATACCTTAGGCAATGGCCAATGTTGTTTTTACGGTAAATCCGTCACTGGCCTCCGATTATTTTTGAAATGGAGCCCCATAGCTGATATTATCAGCAAACGTTGGAAAGCATGTTTCTCAATTAGGTTTGTTTGATATAAATGTTAAAGCCTCCCCTGATATAGGTATGTAACACACACTCTATTGTATTGAGAGGGGGGGGAGAAGAAGGTGTGTAAAGTTCGAACCTTTGAAAATTAATGATGTGGTGGAAAACACTTATCAAACGTCAACATCAACGCCCACCCTTTCCTTCCTCTTCTATCAATAATTGTGTGAACATAGGCAATTGTATTATACGGGGTGTCTGGGATTTGTTTTACAAAAGCTCACCACCAATTCAAGAAGTGATAAAGGTCACATGCTCTCTGAGCATGTGGCCGTTCTTAACACATATATGGAAAAAGGAAAATCAAGCATACTAATAGCTATATGAGCCGTAGATCTCACCAAATTAAAATGGCACAATAGGGCATAAGATGTGCAATAAATTATATAAAAATAATTAGCTGAGTCTGAGTACCCCAACTTCGTTTCGAGAAGATGAGAGAACACGGAGAGTAGTAACGGGTAGTTAAGCTGTGTAGAGCGTGTTAGGAGTAGTATTGGATTAAGGGTCTACGACTCTTGCGCAGATTTCAACACGCATTTTTTTTTGTTTGTTTTAAACCTAACCCAATACTACTCCCCACACGTTCTAATCAACAAACTTGGTATTCAATTCTATTAAATTATAGATAGAAACCTATTCGCAGACCTACCGTACATACAAAATTTCATTAAAATCGGTTAAGACGTTTTGGAGTATTATTATTATTATTATTATTATTGTCCACTTACTTCTCGCTATTGCGGTATTCACCCTATTACCGGTCTATGACAAGGTAATAGGGTTGGTTTGCTTCAATCACAACATATCACACCGAAAGTATTTTACTTAAATGTTTTCTTTGCGTGATATGTTGCTAGAGGCTTCCCTTCTTGGTGGTCTGCAGATATTTCTGAACAGAAACATTTCCAGCAATAAGAAACCTCTGCCAGGCAAGGTGGATTACCTCAGGCTGAGCGAATGGTTTATTGCCTTTGCCTGACATGTCCGGTCCATTTTCTGTTTTACGTCCTCCGGCGAGACGATTATTATTATTATCACCTTATGAGTTAATTTATCTCAGCTATATGCTGGTTTTACAGCGAGGTGCGGGTTTCGAACCAAGTACTCTCGCTAATTTAGACTCAAAAATCTTCGCACAATGCGTGTGGTATTCAATATGGCGGCTTTCTGTAGGAGTATGTAAGTATTTTTCTTTAGCCCTATGGTTTTAATACTGGTATGTAATTCCTTCGGGATAACGCCTGTTGAGGATAAAACAACAGGTATGATTTCGACTTTATCCAACTGCCACATTCTTTTGATCTCATCTGCGAGATCTGTGTATTTGCGTATTTTCTCTGACATTGTATTGAGGATGTTATGGGTGTTCGGTATGGCAATATCAATTATTTGGGCCGTTTTGGTTACTTTATCCCAAATTACTATATCGGGTCTATTGTAGGGCGTAGCCCGGTCTGTTATGATGGATCTGTCATAATAAACAGTATGTTGGGCATTTGTAAGCACAGCAGATGGTTCATACTTGTAGTATGGCGTTTTAGCGTCTATCAACTTGAGCTTGAAACATATATCTTGATGAATAATAGCAACTACTTGGTTGTGACGATGTAAGTAGTCGGTTTGGCATAGTGTGCTGCAAGCTGCTGTTATGTGTTGGATTGTTTCAGAATTTTCACCACATCTTCTACATCTGTCATCAGTTATTCTCGTGTCTTTGATTATATGTTTCAAGTAGTTTTTAGTGTTGATCACCTGGTCCTGTATAGCAACTAAAAAGCCCTCCGTTTCTGGAAATAGTTCACCCGACATCAACCATGCGTTCGACGCTTTTTTGTCGACATATGATTGGTCGGTGTCATGTGGGTGTCTACCATGGAGAATTTT
>CM022875.1:40358918-40376839 GCA_012654025.1 Pachypsylla venusta
TAACCCATTCTCTTCTCCAGTGATTTGTGTTATTTTTCCTCACTCTTACTTATTCCTCAGTGAAGTTAAGTTGAGAATAACCCATTCTCTTATCCAGTGATTTGCGTTATTTTTGCTTACTCTTACTTGTTCCTCAGTGAAGTTAAGTTGAAGTTAACCCATTCTCTTCTCCAGTGATTTGTGTTATTTTTCCTCACTCTTACTTATTCCTATTTATTTTTGGCATGTCGGGCATTATTATTGGGGGTTACATTTTTCTTTAAAAAAATATATATATATATCCATTCTGCTTCTAAGACCTTAGCGAAATATTACCATAGAATTGTCGTAATTTTACTCTTTCTTTTGAATAGGTACCGACATAACTCCTACTTGCTGATTTCAATGACACGTCGTATACACCAGTTCTCGTTAGACCCAGCGAGGTTCAACTTGGTGACACGTAGATACACGCCTTCATAATGCTGACTATTCTCAGCGATTCCAACGGATAGAGGTCAAAAACCACTATCTTGAATGACCAATGATTTTGAAGAGACGTTGAGCTTTAAAATAATAGATTAATAAAATTGAATTGAATGTAATATTTACCTCAACCACCTTACCTGTGGTTACAGAGCGTCCTCAAAAAATGTCAAAATTCCTATTAATTTAAAACAGAATGAGACCATCATATCCACTTTTTTTCAATGCCCATTTCTTTATTATAAATTTCAAAACCACTAGGCATTTGAAAGAAGATTTTCTGCATTTTTTTAATCTCGGTCTTAACAACTTGGCCGATTTCCGTCGCGGAGTTATTATATAAGACTATTGACTCTTTGTTTGTGTGTTGTGGGTCCGAATCCCACCCAGGACGAATATTTTCTAATCGAATTTTCTCGTTTCCGGAATGGCATGGCTGTAAAAAGGGGCACCCTGTAGTAATGCGGAAGCAAATCCGATTGTATTAAAGTTATGTACCTATAATGCAATGCGAGGAATTTCGAGGTCAAAAACGATTTTTTTTTTAATTTTTCAAAAATAGACGTTACAAACATGATCCGTTAAGTGTTTGCATATTGCATATGATACATACCCACATTTTTTTTTTATTTTCTATCTTCTTTTTGATGAGAGCATCCTGTAAGACATCTGGATTTCCCCAAGGAAGTGTAAACATTTTTAACATATCCCTTATCTTTGTTATTTTCTGTCTTCTTCATCTTTAATTCTTCTTCTTTCTTGAACATGATTTTTGGCATCTTATTTTCTTTGAAAGGTTTTTGGAACAAAGATACTAATCATAACACGCTTGGGGGTTTCTGTACCCGGAATGATTTATATCCTATTCCGGTTGAGAGTAAAACACTTACGACATCATTAACCAGCCTGGCCTGGTTTTTATAGGAATTTGTTTCATGTCATAAAAGAAATCGAAATTTTCCTCCCGTTTAGACAATCAAAATTTTGTAGGCAGGGAAATATATCAAATTTCTGTATTAAACCTAAAGCACACATCCATCATTTTTTATTTAAAAACAATATTTTTATACCGAAAGAAATTTTGTTTGTTGATGGTTTACGTATTCGGTGATTGAACGATTGAGAGAGTGAGAAGAAATCTTATTATACGATATCTGTCAAAAGGCTCCTTTGTTTTTTTAATCTAGAAAAAAGGAAAGTATTGTAATGGGCTGAAATTTTCCTGAAAAACCCATACAGGCATACTTACTACATAAAGAATAGCCAGATTGAATATACAGATCAATACAAAGATTTGGGTGTAACATTTCAGTCAAACCTAAATTTCAAAGAGATTACAGAAAAAGGCTACTAAAAACTTGGTATGTTTATCAGGTATAACAAGTACATCTGGAATCCTGATGCGATTAAAATCCTGTACCAAGCCTAATGTAAGAGCCTCGTAAGATCTGTGCTTGAATACAGATCTATCATAATGGATTTTATAATTTGAAAAGAAAGAACTAGTTTCAGGATCAAGGAACACTTGGGCATCGTTCTTTTTAAGAAAATTCAAAGCCCTATGGTGATTTTGACTGGCTAAAATTTTGCGCTAGGAAATGAAGAAAAAGTTAATACCTACTAATAATATTCTATTTGCCGACCTAATCGAGATTACCTAAAAAAATTCTGATTTTTTTTTTTTTTTTTATTATTCAAAAAATTATTGATTTTACATAGAAATCATGTCTCTCGTTGATATAGCACGGTCGTTTTTTTCCTTGTGTTCGCAAACGAGCGTTGATTAGAAACGCCAAATTTTTAATCTGTTAGAAGTTTTAATCTACATTGTTCTACCAATTGTGTCTTCCAATAATTATGTTTAACATTAACGAAGGCGCCTTATAATTCCTTACAATTTACAAGTCACCTAAAACTTCCTTCCGTTCTAATTACAAGTGTAATAATGTTTTCCCTTGTTCATCATTCCTATTGAATATTCTACTCACACTTCCTCCTAATAAATACCATTATAATCTGTTCTCTACTTGCTTCCTCTGCCTCACTAATACCATGTCCTCTACCCTCTATCCCTGTGTCCTCTATTTCTTTGTCGTATCGAACAAGAAGCTCACGTTTCCTTGCTTTCTTACCTTCTAATTATTAGTGATTGTAAGAACAAGAAACTAATTTTAGTGTGAAAGGAAAATGTAATTTAAGAAAGTTTAATTTTTTTTTCAACTTTTAAAATTTCTCAGAAAAGTTTATTTCAACTCAATAACTTATTTTTTCCATCGGGAAACTTTAAACAGTGTTGATAACTTGGACGTGTGTTCAATCTGTTTTATTTTTCATAACAAAAATTTTGATTATAAGCCATATTTTCCTTGCATCGAAAGTTACTAACAAAATATCTTTTTTTACTTGGCTTAACGTCTCTTTAACATCTATTGGTCATTCAAGACGAGGGTTTTACCCTCCATTCGCTGGAAACTTGCAAACCAGCTACCCACATTGACCTAACCCAGCCTGGGTTAGGTCAATGTGCCAGCATCACGAGGTAATGAATCCACGCGGACACTCACATGGTACAATCTCGCTGGACGTTGCTTAACTTCATTGATCCAACGGGAACTGGTGCATTCAACGTGCCATAAACGCTGGCCACAAAATATTTAATTGTTCTCGTAATCGCATTACATTCCTTATACATTTGAACACCAAATGTTTGAATGATCGCGGACCTTTTTAGTGTTACATTGATAACAGGAATAGAGACAGAAAGCAACATTGAAACACTCATTTCTTTTTATCTGAAAAAATGTCAATTTCCTCAAATAGAACTGCTTACAACAGGAAGTGAAGTGTCCAGGGAATCCTTTGTCGCAAATAAGAAGCACTTGGGTCAAATATTATAAACATCATAAGTACAAAATAAAAAAAAATCTTTAAGATCAACGTCATATTTGGAAGTAAGAAAACATCTTTAACAGGATCAATTCCCTGGGTCCCATAAAAAAGAAACATTTAGGAGGATTATAATGGACTGGGAAAAAGAAATGAGAATATAGTTATTGGAGTAAAAAGAAACAATACACCTATGAAACCTTTTACGGTTTGTTGTTTGTCAAGATGAAGTTTATTTCGTTGAATGATTGTGCCACGGTTATATTATAATTTACAGATGAAGTGTTCCAAGGATCGTGTTTGTCAATTAATATTGGCATATACAAGAATAATAGATGTAGATTACATTGAAATATTTGGCAACTAGCAACGGGTTTATTAGGAAATACTGTATTATAACTAGGTATACATATTGAAGTGAATAGAGCTTGACGTCTAATATTGTGATTCTAATGTAAACATCCTGTATATAGTTTTGTTTACTTCGAGAACATGTAGAAAGATACAGAAAAATCTATTATTCCAGAACGTTTTGTTTACCGTAAACAACGAAGTATATTTATAGAACGCAAAGTTTGCTTACTGAAGAATTGTGTACTAGATCGTTCTAGAAATCGTTAAAAATGTATAAATAGGGGTCACGAGTAGGAACCGAGTCAGTCTAGTTTTGGAAGCGAAGTCAGTCAGCCTTAGTTCAGTGATAAGTGGAGTCAGTCTAGTTTTGAGTGCGAAGTCAGTCAGTGAGTTTTAAAAGTGATTAATTTTTCGTGTGTGAATAACGTAGTATTTTCGCGTGTTTCGAACGGTTTTTGCGAGGTTACAGTGTACGAAATTTTGTTACGTCCTTTTTATTGTAATTTCTAAGCTTTAATAAATTGTTTTAAGTTTCTTTTTTTTTTTATTATTTTATTTTTAAAAGTTAGTTAACGCGTTTTTAATCCACGACTACTTAATCCTCGAACCCTACAACAATATGTATGGCAAAACGAACACGATGACGCCAATATTAGTAATATTGATGATACCAATATCCGCAAATATTAGGTAGTTTTATTTTAGTAGGTATAGGAATTTTCGGACAATTAAACATTTTGTCATCTCTGTAAGACTATTAATAAAAATGTATGAGAGGAAACAGAGACAAAAAGACTTTTCCTTTCAAAGTCAAAGCAACTAATCTATCTATCTATAATAATAAAACTCAATGTCACGATAAATGTGTGTGTGTATGTATCACTAATTGTTTAGCCAAAACGGTAAAATTGATGAGAATGGACCCCCCCGTAACCATAGGCTAAAACCCCAGAAAAAATATTAGAATTCGAAAATGTCGAATCTTTTTCGAGTTACGGCCAATTTTTCGATTTTTGACCGATTTTAGCCGGTCAAGGTGCGATATCTTAAATTTTGTCGCGACAACATATCAACTCAAAGCGAGAAAGTTTTAGGTGGCCTTTTTACCCTTAATTTGGATCATATTTTGCAAAAAACGGTCCAACCGTTTTCGAGTTATGGCCGTTTTTCCGATTTTTGAAAGGAAAATCATAGAATATTATTAGCACGGGAACGGTCATGCCTCTAAGGCGCCAAGCTATAGGACGTAGCGAAGCACGGGCGAAACAGCTAGTTTGAATATAAATATTTTTCCATTTAATTGAACGTATTAAAAATAAATTTCTAATCAGATAAAGATACCTTATATTATATTATTATACAATTCTTTATTGAATGAACTTTAATAATTGCTCAGAAATGGTGAAAGTAGAGATAGAAAATAGGAACAATATAGTTTTAGACGGAGGCAAATAATATATATTTAATATATAAAAAAAAAACAAGTTCATTCAAAGGGCGGGGTTAATTCCTGAGGAATTTTCTTCCACACAACCCTTTTACCTTCGAAACTCTTGAAAACATAAAGTCAAGGGTTTCGTTATTTTTATAATTTTTTACTGGCGGTTGAGAGATATTTGCCAAACATCATATTATTTAAGGACAGTCAGTCGAAAGATGGTTGGCATTGCATTCCAATTAGGACTCTGATAATTTTTTTTTGCCAAATTTCTACTATTCAGTTTGTTCAGAGATTCCGCCATTCTGGTGCAGAAAAATACACACCCTGGTGCAACCATAAAATATTTTCATAACCGACATTTGTCCTCTACAATAAAGACGTCTTGGATATTATTTGAAATTTGAAAGCTACTCTTGAATGCTATTTTATTTTTCTCTTTTGATTAGCATATTATTTTTTGCTGCTCTCCACACAACATACTTGAAGTGTCAATATTAAATGTTACCCATATTATATGTATAATATACCGGATGTAACAGGAGAAAAGGGTGTTCCTNGTTCTGAAAATAGATATATGCACCCTTGGGTTTATGCAGAATATGAAGAAAAAAATTTGGTACAAATCGGTTGAGTAGTTTCGGAGGAGTAGGGTAACAAAAGTTTGCAGTTTGTAGGGAGTATAAGGCTACGCTTCGCTCCGCCCAATTAATAGCTGATGGCCTCAACTTCGTATGTGTATTTCCCCATAGCTGTAATATTTTGGCTGAAATAATAATTTTCTTCGCAAATAACGAAAAATCTACCATAGCTGGGATGCGAAACAAACCATAGTGGATTTTATATTTTGCTGAAAGATTTGGATATGGTTTTAGGGGGATCCATTCCTGGACTGTTACCGTCGAAGCTGTTAACACTCTTCGAGTTGAACTCTCAATCTCTTTTTTTTTCATTTAAACCTCTAAAAGAGTTTCAAAGAATATCGATTAAAGAATTTGGCGGCAAGTCCTTTTGTTTGAAAGGTTTCAAGGAGCATACTGTTTGTTACAATCTGTATATATAAATAAAGACAAAATTAGATTCGTTTTCTTTTTGTTGTCATTCCATTTGAGTTGAAAGTTTTCTTTGTGAAAAGAAAAATATGAAAAACCAGAGCCGCAGTCAAACAGAATCTCGAGGAGAAATCGGGTCTTAAAAACAATGAATCAGTTGATCGGCCGAATGATATCTTGGATTAAATTATTGTTTGATAATATTTGGACAGATCATCTGGTTGAAGTTATTCCTTGGTTAAAAAATGAGCCCTCATTCCTGTGGTATATGGCCATGATTATTACTCGTAAAGTAGCTCAAAGATTTTAAGGATAAAAGAGTGGTGCCGAAAATTGTATTAATATTAGTCGTAGTTTGCTGCTAACGCATTTTGTGTTTACGGAGTCCTCAAACCTAAATTGATCCATTCAATTTAGGTATTATTTGTTTAGTATGTCTGAAATATTTGAGCGCACGGCCGTGCGCCAGGCCAAGTTCCGGAAAGCACCAGTGTATCTTTAGTCGAAGCGATTCAACGGGTTTTGCACATCGTCAGATATCCGGTTCTACAAGGGATAAGTCATTAAAATTTTGAACATACATTCCGCAGTATAGTACAATACTACGTTATAAACTACAAAAATTAATATTAAACCTGGCAGAAGATACATAATTTCAAAATTTGCACTTTTGGATACTCACTGACTGGCTGACTATTCACTCTTCATCAAAAGTTTCAGGCATTTCCCGTATACCTAGAGCTCTGAAATTTTGCATGAAGTTAGAACTTGACATCCAAGTAAAGGGAAAAAAGGGATGAACAGCAGCAAGAATAAACTTGGCCTCAATAAAAGATATCACTACGTTCACGGTTGGAACTTGGCATTTTCAATGATAATTTTTTTGTGAGATTGTGTATTTTAGAAAACACCAAATTTTATTAGGAAAAAAATGGCGTTTGTCTTTTATGTTTAGAACACGTCTTTTCCACCCCAAAAATCGCAAAATCGCGTAGAAAAACGTAAATTAAAATTTCGTGACGAACGATCAAAAATTACGTTAGATAGCAAGTTTCGAATATTTTTTTTACAAATATTTACGAAACTATTGAACTTGTTTCGCTAGTTTAAATGATATTTTTCTATTTGAAACTAAAATTTTTGTACGAAGAAGATTCTAACAATATACATTTTATTATGAATGACTAATGGGGGGGGGGGGCTTGCATTACTCTTTCAGAGGATGAAGAAAAGTGTTGAACTTTCATACGATCTGATTTTTTCATTTACCTCCTGAATAAGGCCTTGAGAAGAAATTTAAATTCTTTGTCATGTCTGAATCTGAAGAAGATAGAAAGACGTATGCAAACAAATGAAAATAAAGAAAGAAGAGTGGAAAGAAAGTGTCAACGTTATTTATTTGTAAAAAATTTGAATAAGATAAGTTGCCAAATGTCAGTGGTGCATCTCTACAATTTGGATTTTTTTTTTAAAAAAAAAAAAAAATAGTATCTATTTTAAAAAAATTAAAGATAGTCAAGCTGAAAATTTTGCTATGAAAAATGATCATCACAATAGAAAAGGTATCAAGTTTCCTATGACATTTGATTTGTAGTTCCATTATATTTCTTCACATCACAATACTTGATAATATACGATTGAACTACCAATCAAGTTTCCTATGACATTTGATTTGTAGTTCCATTATATTTCTTCACATCACAATACTTGATAATATACGATTGAACTACCAATCAAGTTTCCTATGACATTGATTTGCAGTTCCATTATATTTCTTTAATAAAAGAAAAGTAAATCACTATGTAATGTAACATCAAAAAATCCATTAATTTTCCATTAATTCGCCTCCAAATGGATTCAGTATATATTCTGTTATAAATAAATAAATATCTTATTTTACCCATAAGATAAGATATTTATTTATTTACAAGCTACATAATACAAGCAATGCACTAAATTACATGAAGCACCTGGAAAAGAGAATAGGAAGAAATTATGTTTTGTCTTGTCGAACATAGTGCTTTGCGCAATGGATTTGAATTTTTTTTTGAGAAAAAGATCAATCTCCGGATGCTGGTTGGCTAGAGAAAAAGAGAAAGAGGATCATTTGATTAAGAGGATAATTTGGTGGAATATGGAATATTTCGGAGAACGATCTTGTGGCCCCTTTGATGCGCATATTAGTGAGGACAGACTGTGTGAGTTTTATGCAGAATATCAGCAAACTATCTACATCAAAATATCAATACTTTGAGTTTATTGATATACTCGTACTAACAGTAAAGAACGACATTTTTGAGCTATACAAAAAATAACCTTTCTTTTGACACAACAATTCAAACTGGTTTTTGTCTTCAGCAGTGAATTGTGCAATCTGTATTTAAAAGTAGCCAATCCGAAGTAAAAAGTGACAGTTTAGGTGAAGTCAGTAAATGAGATAATTGGAAGAGATTGTAATAGCCCGAATGGGAATTGGCCACACCAGGCTTACTCACGGCTTCCTGTTTAATAAAACCTCGCTTTCAATATGCCAATGTGGAGCAATGCTGTCTGTCCAGCATATCTTGCACTGCCCATCTCTTTTGGGTGCCATGACCTCTCTCCTCCCCCACTGTCCTTGCTAGATGACCCTTTGGTGTTGGACTCTCTTGTGGCCTACCTTAAACAGGTAGACTGATTTAGACTCCTGTGAATCAGGGATTCGGCGCGAACGACCTCGTAGTTAAAGCTCCTTTTTTGTCAAAAAAAAATAGGATACTTGGAGTAATTATTGAGATCAGATGTACCACATGTAGCACCACTGATGTACTTTGTAGATGCTGATTGGAGTTAAGCTTAAGAATGATTATAGTACCATGGAACCTAATCTTTATACTTTTATTAGTTGTGTATTCTTTAAAATTATTAACGGGATTATTAAAATTTTCAACACTTTCCAGAAGTTCATAAATCTCCCTTACTGGTGTTGTGTCAGTTAAAAATGAACGGTAATGATGACTGTTATGGGCCCCACCTCACATAGGATTACAAATTACAATACATGTTTAACAAAAAAAATATATTTACATAAAACTAAACTAAAAGATTCTACAGTAGATCCCGAGATATTTTAAGTAGAACAGAGAACACTGGATTGGGTCGTTGTAATGAGACAAATCCCAGAGCCCAGTACGTAAATGATGCAAATGCTGGTAACGAAATATTTTGCTTGGCCGACTTTTTATGTAAAAAGGCATCAAATAAAGTCAAAATTCTCTTGAGAAAATATTCCTTTTTTAATGCAAACCCAAAACTAGAAAGGTACCTGGATTTTGTAAAAGTTTTGTTGAAGTTTATTCAACGTCACAAACATAAATTCCAATAAAGTCTGTCTAAAAATAAAATTTTATCTCATTATTTGTTTCAATAACAAATATTTAAATTTTTAAATTCAACTAACAGAGCTTTTCTCACGAGACTAAAATGTTTGTGTGTCATTGGGGGGGAAGTGTGGCGACGCGACATTGGGATAATGTTTTATATGGTGTTGCATCAGAATGTATGGTATTCGCACAAACAAGAACCTATACGAGTATTATTACATAATAATACGTATCTTAAATTTAGAGATGGTATATAGGATATTTGCAGTCATTATGAAATATAAAAAATAAATTTCAAAATAGAAAAAAGTTTTGTATCAACTGCAAGTAAATTGTTGAGTCACGAGCGCTTTCGTCTGTTACGACATTCCGTCCCCCCCTACCATCATCATATCTCATCTCTAGCGACTGAGTACAAATCAGAGTCAGTCTACTTGATAATGTCGTAACGTACGAAAGCGCTCGTGACTCAACAATTTACTTGCATTTAGAGATGGTATTTAGGATGTTTGTAGTCATTATGAAATATAAATTTCAATAATTTTTTTTTTGACTACTTGATAATGTCGTAACAGACGAAAGCGCTCGTGACTCAACAATATTTTTTTGCAGTCGATACATAATTATTTTTATTGAAATTTATAATTTACTTGCAGTTGATACAAAAAAAAAANTCGTAAATATATTTTAGTGGATGTTTTTCAAGAGGCGGAGAAATTTAAATTGAAAAAAAGATTTATACAATTTTATGACATTAATATTTGAATATAATTTCGGGCATGCGGACGCCGTGGACGGCGCGTGCATGGCACAATGGGATGATTAATTCTTTCACGAAATGTTTCCAGTATTTTGGCAATAACGTGTCAAAGTGCTTAATGGTTTCAGAATTAGCCGAGTGGATCTCAATTATTTCAGGATTATCCGAATTTACATACATATAAAGTTCCCCGAACGTTCGGTTTAAAAATAAAAAAAATATAAAAAAAATGAACGATTGTTTTCTCTTGTGTGTGTCTATTCATGATTGAGAACTGATTATTATAGCTGTCGCATGAAACAGTGTTATGAAACTAAAGTTCTATGCCTCCAAAAGAACACCCCTTATACTCACCAAATGACGACATTTTCTGTCACACATAAATATTTCCAAATATACTGAACCCGAAAATCTAAAATTTTGAGTGGAATATACAGCGTGTCGCAAATTGACAGGTCACCCCCCTTGACTTTTGAAAGGGTCTTAATTTTTGAATTTTGAAAAGCTCTAGGGACAGGAAAAGGGCAATGGCCAATTGAATGGTTATTGTGAGATTCAGGTTCGAAATCCCGAAGTGACTTTTATTGACAAAATGTGTCAATTTCTCAAGGAATTTTAAACGGCATTGTACATTTTTTTTTTCAAATAAAATAAAAAAAAAGAACAAATTTCATTTTCATTTTTAAAAGGGTATAAATTTTAATTTTGTTACGCACTGTGTTACTGTGGTAATTATTATTATATAGTTTGATTTAAAGTACCCCTATTTTGAAAGGTTTCTCATCTACCTAAACCTTAAAGAGTCCTTTACGACACTGATGAAAATAAAAATGTACACTTTTGATGGTTTAGGTAGATGAGACATTTTTATAGGAACATAATAACGGACTTTTAGATCAAAGTTTAAAATAAATACCGTTATACAGAGAGTATCAAAATTCAAATTTAGACCCCTCTATCTCCGCTTCTGATTTGAAAAAATTAAAATGAATGTTTTTCCTTATTTCATTAGAACAAAACATATTAATACCATTCCATTGAAATTCTTGGGAAATCGAGACATTTTGCCATTCATTTGGCCATGTCCCTATCCCTAGAGCTTTTTAAAACTCAAAAATTGCAAGCCGTTCAAAATTTGAGGGAGGAGGACCGGTCATACATTTTGTCCCAGAAATATATTTTGAAGGATGATAGATATCTTTTGAAGGGATACCGCAATTTCTGGACATAACGAAAACAAAAACTATCGCCTTTTGGTTTATTATTTTCAATAATGAACCTTTGGAATCGTCGTGGAATAAATATTACCCCCCCTCAAAATTTAATATTATACGTTTCAAGGTACGTAGAATCCAAAAAATAAAAAAAAGAAATCCGTTTGTCCGCCGTACGCCGTGATGGGCACTTTTGCCACTTAGCGTTGGTCGATTTGGATGAAATTTGGTATTTAGGTCCGATCTGGGCTCTAATTGGAGCAATCGAATACATCCTTTGCGATTTTTGCCGCTTTTTAGCGGTTTTCAGTATTGCTCTCTAAAAGGAGAGTGGTAAGAGCTAGAGATTTGAAATTTTTTATGTATGTCATATTTGGGGTCTCAGTTAGCTCCGAAACTTTTGGGTTCAATCAAATATACCGCTGGTGGTTTTTACCGCTTGAAAGCGGTTTTCATTAATCCTGTCTAAAAAGAGAATGGTAAGAGCCACAGAGACTTCAAATTTAGTAGGTATGTCAAATTTAGGGTCTAATTACGCCCCAGATTTGGAATCGTCACGAGACTCCCCCCTCTCAATTTATTTTACCACCCCATTTTTTGGGTGGGGGCAAAAATGGTTTATTATTTTTTGCCAGAAATAAAATAAACCCATGTGTCACATTGGCAGAGTTTTTTTTCAATGGTCCCACGTAAACTTGTGTATTAACACTGGGAGTAATGAAAGTGAATGAATTATTGATAGAATAGTATTTATACCAGCTCAGCTAGGGTCAAAGTTGTTCCCCAAAGCTGGGATCAATGTCGGTCACATATATAAGTGTTGTCGTAAACAAAAGAAAACGCACATCCGCTTAAGTTTAAAGAGTTTCTTATACATACGCATGAAATAAACATGTCATTCCGGAGCGAGCTTTATAATCTATTTAGGAGTCTAAGAGGAAAGTGGAAAATTGATTGTTTTTCACAGAAAGTATTCACCAAGTTTTCCTAAAATTTCACTTCTCATAATACCGGATAATATGTTAGAAAATTATTAATTAGGATTGAAAGCATAATGAAAACTTTCTTAGAAACAAAGTTCTTGTTTGTATCTACTTTTGGGTTTAATATTTTTCTTTTGAAAATAATAAGGAATCTTAATAGCTATTTTTTAGCTAATAAGGAAAATGCCTGTTTTTTTGAAATCTCACAAAAAAATATAATTGAAAAAAGACCAAGTTCCACCCACTCTTCCAAAAATATCCGTTTATGAAAGTAGTGATATCTATTATTGGGGCCAAGTTTATTGTTGCTGCTGTATATCCCACACTTAAATTTATTATTGCACGTTCTTCTGTCTCAATTCTCTTAAAGTAATACCGACTTTACACTTGGCCAGTTTGTAAAAAGATAGTATTTTACGAATCCCCTTAGAAAAATATATGCAGCGGCAACAATAAATTTGGCCCCAAGGATTATTTTAAATACGCCCGCTTCGCTTGGCGCCTTATAAGCGTGGCCGTTTATAGTTTCAACCCTTTTTTTCGCGATATGTCCTTTCCTTAAGTTTAGTCTATCTCCATACCAAATTTCATCAAAATCGATTCAGTAGTTTAAGCGTGAAAGCGTAACATACATACAGACATACATACAGACAGAGTTACTTTCGGATTTATATATTAGTATGGATATGGATTTTTAATTAAATATTTAATATAATCCTTCAAACAAAAACTTTATTTTATAATACTTATTTTTAAGTATTCAAATTACATAAGATCAACAACTACCTAATTATACTTAACTCTTCACACTTCAAGCAGTGGAAATAAATTCACATTCTCCTTGTGACTAAATGCCCGCAGTAATAAGTAGTGGTTCTGTGTGAACTGTAGATTTCACTCAGTTAGAATTGGGGCACAACAGGCCTAGTAGTGTCCAAAATATGTCGTAGAAAATATCTCTCCATTGCAAGTTTTATCAAATGGGACAAGTTATCGTGAAAACCAGACTAACGATTAAAGAAAAGCGTGGCGTTAAAGCTAGATCTCACCTCATACAATCAAGTAAAATTCCCACTGACGGACTTTATCCTAAAAGTTCATAGTCAAATGTCTAATTTTTCTTTCAAAATTGTGTAATATGAAGGAATGTTGAAAGCGTTTGGTGACACAGTTTGATCTCGTGTTACGCTATCCGGTATATTTATAAAAACAATTTACTTTTATTATTTTTGTCAGCTATTTGTGTATTTAATAGATATTAGACTTTTATTGAACTTTTTTTTTATAACAATTTAATGAACAAAACTAAAATTTTTATGTGTGTGTGTCTCCGTGTAATTAAAATTTATTGAAAGCCATCATGAAAAAATACTTATAAAGCTCTTTTTTAGCAAAAGTTATTTTTTCGCTGATAATGTGTGATAGTGTGAGATAATTTGCCAAATTAAAATTATGCTTTTAAATAATGATAATAATTGAAGTTCATATGAGCATTTGACAAACTTATACAGTGTAAATTATTTTAATTAGACTAATCAAATAGTTGATAGATAAAAAAAAAGAAAGAAAGAAAGAAAGAAAGAGAGAGAGAGAGAGAGAGAGAGAGATATGACCAACTTGTAGAACTTTGTGAAAGAAGAAAGACTGATTGCATCATCAGATACAATGAATTTATCAGAACAAAAGTAACAGGAAAGATATTTTCAACACATCCAAGGAACCATGAGATGCTCGTCAAACACTAAACAGTATTGTAAGATATAGGGAGGAGTATTGCGAAGCTATTCCAAACTGATAAATCATTTTATTTAAAAGCAGACCAAATTTTCAAAAAATGAACAGCTTTGAAAAATANTTAATAATTTCTTTTGTTCTGTTTTGTGTTACAGAAATATTCCGTCTCGTCAAAAAGGACAAATAATATGAAATAAGAGAACAAGATTTCGCCAAAACATTTCAAATGTATTCTTCTAAATAAAGAAAGATGTATGTATATGATTTGATAAACAACATAATAACAATGCAAACAAAATTGTTGGCAAAATAGAAGCTGATAAAAAACATGAATTCACAAGCAAGAAAAAAACAATGAGTTTGAAATGGAATATTTATATTATTTTGATGTTAAGTGTTGCATATCCTAATGTTATAACGCCACATAGAATCACAAGCAAAAGAAATACTTCCAAATCAATTGATCGTACATTGGAATATAGAAAGAAGGCTGCTAATATGTCAGGAGATATATATGAATATGAAGTATTTGGTATGAAGGATAGAAACCTGATAGTGAATAATACTGATCGATCTGAATGTAATATTTATAGACATGAATCATTGAGCAATATGAATGACATAAATCAGAACTTGTTAATAAAATCTTTGTATAATATTTTAGAATTTATTACTTGTAAAGAAGGTATTTTCTTGAACAAAAATATTTCTGTCCATATAACATACAATAATAAAACTGAAAATTTAAAATTGAAAAGAATTCGTACAAATAAAATTGTTGAAGATACAGTGTCTGTCCTTAGAAATATCATAAAAGAATTTATAAAAATTGAAAATATCATTTGCAATAATGTAAAAGATTTAGAGCATTATTATATTTTCAATAGAAGAAAAATTTATGAGCGATGGAAAATTCATTTTGAATATATTCTTTATCAAGCTAATACGAAAGCAAGTTTAAAAAATAATTTTAAAGAATTATTCTTCTGCTCAGATCAAACATCTCGTTTGGAAAAAAAAGAATTGTTCTCCATATATGATAAGAGTAAAAATAAAAGCCTAGAAATAGACTATTGGAAAGAGGACAATATATGTAAAGATATGCAAATTCGAATTGAATATTTCAATAGTTTAAGTTTGGAAATCAAAAAATTGATAGAAAGTTTGAACAGTTCTAAAAGTGTGGAAAATAATATTATGTTGATGTCAGATCATCTTCAGAATGTAACTTTTATCATTGTTGTATTTATTTTAGATGATAAAATTGAATTTGATAAACGAAAATTTGACGAAATAGATAATGTAATAGAGAAAGTTATTTTACAAAATGATATGTTATGGAAAAATGTTTCCAAAGAAAGTAAAAGGATAGAAGATTTGTTTACGGTTACTGAAAATGCTTCACTCATTACATACCATGAAAATGATAAAATTGAAAGTAGTCCTATAATTTCTGATTTGAGGAACTTATCGCAAAATTCACAAATACACAAATTGTCAACAAGCACGAATAATTCAGAACCATGGTTGGGTGCTGCTGATGATGTCAATTATTTTGTCTTGAATAACACCGAACAATTAAATGAAACATTTTCAAGTCACAAGAATACAACACATTTTCATGAAGTTGAGTTGAATAGTGATCAGATATTTTCTGATGTAATAAAAGAATTATTATATGAAAATGAAACAATAAGCTATAATGATATCGATACTTTTATTGATCTTATCAAAAGTGGTAATTCTTCCAAAAGGAATACGTTCCTTTCAGATAAGGATAATAATGTTATCATATCTGATTTTATTGAATTCAATGATCCTGAAATTACAGGAGATAGAATTAATGATCAGGAAAAACTATTTGAACAGAATGAAGATGTTCTATACCTGAATGATGATGGAGTTGTAAACAACGCAGAAATGGAGGATGGTGCTAATAGCAATGATTTTCAAAACCGAACAAAAATCATTGGGGACAATCTGAAAAATGTGATTCATTTTGAAAACTTAAATAAAATATCGGACAATTCTAAAAATAAAATAATCATTCCTAAAAACAATTCTGTAGATGAAAGGGGGGCTCAAAATGAAACAAGCCATGACATTATCAATAATTCACGTGAAATTTTCACAAGGCCATATACTGATTCACCTAACGTACAAGCAATGCTTGAAAATAATTTAGGCAACATCAAAGCAAATGGGAGTAAAAATAAAACTGTATTCAAAATGGATCAAACAAATTATAAACATGTTGTAATTGAAAAAAATAGCAGTAATACAACTTGGCCGATAAAACAAGCGGCTGAAATTCCTGGCGACGTTTTACTTGGTGGTCTAATGATGGTTCACTCAAGATCTGATAATGTGACATGTGGTCCTGTTATGGCTCAAGGTGGAATCCAAGCATTAGAAACAATGCTGTACACCTTAGATGTTATCAATGCAAGAAAAAACAAGAAGATAACAATTGGAGCTCATATCTTGGATGACTGTGATAAAGATACTTATGGTCTGGAGATGGCGCTGGATTTCATTAAAGGTAAGACTTATTTATTTTACTGTTAATTTCATTTTTTTCAAAATGGTAATATTAGAATCTTCTTTGGCATTTTACAAAAAAAAAAAAAAAAAAAAAAAAAAAAAAAAAAAAAAAAAAAAAAAAAAAAAAAAANAAGAAAAGAAAAAAAAAATATCACTTAATTTACTGCGTTTAAATTGCGAGAGGTGAGTCTATAAATTCAGTACTGTCGAAACAAAGAGGCATGTTTACACTCTCAAGTTTTCTTTAAGCGCTCTTGAAGAAGACTATGCATATTGAAAAAGTAATTATGACTCAAGCTTCCAGGGGAATCAGGATTTCTTCCCCTTTAAGTGATAATGACGTTATTATCTTTTGAACTAAACTTTTCTCTTCCTCAAAATTACACCTTTCTGTGGTAAACATTAGTGCAATTAGAGAGATCATCTACATACAAAAGCAACCTTACTGCTCGTACTTTGATAACTGATAGGTATTATATGTAGATACTGAATACAAGATACGTATACACCTACCTATATCAAATAACATACCGTCAATTTCATGCACCAAACAGAAATTTTCTTATCCTTCACTATCTACAGTGTTTGTATTTTTCAAAAAAGGGATTTCTAAACCCTTTATTCCTGAATTAGATTGAAGTTATTTCTGCGATCATCTAGTAGAAAAATAGAGAAATTGTTCTTTCTTTATGCTTAGGAATACCCTAAATAAATTAAGCTTGGATCTAAATGGAAAATGTATAATGTAGATATAAACCTTTAAAACTGTTGCGTTGTATGTGCGATCCTTTAGCTCTGACCCCAATTCATTGTTTTAGGAGTGTGTACGCTGTGTAGAGTTGCAGTAAGATTTCGTCAGCTTACCTTTTCCTTGGAATACCTGCACATTTTTTTTTGAAACTAACACCGACATAATGAAATTAAATTCAGGATTCAACATCGAATAAAAAAAATGCTTTATCTTTTTAATAGTTCTTCTATTGAAGCAGAGATATTGCCTAAAGTAGTGGAGATATCAAAGTATTTAGTAGCTTTTAGGAAAAATTTGTGTACGGAAAATTTCATCAACTATCGTTTAATTTTTTGTTCTGAAATATCTTCAAAAAAAAATAAAAAAAAAAAAAAAAAA
>CM022875.1:40444203-40465735 GCA_012654025.1 Pachypsylla venusta
GCAAAAAGTAATATCTTTGAGTAAAATATTGAATTTTCTAAATAGGAGCCGTGTTCACTCTGGGGGTCGGTTCCACCAAAAACTCATAGTTAAGAAGTATCACTTTGGGATGAGCGAGAAAGCTGAAATTTTATAAGAAGGTATTCCGTAGTGCAAAAAGTAATATCTTTGAGTAAAATATTGAATTTTCTAAATAGGAGCCGTGTTCAGTCTGGGGGTCGGTTCCACCAAAAATCTAAAATTGAGAAGATTTAATTTCGTGATCTCGAAATTGTTGTTGAATTTTGTAACCCAAGCAAAGCACGGGAAAACAACTAGTTTATTTATAAATTTTCAAAGGCACAACTTATCGATATTAAGAAATCTAAATCATGTCTTCTAACTGCTATATTAGAGAGAGTTTTTTTTTTTTTTTTTTTTTTTTTTTTTTTTTTTTTTTTTTTTTTTNTTTTTTTTTTTTTTTTTTGCAAATATTATCATTGCTCTAGTTGTGTTTGGGGGAAACTCAGGTCCCTTTGGACAACTGTGATGTTATCTTGGAATAATTGGTTTTAATTAGGTACTAACTTTAAATCTTTGAATGACATGTTAATTATAAGTGTTTAAAATATTAACTTTTAAATAAATAAAAACAAAACACTTACAAAAACACTATTTATAAGGAAGCTAGTTTCGAATCATTCGATTCATCATCAGTCTAGCCGAGTCTGAAGATAGAAGTTGACAGTCACAACTATTGTGAAACTATGAAACAGAGCAATACACGTTCTGTGAAAAGAATGCATTATTTTCTTCGTGTGAGTATATTGTAGCTACGACAGTTAATAGGTAAAAAGATTTAGAAAATATTAGGAATCCCACCCCTCCTTTACGCCAATACTCCTCTTAGCTTCCAAGATATAGAGCCCAATTAACGGATCAGACGAAAATCTAAAAATGTAAAAATATCTTTTTTTTATAGGGGAAAGAATAAAATATAAAAATTTAATATCTTTTTTAAAAGGGCAAACAATAATAACGTTAACACAGGCGTTGGGGAGTCGCAAAAAATAAATAATGAGGATAGATTTTCAGTGCCCAAATTCCACACCCAATTCAGATAAGAAAAAGCTTTGGGTACCAAGAATCCCAAAATGTGCAGACGAAAATTATTGTAGTTCGCCTTCGCCCTATATACATACTAGAAAACAATATTAGTCTTGGACGCAGAATGTTGAAAATAAATTTAATGAAAAATCCCAACATTATTCATCAGACAGTTTTAAAAAAAAAAAAATAAAGAAAGAAAAGGTTGCCAAATTTTCTCTAAATTAAGATTTATTTTCTATGCCTTTCTTATTTCTTCTGCTTTCTTCTCCTCTCCCTCCCAGCATGTACTTACCTACTTTCTTATTTTTTTTCCTTTCTCCTCCCCTCTCTACCATCATGCACTTAACTACTTGAGGTCCAGTAATGATGAGATTTTGCAGGGAAATAAGGGGTGTTTCAAAAATAACGCCGGTTTTAGTAAGGACATCATTTTTATTTATCATTGTTGGTAACAGTGATTTTATGATATTGACTTGTTTTCCATTGATTATTTATTTTAATACCGGTTTTTGTCTACAGCCAAAGAAATCCTGCTGAACAAATCGTTTTTTCTGTTTTTTATTTCCAAGTGTCGGACACTCTGCCATAGCTGGGATAAGAAATCCTGCTAAACAAACTGTTCTTCCTGGTTTTTCTTTCCAAATGTCGGACACTCTGCTATAGCTGGGATAAGAAATCCTGCTAAACAAATTATTCTTCCCGGTTTTTTTCTTTACAAGCGTCGGACATTCTGCCATAGCTGGGATAAGAAATCCTGCTAAACAAATTATTATTCTTGGTTTTTCTTTCCATGTGTCGGTCACTCTGCCATAGCTGGGATACGAATTAAAAAACAGTGGATCTTTTTAGGTTTTAGGTATTGATTGGGTTGATGTATTCATTCCGGGACGTAAAGTTCTTTTGTGTTGCCAGTGAAAATATACGTGACGCAGGGCCGTAGACAGAAAATGCGTGCCAGGAGGAGATTATACGGGCCCCTCCATAATTCTTATTCTAACATCACCGTATGGGCAGTAATAATAGTAAAAGTAGGCAATTCACGAAGTTGATGTGAAAAGGCGTGTACGCTTCTTCTTGGCAACAAATAATTCGATTATCAAATGTTTATTTACAAAATATACCAATATTTATGATTGCTGTACAAGCTGAAAGGTCGCACTNCTAAACTTCTGATTTTGTGTGTTTTTCAAAACTTTTAAGTTGATTTATTTATTATTCAGAAAAAAAAAAAACTTGAAAAATTTCGTTATTGAATTTAGAGATGGTATATTTAGGATGTTTGCAGTCATTATGAAATAGGTATAAATTTAGCCCTGAAGTAATGCGAAAGCGGTTCCGGGGCATAACTTTAAAAAAAAAAAAAAAAAAAAAATTGTATCGACTGCAGAAAAAATTGTTGAGTCACGAACGCTTTCGTCTGTTACGACATTATCAAGTAGACTGTCATCACCATAATTACAGAACTCTCTCTCTCATTGGGGACAGTCTACTTGATAATGTCGTAAAAGACGAAAGCGCTCGTGTACAAATTTTTTTTATAGGAATTTAAATTTCATTATGATAATTTTCTCACCGGGCCTCTTAGGAAATCCCGGGCCTGGGGGGATTCCCCCGTGTCGTGCTTGACGCGATGCACAGTTCTCACATGGAAAATAGTTCATAATTCAGAACTCTCACAAAATCTTACAAAATCTCAAAGCGTACTGAATTTATTTACACATGCCACTGGATCATAGAATTTTTTTCCCCGGTCACGTTTCCTTGCATGTGTCACACGGGGGAAAACGTTATGTGCTGGTTATAACGAGGTGCTAACAGTTTTGCTGAATAATAGCATGGCAAAAAACAACTAAATTTTAAAGATATCTTGATTTTTCTTTAACTTTTTAATGGTCGTACCAACTTTTTAAAGGTTGCGAGGTTGTGTTATGTGGGTGTCCACGTGGGTTATCGCCCTCTTGATGCTGGCTATTTTTTCGGCCCCAAACCAGGCTGGGTGAGATCAATGTGGGTAGCTGGTTTGCAAGTTTACAGCGAATGGAGTGTAAAACCCACGTCTTGAATGACCAATAGATGTTAAAGAGACGCCAAAATAATAAAAAAAAATGTGTCAATCAGGCAGTACTTATAGCAACTGGGCTTTGCGTTTATAATTATAAGTATTGGAAATGATTCCATAAACCTTAGGGAAGCATCACTATAGACACACACAGTGTATAAGATAAAACTAAACGATGAGTGATATTCATTCTAGAAGTTTCTTTATGAAAGTTCTAGAACTGTCCCAACATTAGGGGACCATCACTATAGACACACCCTGTATAAGATAAAACAAAACGTTGAGTGATATTCATTCTAGAAGTTTCTTTATGAAAGTTCTAGAACAGTCCCAACATTAGGGGACCATCACTATAGACACACCCTGTATAAAATAAAACAAAAGGTTGAGTGATATTCATTCTAGAAGTTTCTTTATGAAAGTTCTAGAACTGTCTCAACATTCCACAAGTTTTTTGACTTCGTATAATATCAACTTATTTATTTGCGTTGTGTTGAAACAAAATGAGTTGTAAAATTTTTCCTTTAAGAAGGACGTAAATCTGAAAATTACATTTTAGTTTATTTTTATGGAAAATGATAAATGGTACGGAAAACCGTATACTAAACATTATCTTCCTTTAATTTGGCAGCCTCCGGCTGATGTCGAAGTTATTTTTTCTTTTTTTCAGGAACCTACTAATGATTTGTTTCTTTTTCAGATTTTGCCCCCTGGTCCCTTACGAATATCCCTTAATGTAATGTGTCACAGGTTAAAGAAACCTCTGAAACACAATAAATAATAATAATAATAATAATTTAATGAAAATACTAAATCAATTAGCAATGACAGCCTGTTGTCGCAGCACTCCAGTGAAAATATTTTTGGAAATGGATTGGGCAGCCTTTGGCTGTTGTCACAGTTCCCTTTTGGAAATAGCTTTATAATGAAAAAAAAAAAAAAAAATGAATTGGCTATAGCAACCCCTTTTGTGCAGTGGTTCCCAAACTGGAGGGCGCGCCCCCTGGGGGGGGCGTGAAGGCAAGCCAAGGGGGGCGCTAAACTAGTTGAATTATTATCATTTAGTTAAAGTAAAAACGTACACAATTTTTTTTACAAAGGCAATTTTATTTAACATGATGTTTAGAAAATTTGATTGAGATAGTATGCATTAACTATTAAATAAATTAAATTTAAGCAAAATACTTACCAAAAACACTATTTATTTTAATTTATGAAGAAACTAGTTTCGAATCATTCGATTCATCATCAGTCAGTCGAGTCTAAAGATGGAAGTTGTGTCAACTTCCATCTTTAGACTCGACTAGACTGATGATGAATCGAATGATTCGAAACTAGTTTCTTCATAAATAGTGTTTTTGGTAAGTGTTTTTTTAAATTTAATTTATTTAATAGTTAATATTTTTTAACACTTAGAATTAACATGTTATTCAAAGATTTAATAGATAGCATTCAGCAACACATTAGCATTGATAATGAGATAGCATTCAGCAACATATTAGCGTTTTGAATGAGATAGCATTCGGCAACACATTAGCGTTTTAAATAAGACAGCATTCAGCAACACCCATACTCATTCATAATTTATAATGTAAAGGGGAGGGGGGGCGTGGGAGGCTTTCATTTCAAGAAAGGGAGGCGCGGTACCAAAAAGTTTGGGAACCCCTGCTCTAGTGAGACTATTATCGGTGATATGTTACACAGAGTGTTTATTTTAAATTTTTTTCATCAAATTTGGAGTGATATTGCCACTTTTATAGAAGTACCCGAATTTGAAGATTGGTGCCATAAAGCGCCCACAGATAAAGATAGCCCCATGAGACTCGAAATGTGTCGACGATATTTTACAAAGAGTGATGTCTGTTTAAAATTTCAACAAAATCGGGCTTACCGTTTAGGTTCCAGAGGGTCATCCGAAAGTTACCTCTTTTGATCCATAAATGGACACCAGAGGGACACTATCTCCAATGTTATGGTTTTGGCTCGGACCCTTTAGGATGTGAAAAAGTAGGAGTTCAGTTCAACTTTCGGTCCTTTTTCGGGTTTTGTATCTAGATTAATAGATAAATTTGTGATTGAACCTAAGAAATTTCTAGATTTAGCCATGCGTTGAACTATACGTTTAATTTGACTATTCTTCAGGTTTTGCCTTCGAATTTTGGTTTTGTATAAAATTGTAGATAGATTATTAATTTCAGTGATTTCAATGAACTGGAAAAAATAATAGCGACAGTATGTGCAGTGCATCTTTCATACAGTAATTCAATTCAGGACCCTCAGATCACCAGTCTGGTGCAACCCTCAATTACTATGCTACGGAGATGAATTGGGACCCTCAGATCTCCAGTATAATGCAACCCTCATCTACTGTGCTACGGAGATGAATTGGGACCCTCAGATCACCAGTCTGATGTAACCCTCATCTACTGTGTTAAGGAGATGAATTGGAACCCTCAGATCACCAGTCTGGTGCAACCCTCAACTACTATGCTACGGAGATGAATTGGGATCCTCAGATTACCAGTCTGATGCAACCCCCATTTTTGTGCTACGGAGATGAATTGGGACCCTCAGATCACCAGTCTGATGTAAGCCTCATCTACTGTACTAAGGAGATGAATTGGGACCCTCAGATCACCAGTCTGGTGCAACCCTCAACTACTATGCTACGGAGATGAATTGGGACCCTCCGATCACCAGTCTGATGCAACCCTCATCTACTGTGCTACGGAGATGAATTGGGACCCTCGGATCACCAGTCTGGTGCAACCCTCAACTACTATGCTACGGAGATTAATTGGGACACTCAGATTACCAGTCTGATGCAACCCTCAACTACTATGCTACGGAGATGAATTGGGACCCTCAGATCACCAGTCTGATGCAACCCTCATCTACTGTGCTACGGAGATGAATTGGGACCCTCAGATCACCAGTCTGATGCAATCCTCATCTACTGTGCTACGGAGATGAATTGGGACCCTCAGATCACCAGTCTGATGCAATCCTCATCTACTGTGCTACGGAGATGAATTGGGACCCTCAGATCACCAGTCTGATGCAATCCTCATCTACTGTGCTACGGAGATGAATTGGGACCCTCAGATCACCAGTCTGATGCAATCCTCATCTACTGTGCTACGGAGATGAATTGGGACCCTCAGATCACCAGTCTGATGCAATCCTCATCTACTGTGCTACGGAGATGAATTGGGACCCTCAGATCACCAGTCTGATGCAATCCTCATCTACTGTGCTACGGAGATGAATTGGGACCCTCAGATCACCAGTCTGATGCAATCCTCATCTACTGTGCTACGGAGATGAATTGGGACCCTCAGATCACCAGTCTGATGCAATCCTCATCTACTGTGCTACGGAGATGAATTGGGACCCTCAGATCACCAGTCTGATGCAATCCTCATCTACTGTGCTACGGAGATGAATTGGGACCCTCAGATCACCAGTCTGATGCAATCCTCATCTACTGTGCTACGGAGATGAATTGGGACCCTCAGATCACCAGTCTGATGCAATCCTCATCTACTGTGCTACGGAGATGAATTGGGACCCTCAGATCACCAGTCTGATGCAATCCTCATCTACTGTGCTACGGAGATGAATTGGGACCCTCAGATCACCAGTCTGATGCAATCCTCATCTACTGTGCTACGGAGATGAATTGGGACCCTCAGATCACCAGTCTGATGCAATCCTCATCTACTGTGCTACGGAGATGAATTGGGACCCTCAGATCACCAGTCTGATGCAATCCTCATCTACTGTGCTACGGAGATGAATTGGGACCCTCAGATCACCAGTCTGATGCAATCCTCATCTACTGTGCTACGGAGATGAATTGGGACCCTCAGATCACCAGTCTGATGCAATCCTCATCTACTGTGCTACGGAGATGAATTGGGACCCTCAGATCACCAGTCTGATGCAATCCTCATCTACTGTGCTACGGAGATGAATTGGGACCCTCAGATCACCAGTCTGATGCAATCCTCATCTACTGTGCTACGGAGATGAATTGGGACCCTCAGATCACCAGTCTGATGCAATCCTCATCTACTGTGCTACGGAGATGAATTGGGACCCTCAGATCACCAGTCTGATGCAATCCTCATCTACTGTGCTACGGAGATGAATTGGGACCCTCAGATCACCAGTCTGATGCAATCCTCATCTACTGTGCTACGGAGATGAATTGGGACCCTCAGATCACCAGTCTGATGCAATCCTCATCTACTGTGCTACGGAGATGAATTGGGACCCTCAGATCACCAGTCTGATGCAATCCTCATCTACTGTGCTACGGAGATGAATTGGGACCCTCAGATCACCAGTCTGATGCAATCCTCATCTACTGTGCTACGGAGATGAATTGGGACCCTCAGATCACCAGTCTGATGCAATCCTCATCTACTGTGCTACGGAGATGAATTGGGACCCTCAGATCACCAGTCTGATGCAATCCTCATCTACTGTGCTACGGAGATGAATTGGGACCCTCAGATCACCAGTCTGATGCAATCCTCATCTACTGTGCTACGGAGATGAATTGGGACCCTCAGATCACCAGTCTGATGCAATCCTCATCTACTGTGCTACGGAGATGAATTGGGACCCTCAGATCACCAGTCTGATGCAATCCTCATCTACTGTGCTACGGAGATGAATTGGGACCCTCAGATCACCAGTCTGATGCAATCCTCATCTACTGTGCTACGGAGATGAATTGGGACCCTCAGATCACCAGTCTGATGCAATCCTCATCTACTGTGCTACGGAGATGAATTGGGACCCTCAGATCACCAGTCTGATGCAATCCTCATCTACTGTGCTACGGAGATGAATTGGGACCCTCAGATCACCAGTCTGATGCAATCCTCATCTACTGTGCTACGGAGATGAATTGGGACCCTCAGATCACCAGTCTGATGCAATCCTCATCTACTGTGCTACGGAGATGAATTGGGACCCTCAGATCACCAGTCTGATGCAATCCTCATCTACTGTGCTACGGAGATGAATTGGGACCCTCAGATCACCAGTCTGATGCAATCCTCATCTACTGTGCTACGGAGATGAATTGGGACCCTCAGATCACCAGTCTGATGCAATCCTCATCTACTGTGCTACGGAGATGAATTGGGACCCTCAGATCACCAGTCTGATGCAATCCTCATCTACTGTGCTACGGAGATGAATTGGGACCCTCAGATCACCAGTCTGATGCAATCCTCATCTACTGTGCTACGGAGATGAATTGGGACCCTCAGATCACCAGTCTGATGCAATCCTCATCTACTGTGCTACGGAGATGAATTGGGACCCTCAGATCACCAGTCTGATGCAATCCTCATCTACTGTGCTACGGAGATGAATTGGGACCCTCAGATCACCAGTCTGATGCAATCCTCATCTACTGTGCTACGGAGATGAATTGGGACCCTCAGATCACCAGTCTGATGCAATCCTCATCTACTGTGCTACGGAGATGAATTGGGACCCTCAGATCACCAGTCTGATGCAATCCTCATCTACTGTGCTACGGAGATGAATTGGGACCCTCAGATCACCAGTCTGATGCAATCCTCATCTACTGTGCTACGGAGATGAATTGGGACCCTCAGATCACCAGTCTGATGCAATCCTCATCTACTGTGCTACGGAGATGAATTGGGACCCTCAGATCACCAGTCTGATGCAATCCTCATCTACTGTGCTACGGAGATGAATTGGGACCCTCAGATCACCAGTCTGATGCAATCCTCATCTACTGTGCTACGGAGATGAATTGGGACCCTCAGATCACCAGTCTGATGCAATCCTCATCTACTGTGCTACGGAGATGAATTGGGACCCTCAGATCACCAGTCTGATGCAATCCTCATCTACTGTGCTACGGAGATGAATTGGGACCCTCAGATCACCAGTCTGATGCAATCCTCATCTACTGTGCTACGGAGATGAATTGGGACCCTCAGATCACCAGTCTGATGCAATCCTCATCTACTGTGCTACGGAGATGAATTGGGACCCTCAGATCACCAGTCTGATGCAATCCTCATCTACTGTGCTACGGAGATGAATTGGGACCCTCAGATCACCAGTCTGATGCAATCCTCATCTACTGTGCTACGGAGATGAATTGGGACCCTCAGATCACCAGTCTGATGCAATCCTCATCTACTGTGCTACGGAGATGAATTGGGACCCTCAGATCACCAGTCTGATGCAATCCTCATCTACTGTGCTACGGAGATGAATTGGGACCCTCAGATCACCAGTCTGATGCAATCCTCATCTACTGTGCTACGGAGATGAATTGGGACCCTCAGATCACCAGTCTGATGCAATCCTCATCTACTGTGCTACGGAGATGAATTGGGACCCTCAGATCACCAGTCTGATGCAATCCTCATCTACTGTGCTACGGAGATGAATTGGGACCCTCAGATCACCAGTCTGATGCAATCCTCATCTACTGTGCTACGGAGATGAATTGGGACCCTCAGATCACCAGTCTGATGCAATCCTCATCTACTGTGCTACGGAGATGAATTGGGACCCTCAGATCACCAGTCTGATGCAATCCTCATCTACTGTGCTACGGAGATGAATTGGGACCCTCAGATCACCAGTCTGATGCAATCCTCATCTACTGTGCTACGGAGATGAATTGGGACCCTCAGATCACCAGTCTGATGCAATCCTCATCTACTGTGCTACGGAGATGAATTGGGACCCTCAGATCACCAGTCTGATGCAATCCTCATCTACTGTGCTACGGAGATGAATTGGGACCCTCAGATCACCAGTCTGATGCAATCCTCATCTACTGTGCTACGGAGATGAATTGGGACCCTCAGATCACCAGTCTGATGCAATCCTCATCTACTGTGCTACGGAGATGAATTGGGACCCTCAGATCACCAGTCTGATGCAATCCTCATCTACTGTGCTACGGAGATGAATTGGGACCCTCAGATCACCAGTCTGATGCAATCCTCATCTACTGTGCTACGGAGATGAATTGGGACCCTCAGATCACCAGTCTGATGCAATCCTCATCTACTGTGCTACGGAGATGAATTGGGACCCTCAGATCACCAGTCTGATGCAATCCTCATCTACTGTGCTACGGAGATGAATTGGGACCCTCAGATCACCAGTCTGATGCAATCCTCATCTACTGTGCTACGGAGATGAATTGGGACCCTCAGATCACCAGTCTGATGCAATCCTCATCTACTGTGCTACGGAGATGAATTGGGACCCNGGGGGGGGGGCTATAGCCGGCCAGCCCCCCCCTTGTGTACGCCCCTGAGTGGATGTATCTATATTCTGATTTTATAGATGAAGCTTCATTTTATAATTAATGTAATATTTATTTTGCATTTTGTGATAAGTCATCCGGATCCGGATTGAGTGATAAGTCAAGTTGAGAGGAGTATTGGTTGAAGATGTAAAGAGATGAGATAAGTGGTGATTCCTCATAAACTGAGGAGCAAGGAATTGGTATATTTGAAAATAATTAGCACTCTCTCTTTGCCTAAGTGACAGATTAGGCACTCTGAACATCAATTTTTCCACCAACCCTGGGCACGTTAGGTTGCTGTTTACTATGCTGTGTATAAAGATCAATTTAGTGAGAGTTCGCCTTGATTTCAACGTACACACTGGTAGATGATTAAGCGTTGATTTCAACGTACACACTGGTAGATGATTAAGCGTTGATTTCAACGTACACACTGGTAGATGATTAAGCGTTGAATTCAACGTACACACTGGTAGATGATTAAGCGTTGATTTCAACGTACACACTGGTAGATGATTAAGCGTTGATTTCAACGTACACACTGGTAGATGATTTTGCGACAGTGTGTATTAAGCAACAGTTCGAGTTTGGTAGTGAGGAAAAGTGATTTTGGTACCCAAAATACCCAAATTATGGTAGCATATTCTAACTTACTCCTTTCGGAAAACAAATCTAAATACGCAGTGCATTTATTATTTTTCCTGAAGTTTCAGGTACGGTTTAGTACAGGTGCTCATAAAAACTAAAAAAACAGCTAAACTATTAAAAAGTGCACAATTAACTACCCATTAGCATTGCATATTTCTATCTTGTACAGAATAACTCTGTCAATTTTTTTTTATGGACATATGTATTTTCTTTATTTATCCATATATTCGGTCACATAATTCAAATATACAATATTGAAAATAAAACAAACAAATATTGTACCCCACTTGAAAATAAATATTAAAAATAGGTAATTGTTAATGTTCGATTTCTTTTTATCTTTTTAAATTAAATAATTAATCAAAAACTAAAAAAAATTAACCGCCTTGAATGACCAAGAGATGTTAAAGAGACGTAAAGCCAAATTTAAAAAAAATATATATATTATGATAAAAAATATGGATGAGGCTAATTGTGTTTTAAGAAAAAAAAGGCGCTCATTTAAACCTAAAAAACTTTCTGCAGAACTTTGAAACAATTACCAAAAAAACCCCACAAAAATCCAAATATTTTAAAACATGGCCTCACTTGAAGCATAGAATATGTGGTTCCAGAAGAGACTTTGTTTTAGTATGTGAAACCTTACAAACAGAGTGTGGACAACTTTTTATTTTTCTTGCATAGCCATAAATAATAAAGCCCTCAGCCTAAATGTTTTAAGTTCTCAAACATGAAGCACTAAGCTCAAAAAAAATTTATTGGAAAGGAAAAAGTTTTCTTAATTTTTATAAAATGAAAATGATTCCATCAGAAAGCGTATGGAAAGCTTTCTAAAGGTAACTTCATCATAACAAGGTACATTGATTTTACAGGTATATATTGAAAAGGTATCTTCTTTGCAGATATTTTAATTTGTAAAGGTTGGGTATCTCATTTATTAGAGAGTAAAGTTTCTGCGAAAAGCGATAGAAAGAGAGAGAGCAAAAACAAACAAAATGGAAAATACCAATTATATATTATATGCAGGATGTAACAAAAAAAAGGTATCTCACAATTAGGAGCTATGCTGCAATTACCACATAATACTAGATACCATGGAAGAGAAAAGAGAGAGCGAAAACAAACAAAAGCGAGAGAAAGGGAGAGCAAAAGCAAACAAAATGGAAAATACCAATTATACATTATATACAGTACGTAACAAAAAAAAATATTTCAGAATTAGGAGCTATGCTGCAATTACCACATAATACTAGATACCATAGTAGGGGAACTTAGTAAATAAATGAAACGATTTGATTTCCTGTAAAATGTATATTTCTTTGTGATATTAGGTATATCACAATTTTGTGGGAAATCATGTTCTATTCACTTCACTACATTGATAGGTAGTGAAGTGAATAGAACATAGAGCAGCATAACTTGATGTAATTTACGAACATTCTGTATATACACAGCGACACTTCCCCTTTTATTTTTATTTCTCCTACGAGAACATTGTAAGGTATTTACGAAGAATTTCTAGAATACGAAGAATGTGAACTGCGTATTTACTTCCCCATTCGAGATACTTGTCAAAAATGTATAAATAGAATCTGCGAGTAAAAACTCGCCAATGTACCGCCATTTTTTAAAACCTTTTTTTTTTTATTTGGCTTATCGTCTCTTAAACATCTATTGGTCATTCGAGACGGATTTTTTAAAAACTAATTGGGTTTTTGTGTATTTGACCAAAAATTATTAGTTTTATATATGTGTAAATACAATTAGGAATGTAAATTGTAAAAGATCTTACTACATTTTTCTACATGTTCTCGAATGGGGAAGTAAATCATGTAAATACATGATAAAATTATCATGGCTTGATTTTTATAAATTTTCATCAACCTATATCCGCCAGTTTCAGAAATGTTATACCTACCTATGTCTGAAAAATCTTACTGCCCGAGCATTTTCGCGAACAGAGGTGACGAATGAGCATTCGTTCGAGGCTCAGGCTGTGTATACAGTCGCCGCGAGCCAATCATGTTCGAAGCGAATGCTCGAGTCTGATCCACGCGATGTCGGTTTAACTGATCGTCAGAAATGCTCGAGCAGTGTGAACAGAATGCTCGTTTATGTTCGTGCTCGTCGAAAACTGGCGAGCAATGATCACGAATGCTCGAGCTCGATGCTCGTGTATGTTCAGGCAGTGTAAATGGGCCTTTATTATAAACTTAATCTTAGATGGAACTTACGGTGCAAATTAAAGCAAAAAAACGAATATTTATTTATGCGTATCTTCCGACAAAATGTCGTTTTCACAAAAAATTTTTTTTAAAAAAAGCTTCTAACTTAAGCTCTTGAATATATTATGTGCTAGAATATTGTTTTTTGTTACATCTTGTATATCTCTTTATAAAAAAAATTAGATAGGTGCATGCTTCATTTAAAATTTTCTAAAAATTAATGGAATTTTCAGAGCACATAAGATTACATTTTCCATTTTTTTAGTACGATCTCATAAATTAATGTTACACATTTATCATCGAAAACGGGAAAAGAAAACGAAGATGTAGGGAAATTCCGGAGAAACAGGACCAAATTCTCATTATCAATATACTATTTGCAAATAAAATGCAGCCCCAATATATTCTGTGAACTTGAAAAGTTGAACTGGATAATGTTTACTGTTTCTGAGATAGAGCCTGATGACAGACAATTTAACGTACTTCGTAAGCTTACTCGTACTAATCCGTATACTCTCCGAGTACTGAACCGTAAAAAAAAATTTTGTGGCTAATATACATATAAAGTTTTCATGTGCGGATATAGCCCTCTTGTTTTGGGGGCACAATATACCTAATAGAAAATTTGGAGAGGGGAGGGGGAGTGTCTCCAAACCTAGAAGCCGGGGTTCGAGTCCTGAGCAGTATGTTTTAATGCAATGTTTATAGAGGTACGATAGCTTATTTGTTAAAAGCTGCAGAGCGTAGAGCTTACCACAAATACCTTTCATGGCTACAACATGCATTCTAGGGAATATCAAAGCACCTAGTTGAACGTTGACCTTGAGATCTTTCGATTGCAGTCTCTCTCTCTCTCTCTCTCATTCTATCTACTCTCTCTCAATACCGATGCTTCATGCAGTGTTGCCATTTTGACGATTTTATAAGCGTGATGAGGAAAAAAAAATGCCATGACGGATGACAGAATTTTTNAACTCAATGACATAAAAGAAACAGCGGATCACCATTCCTCTTTAAAAAAATAAAAAAAATAAAGGATGAGTTATAATAAAATTTGAGAAACACCGCCCACTTAAAAATACTGTGGGGCACGTGCCCCCGGGCCCTCCCCTATATCCGCGCATGCTCAAACTGTCACCAGTTCTAAAGCGGCGTGGACCCGATACCTTTAAAAGCTCGTAGAGGAGGTCTCTCAATTAACGCTGTATTATATTAGATTTATCGTGTTATAGTGATCGCGAAAAAAATGTTTCTATAAATATAATTATATAGGGTTAATTTCTTTAACTACTGCATTGCCTTCTATTTCATTAATTAAATATGCACTATCAATCCTCCATGGAAAAACCGTGCTTCTGAAGCGCTGGCTATAGGGGCGGAACCTGCTAGTTTTAATTTGTAAAGTGAAAAGCGAAATACTTATGACAGAAATGAATTATTAACTTACCTGTATAGTATTCTGTTCACGTATTTTCGAACCCCAGGAGGAACGCTTCAACCTATACATTTTTCTAAGAGGAAATTTTAATACTGTTAGTTGTTCTTCAAAAATAAAAAAATCATCCCAGGTTTTATTTTACAGTATACAAACACAGATAAAGGTGAAAGTTTTATTACGGCAATAAATCAAGAAGTAACAGAGCGAAGTGTCATTTCTATTCGACAATAATATATTCTTTCTTAAAAACTTTTTAGTTTAACCAAGCTTTTTCTTATATTTTTCAAAAAAAATGGTGTCTCCTAGCTTGTGACGGATTTACATACTCACGAGTGGCGTATTCACATACGACTGAAGTTATGTCGAAAACATTTCATTCTGGTGTTGTCTTAAATGCTTCCTAAACTGAACCAGCGGTTCCGCATGTTGGACCAAAAAATTTAATAAATATTTCCTTTAAAATGCGAATAGCTTTAAAGAAATGTTTGATGTATTGGACAACCTCGTCGATTTCCGTGGCCGAATCCCGGCCGGTAGGGGTTCGAATCCCGCCTGCAGCGAAATTTTTCTGGCCACTGGTCACTACTCACACCTTAAGTAGCTACTTAGTTGTCCTCATGAGACTGAGTACATCTCGAACATTCAAAATATTTTGATTCCGCCAGGATTCGAACCCTGGTCTTCCGCGTGCAATTCCAGATGCTTCTTGACTTTTTGGCTAAGATCAAAGTGAATATCTGCTCTCATCGACTAAAATGCGTCGACTATTCGTTGTGTATCAACCTGAAACATATACATTTATGTATAAATTAGCATCCCCCGATAGCGGCTTTGCCCGCGCATATTTTAAATGATGTATGCTATCTCTCTCGCTCCAATGTATATCTTATGTTGATTGTTACTTTTCGTGATTTCTACCCTTTAAAACTAAAATTTTGCAAAATCCTTTCTTAGTGCACACTTACATGGTAAGCAAAGAAGGTCCCTGCCAAATGTCAAGTCTGTAGCATTAATACTTTCGGCTCTACGTTGATCAGTCACTCAGGACTTTGCCTTTTATATAATGAAGATACTCTGGTAAATCTACTTCTTGTCTAGTTTAATCTTCCCCAAACTTCCTTGCTAATCTTACTGCTTCCATCTATAATCCCAATAATTTGAACATATATAAATAGCTAGATACATTCTTAGACACATTGTCCCTGGATTTTTGTAACAAAAACTCAACGGTAAGTAAAGTTGACAATTTTTTTTTTTTTTTTATATAAATGATGTTTTGCTGACGTCAGCAACAATGCCAGAGAGTGAGGATATTATGTGACAAATTATGCTGATACCTTCGTGACTACATTCTTATTTGCTTTTATTTAAAGTACCTATAAATATAATAAACTCGATTTTTTGTTGTAGATGTATCTCTATCTATAAAATAGTGGCAGACAATCTCTGCACTGAAGAAAGGTGCGATCCTGCGTGAATTAATAGTATCGGAAGGGTCGTTATCAAGGATCTTGACATCTTCCAACGCTCTAGTTTCCAGGAGACCCTACATTAAGGTTCCAGGAAACCTTAAATTAGTAATGAAAGTTATGAGTGATCATAACATAAAGATCGATAAATATGTTGTTGTTATTGTTTTCAAATGCTCGGATTTGACAATTAAGTCATTTTCCTTCTTGCGTCCCAATATTTCTCTACTAAGCTGTCATGTTCGGCCAAGGCAGGGCAAACAGCCAGGTGTTCAGTGTTCATCACTGCCTGCTTTGTACATAGAGGACAGGTACGGGAGTCCTTACATCCTATTCTGTGGAGATGTTGAGTCCTGCCAAAGTCGTAGACTGGCTACTGTCGCTTTTCGGGGCAACTCCGGTATTATGACAGGTTCCTCCAGTAGTGCTTCCCATTTCTTTCCAACTCTGGTATTATGTTAGGTTTCTCCAGTAGTTCTTCCCATTTCTTTCCAACTCCGGTATTATGTCAGGTTTCTCCAGTAGTTCTTCCCATTTCTTTCCAACTCCGTCGTTTTTGATCCAAACTTTAAATTTTTGGTCATTTCTATTCTTGATTAATCGTTTGGCGGAGTGGAACAGGATGTTTCTCAATGGAGTTTTATTAATCTTTGTTCTTTTTTTTACTAAGGTGTCAGCCACTTCGTTACCATGTATCCCAGAATGGGTCGGAATCCATTGTAGCGCAATTACTTTTCTCAGTCCTTTCAGATCGATAAATATAAGAGACTGCTTTGTATACCAAACTTTAGCTAACTTAGAGAGAAGTGTCACGAGATCGCAGGCTGGTGATTAGTTATTCTGCAACCCTAACGTGAGCGTTACTCAATCCATCACCTTCTGTGTAGGTTGGATTTGACTCAAAGGACTTGTAATAGTTGCAAACAATTTTTAAACTGAAAAAATAAAAAAAGTCAAAGTAAATATAAAGAAAGGTCAGGGCCGTAGACCCTCCGGTCCGGGGGGAAAAATTTGCGGGCCTCTCTATCATTCTTATCCTAAAATCACCGTATGGGCAGTAATAATTGTAAAAGTAGGCAATTCACGTAGTTGATGTGAAAAGGCGTGTACGGTTGTTGCCAAGAACACATAATTCGATTTTGAGATGTTACTGTTTACAAAATATACCAATATTTATGGTTGCTGTACAAGCTGAAATTTCGCACTATATTTTAAAATCAGTGTCCTGCAATAGTTATTGTCCCATATTAGCCCACTATCGCTAAAATTCGATGTGTTTGATTTTTTTGTTCAAAACTTATTTGATTTATTTATTATTCAGATAATTTTCTCACCGGGCCTCTTAGAAAATCGCGGGCCTGAGGGGATTCCCCCATCCCCCACTTCGTCGGCCCTGAAAAAGGTGAAAGACCACATGAATACAATGCGTGGCTCGATAAAATTGTGACAGACAACAATTTTCATGTTGAATCAATTTTTTCTTTCATAAAAAAAATATGCTTAGTGTACAAATATATAGAAGGAAAAAGGCAAATAATATGTCGTCAGTACTTTTCAATACATAACAGGACGTACCTACGAGTATATTATTATTGCTATTATCATCAACTACGCTTTTCTTTCCCTTCGATATTAAGGGGTCAGATAAGTTCAAAACATTGAATTTCTCTTGTGTTTCAGAGAGCTCTTAAACTTCTAAAGATACCTAGTTGAATATTCTTATTCCTGATGGTTCAAAGACAATTGCGCTAAGTGGTGACTCTGGTGTACGGTATATTAAAGTTAATTAACTTTGATTCATTGAAGTTAAAGAGAAAAGATTGCTTTAGTTCATTGAAGCAATCTTGAACATTGTGAGAAGAATGCTCGTGAGAAGCTCGTATACTTCATTATCGTCTAGTAAAAGTACTGAGCAATATTTCTTTGATAAAATTGTGTTCCTCTTAGACCAGCTTAGAAGCTTTCCACCTCAAAAATAACGGTTAATATAATATGTATGTAAAAACCCGCAAAATTAAAAAAAAATCTAGACATTATTCAAATTTACAGGGTGCGGCAATAAGTTCTCCCACTTTTCAAAAAATCGTGGGAGGGGAAGTTATAGTGGAAGAAGGAGCGTGGGGTTTGTGATATTCAACAAGAAATGACATCTAGTTTTTCGGTGTCGCAATGGTTTGGTCGCGCGAGCATCGCACTTTCGTTTTCAAGCGATTTTATAAAACCGCTTGATAACGTGAATCCATTATAGCCACTCAGAGGGCGTTCCGCACAAGGTATGGCTTGCACTTCACAGATCCAGTTCCTAATCGAAAAACGATTTTGAGGTGGGTTCACAACTTTAGAACCACATCATCAGCTTTAGTCTGTATGGGGCTACGGCCCATGTTCATGTTACGGCCGGTCACATAATCTCCTTACAGCATGACATTTTGCAGGCCCGTCTTTCGTATGTATGTAAAAACCCGCAAAATTAAAAAAAAATCAAAATCGATTGCATCAATGTGTTTTTTCTAAAGACCATAATAATTATGTTATAGATAAGCTTGAAAAACCAGATTCTGATTGAAAATAGTATTACAGTTGTTAAGATAATGCTTTAACAGGGCATGGAGACTATCAAATACGAACTCAGTTCATTATTTGAGCTTTAATGTAGCTAGTATTTTCTAGCCTTGTTTGAAGTGCGGCACACGTTGATTACTTATCCGCAACCCCCCCCCCCCTGCAGTCAGCTAATGTCTTTTATTTAATGAATGAAATTCAAAATAAGGGCATGGAGACTCATTCGTACGGTCAATTATTTAGACATCTTCCAATTAACCTCCGTTAATTGGAAGATTTGACCGGACAGACATGAATTAGATTTCCATTGATGAAGTACATGAATCTCATTGACAGCGATCAATAAAATTACACAAAATAGTTTAGTGACAAAGGAAAGATCGTGTCTCTAAAACAAGATTTCACTTCGTTCGATCCAAAATATTTCACAGTTCTTTCCAATTTCTTGAACCCGTAATTTTCACTCAATGTGTGAATATTAATGAATTATTTTACACAGAACAGCATTTGATGAACAATAAGATAATATCAGCCACACGGAAAACGTACAACATCTTCATCTCTTCCCCGTGCTGTTTGGAAATGATAAATGACGTTAGAAGTAAGATGGGAGGAATGTTACTTGAAACAGATAGCTCGCATTTGTTGATCCACGTTGTTATATGTAAATTTGCCAAATACAAAATGCATCAGATTGTATGAAAGTGCAAATTAGATGTTTCTGTTCACACACACGTGACTTGTCAATGTATTTTACAAATGATTAATAATTATTATTCCTGTATGAAAGTGCAAATTAGATGTTTCTGTTCACACACACGTAATTTGTCAATGTATTTTACAAATGATTAATAATTATTATTCCTCTATGAAAGCGCAAATTAGATGTTTCTGTTCACACACACGTGACTTGTCAATGTATTTTACAAATGATTAATAATTATTATTCCTGTATGAAAGTGCAAATTAGATGTTTCTGTTCACACACTTGACTTGTCAATGTATTTTACAAATGATTAATAATTATTATTCCTGTATGAAAGTGCAAATTAGATGTTTCTGTTTACACACACGTGACTTGTCAATGTATTTTACAAATGATTAATAATTATTATTCCTTGAATTTCAAATTCTTCATAAGATTATATTAAATTATTAATAATTCATGTCACATGAGGCCCTAGTTCGCCAAATAGGGCCAAAAAACAAAGAGTCAATTTCAATTCTACAAACTAAAAAATATCCATATCAAATTCATACCAAAAACGGAAAAGGCGTTCAAGGTTACAGAGTGACACTCAAAACAAAAATATTAAAAAATATATACATTTTTTTCCCCAAATTTATTTTTCATGGTGACTATGACTAACCTACAAATATTCTAAAAACCTAGGTACCTACCATCTGTTAAAAATTCTACTCGATAACGCTTCTTATTTTTGTCCAAGTTGAACACATTGTAAATTGAATTAATTACCAGGCGTTCACAAACTGAACAAAGATCTACAATCTTTTTTTTTTTTTTTAATAATTTACAATACGTTGCATTCAGATAGTTCTACTTATTATCTTTTCAGCAACTTGATATGTGACAGTCAACTTTTTTGACANCGTTTTAGTCTCGATCGACACCTTTTTTTAGCATCTATAATATACCTATGCTATGAGGTATACATTTCACAGTACTACTAGGCACTAGACATAATTCAAATTTACAGGATGTGGTAATTAGTTCTCCCACTTTTCAAAAAATCGTGGGAGGGGAAGTTATAGTGGAAGGAGCGTGGGGTTTGTGATATTCAACAAGAAATGAAATCTAGTTTTTAGGTGTCGCAATAGTTTGGTCGCGCGAGCATCGTACGTTCGTTGTCAAGTGGTTTTAAAAAACCGCTTGACAACGTGAATCCATTATAGCCTCTCAGAGGGCGTTCCGCACAAGGTATGGCTTGCACTTCACAGATCTAGTTCCTGATCGTAAAACAATTTTGAGGTGGGTTCACAACTTTAGGACCACATCATCAGCTTTAGTCTGTATGGGGCTACGGCTCATGTTTTCCGGTCACGTAATCTCCTTACAGCATGACATTTCGTAGGCCCGTCGCTCGCCGGATTTGAGTCCCTGTGACTTCTTTCTGTGGGGTTACCTCAAGGCTGAGGTCTTATAACATCGCCCTGGGACCTTTGAAGAATTAAAGAGGCAATTCTGGAAGAAATCATCCAAATTGATGCTGGTATGCTGACGAGAGTATTGAAAACTTCCGCGAAAGACTCCAAATGTGCATCACTCGCCAAGGCCGTCATTTGGACGACATTATTTACAAAACATAGATGAGAAAAAAAAAAGAATACACAAGCTTTCAGAATACAAAATAATTTTTCAAATATCTCATTTCGTTTTTAATTACTAGTTCTTTCAAATGTGGGAGAACTAATTGCCGCATTCTGTACATACTTACGTACAAATGTGGAAAATAGGTCATATGACAAATAATGAGTAGGTATTCTTACTATTTACCCTTTAGTGAGTTTAATGTATGAAAGATCAACACAAAAGAAGAAAGCGTATTGTTTGCGGATTTTATACGCCTGAAGCAACTAACATCTTCTTTGCTGTAAAAAAATATAAAGAACAGTAAACTAGCTTTTATATTAACATCAATGAAGATGTTAATTATCTTGAGGTTCCTGTTCATTGGGGGGGGGGGGGGGGGG
>CM022875.1:40467252-40479897 GCA_012654025.1 Pachypsylla venusta
GAACATGTTCTTTATATACAATGAGTTGGTGATCTCCGTCATATCATGATCAACCACCTAACGTACCAATGAACATGTTCTTTATATACAATGAGTTGGTGATCTCCGTCATATCATGATCAACTACCTAATATACCAATGAACATGTTCTTTATATACAATGAGTTGGTGATCTCTGTCATATCATGATGAATTTAAACCATAATAGGTAATAAGATAAAATCAATTTACAATGTTGCAGACGGCCTACACGCTTGATCCGTTTAATTTATAGCAGTTTTTTTAAATACCTATCCATATCTTTTTTTTTTACTTTCGTGGCTCAATTTCACTTTTGATAAAAAATTTAATGTTAACAGCAGCTCCTTTTAATTAGAACGGCAGCTCTAATGTGATAAATAAGTAAAGTAAAGTTGGATAAGTATACGAGTTCACTGGTACATTATATTCTAGGTACAGCACCCCAACCCCCACGTTGTTTCCCTATTCTATTTCCCAATAGACCTATAACTATTAATAATATTGTTATTAATAGTTCTAGGTCAAGTAGGAGTTGATATCTTCTATACTTATAAAACCCAAAGCCCAGTTGCTTTACTGACTGACAATCAACGTAGCTCCACGATGGCTAAACGTAGAGACTTGAAATTTGGCACGCAGGTTCCTTTTAGTATGTAGGTGCGTAATAAGAAAGGAAAGCAACGTCGGGCGTGGTCAGTACTTGGATGAGTGAACGCTTGGGAATACCACGTATCGTTGGCTCTTTTTTCCGGCCCAACCCAGGCTGGGTGAGGTCAATATAGGTAGCTGATTTGCAAGTTTCCAGCGAATGGAGGGTACAACCCCCGTCTTGAATGACCAATAGATGTTAAAGAGATGTTAAGCCAAATTAAAAAAAGAACTTTCTTTTTTTACATAACCTTTTGAAACACCTTGTATTATCTCCTGCGTGTGATATGAATGCATGGTTAGAGTTTGTACATTTTGATGCTGAAGGGAGAAAATGAAAACGGACCCCAATAGAGTTGATTTCAAATTTGTAATCCCGATAATGAATTTAGCGTCCACAAAATTTGTCCGTCGACGTGAATGAAATCAATCAAACATCCATGAAGTTTTTTAAAAAAGTTTTTAATAAATGACTTTTGTTCTGTGTTTCTAGGCCTTTGAAGAATTGGAAGCTCTCTTGGCTAAGAGTGGAATCTGTATTGCTGTGAAAGAGAAACTAGTCAAAGATTCGGGCGTAGCAGAAGAGAAAGCCTATGATGACATTGTTGGCAAACTATTGACCAAACCAAGAGCTCGAGGTATTTTTTTTTTCTTCCAAAGTATAGTAACGAGTGCTTTTTATTTGAAAACCTTAGATTGGGACTGGGGATGGGATTTTCGACTCAGGTGAGTTGATATGAATCGACTCGTCTCAACAAATCGACTCTTGATCTCGACTCGCATCGAGTGACAATTGTCCAAAACGCCTTAGTTGATCAGAAAGACAAAATAAAACCAATTGGCGAAAGTGGCATCTACCAAATAAACGTCCCCAACTTCGGTGAATACATTAAAACGTGGCTCATCGGTAAAAGAAATGGCTAACAACGTAAGGTGCTAGACCTCCCCCTCCCATAAAAATGACACCATTAATGGGGTTGAAGTCAGAGTAACAAAAAAAAGTGGAGCTAAATAAAACTTGACTCCACGTTCTATTCTAAATCTAAATGACTCTGAATACTGGTGTCTCTTCCAAAGACATTAGCATCATGAACAAAGCTAAAAAGACATCACAATCAATCGTCACCAGAATAAAAGAACATTTTTCTTCAGTAAACAACAAACACCCGGAAAAATGTTTCTCCCTTTATTTTCTTTATCAGTCAACAAAGAAAAAGATAGTCTTTTCAAAAAGATGATTCGACTCGCGAGTGAGTCGAGTCGACTCGTGGATGACTAATCCATCCCTAAATGGGACCGGACCGACTTACGGTGTTTGTGTGTTTTTTTTTTTTATGGTAAATGCTACTTGAAGTTGTAGTGGGTACCTACAGAGTTCTTAGAATGAGATATTTGAATATATTTATTATCTTGTAGATAGATAAAAGATCATTACCGTTTATCTGCACCCTGCTCCTGTAGGTACTTCCTTGTATGTTTAAAATTCTATGAATTAAGTATAAAAGTATTTCTCTAGTTTTTTTAGACACAGAAACTTACACTGTTTGTGGTTAGTTTCCAAAAGTTTAATTAGATTATACTCTCAAAAGTTTTTCCATGGAAATAAGTCGTTTTAATCCATTTCAGACTTCGCCTTCTTCTTCTTTTTAGCGAGACCATAGTATTCATTAGCGATGGGAATTAGTATTTTTCTGTCAGTGGTTAGTGAGGTAAAGTTACATTAGTCTACTTCAGTTGGATTTTTTTCCATTTGATTTGACTTCTCTTGAACATCTATTATTGGTCATTCGAGACGGGGGTTTTACACTCCATTCGCTGGAAACTTGCAAACCAGCTACCCACTTTCACCTCACCCAGACTGGGTTGAGCCGAAAAAAATGCCAGCATCACGAGGCCGCAAACCCACATGGACACTCAGAACCCTAGCATTGCCAAGAGGGGGGTACAAAGTACCCGCGTTTTAGCAAAAAGCTTATAGTAATCAATTTATGATACTTATTTTAATAAGATCTTTAATAATTGTCACAAACAATATTTTCCATCATAGTATAAAAAAATATGTATCTTCTAAGCCTTCTAAGGGATGATATTAAAGCCAAACTTTGGGCGCGGGTACTTTGTACCCCCCCCCCCTNAATAGCATAGGTACCCCCCCTTGGGAATGCATGTAACCAATACATTGATTGTCTAAAGCTATCATTAAAAGCTACCATAAATTGTCTAAAGTGCTGTCTAATTATGTACCACATGCAAGAAATAAGTGTATGTAAACACTGTTAAAAGACATTTGTCTGTGTGGGATGTCAGGAAGGACAAAGTTCTGGTTCAGAATAGATTTCCTAGGGTCTAGCGATTTTTTTTTTTTTTCATTTACATTATTTTATTCCTGGGATTTAATTTTATTTTTATGTAAGATAATAATTGATTTAGTTTATATTTTTTTAGTTTATAATAAAGTAATAGCGACTTATTGTAATAAAAAAAAAAATTTTATCCTTTATTTTGTTTGCGGGTACTTTGTACCCCCCCCCCCCCTTGGCAATGCACGTAACTGAATAGAGCTAGGCAATCCTAGGGATAAGTTACAACCTCGCTGGACGTTGCTTAACTTCAGTGATCGAACGGGAACTGGTGTATTCAACGTGCCATAGACGCTGGCTCTTCAGTTGTTTTATTGAAGAAATATGACAAAAACAAGGTAAAATTCTAGCATAAAGGTTTTATTCGCGTATCAACTAACTGTTTCTCAATCACTTTGCAAAATAAAATTCTTATATTGAAACTATTTCGCGCTTGTTTGTAATAAAGAACTATTATATTTTCCTCATTATTATTACTCATTACTCCCAAACGCAGTCCAAGTGGAAACTTTGAAAATTGATACTTATTGCAAATTGCATGTAATTCATCGAACAACATAATATTGTGCTTCCCACTCAAAACTCTACTTTTAGTGATTATAAAAATTGAAAAAAAAAAAAAAATGAATTTTCTAGATGTTTCTCGATAGTTTATATTTTCATTCTTAAGCAGGGTTCACATTTATGTTGCCCAACATATGTTGTACAACATAAGTGTGAACCCTGCCGATGTTGTCGGACCGTGTATCATCCTAAGAACTCTGTAGGTGCCCACAACAACTTCAAGTAGCATTTACCATTAAAAAAAAAGTTTCTAAAATGTTTCTAAGAAACACTTTCAATGTTTCTAAGAAACACTTTCAATGTTTCTAAGAAACACTTTCAATGTTTCTAAGAAACACTTTCAATATTTCTAAAATGTTTCTAAGGAACACTTTCAATGTTTGTAAAATGTTTCTAAGAAACACTTTCAATATTTCTAAAATGTTTCTAAGAAACACTTTCAATGTTTCTAAAATGTTTCTAAGAAACACTTTCAATATTTCCAAAATGTTTCTAAGAAACACTTTCAATGTTTCTAAAATGTCTCTAAGAAACACTTTCAATATTTCTAAAATGTTTCTAAGAAACACTTTCAATATTTCTAAAATGTTTCTAAGAAACACTTTCAATATTTCTAAAATGTTTCTAAGAAACACTTTCAATATTTCTAAAATGTTTCTAAGAAACACTTTCAATATTTCTAAAATGTTTCTAAGAAACACTTTCAATATTTCTAAAATGTTTCTAAGAAACACTTTCAATATTTCTAAAATGTTTCTAAGAAACACTTTCAATATTTCTAAAATGTTTCTAAGAAACACTTTCAATATTTCTAAAATGTTTCTAAGAAACACTTTCAATATTTCTAAAATGTTTCTAAGAAACACTTTCAATATTTCTAAAATGTTTCTAAGAAACACTTTCAATATTTCTAAAATGTTTCTAAGAAACACTTTCAATATTTCTAAAATGTTTCTAAGAAACACTTTCAATATTTCTAAAATGTTTCTAAGAAACACTTTCAATATTTCTAAAATGTTTCTAAGAAACACTTTCAATATTTCTAAAATGTTTCTAAGAAACACTTTCAATATTTCTAAAATGTTTCTAAGAAACACTTTCAATATTTCTAAAATGTTTCTAAGAAACACTTTCAATATTTCTAAAATGTTTCTAAGAAACACTTTCAATATTTCTAAAATGTTTCTAAGAAACACTTTCAATATTTCTAAAATGTTTCTAAGAAACACTTTCAATATTTCTAAAATGTTTCTAAGAAACACTTTCAATATTTCTAAAATGTTTCTAAGAAACACTTTCAATATTTCTAAAATGTTTCTAAGAAACACTTTCAATATTTCTAAAATGTTTCTAAGAAACACTTTCAATATTTCTAAAATGTTTCTAAGAAACACTTTCAATATTTCTAAAATGTTTCTAAGAAACACTTTCAATATTTCTAAAATGTTTCTAAGAAACACTTTCAATATTTCTAAAATGTTTCTAAGAAACACTTTCAATATTTCTAAAATGTTTCTAAGAAACACTTTCAATATTTCTAAAATGTTTCTAAGAAACACTTTCAATATTTCTAAAATGTTTCTAAGAAACACTTTCAATATTTCTAAAATGTTTCTAAGAAACACTTTCAATATTTCTAAAATGTTTCTAAGAAACACTTTCAATATTTCTAAAATGTTTCTAAGAAACACTTTCAATATTTCTAAAATGTTTCTAAGAAACACTTTCAATATTTCTAAAATGTTTCTAAGAAACACTTTCAATATTTCTAAAATGTTTCTAAGAAACACTTTCAATATTTCTAAAATGTTTCTAAGAAACACTTTCAATATTTCTAAAATGTTTCTAAGAAACACTTTCAATATTTCTAAAATGTTTCTAAGAAACACTTTCAATATTTCTAAAATGTTTCTAAGAAACACTTTCAATATTTCTAAAATGTTTCTAAGAAACACTTTCAATATTTCTAAAATGTTTCTAAGAAACACTTTCAATATTTCTAAAATGTTTCTAAGAAACACTTTCAATATTTCTAAAATGTTTCTAAGAAACACTTTCAATATTTCTAAAATGTTTCTAAGAAACACTTTCAATATTTCTAAAATGTTTCTAAGAAACACTTTCAATATTTCTAAAATGTTTCTAAGAANGGGGGGGGGCGTTTATCTTAACGCTTATATTGATAAAATAATAAATTAAAAAAAAAAAAAAATGTGGTAAACAAAGGCTTTCGTGTCGATCGTTGAAATTTGAATTTCTTACATTCACCAAGTTCCTCTAACGATTGTATACAATTACCGGTAAAAGTAGATAATTGAGAATAATTTCGTACATTTACCAGTAACTTTGGTGATTGTATACACTTACCGGTAATTGTATACAATCACCAATTATCTACTTTTACCGTAACATAATATGTTACGGTATATTATATATGTACTAAGGAATTGTCAAAGTTTGCTCTAAAGTTCTGTTCAATCACATATTAAATAAGAAAATTTTCAAATCCCGTTGAAATCACAATTCCTCCCCTCTACCGGCCGTCAGTAGAGCTCATAGAAAGATCACGATGAAAGGTTACTGGTTCGATAAAGTCATTAGTATTGTTATTTCATTGTTCATGTAATCTGCAATGAGTTGATGAAATATTCATAGAATCTTCTTCATGACGAGGAAAACATGCTTTACTTTTATACAAGGTATCAAAAAATATCAGTTGTGAATATCACACAACTTTATTTATCTTTAACAGTTGTGAATATCGCACGACTTTATTTATCTTTAACAGTTGTGAATATCACACGACTTTATTTATCTTTATCAGTTGTGAATATAACAAGACTTTATTTATCTTTAACAGTTGTGAATATCACACGACTTTATTTATCCTTAACAGTTGTGAATATCACACGACTTTATTTATTTTTAACAGTTGTGCTAAAAATAAATACTTCCAAAAATTAATCTATTTTTAAGATTTCTGCAAGGTGTCTCAAAAGTGGGTAATCAGACACCAACCAAAAATACCACGAGATTCAGAATAAAAAAAATGACTGAGTTGTTGTATTACACTCTTCGTTTTATCACTTTTATTCCGAAGAAAAATCGATAATTGGGCAGGTTTGATCAGAGATCCGTTTGATCAAAGTATGGAGTGAGGAGTCGATTGTGTGTAGAATTTGTCGTAGAATTTGAATATGAAATAAAAAAATAGGTGTTTCTATTTAAAAATCGAAAGTTGGTGTCTGTATACTCACTTTTGAGACACCCTGTAGAAATTTTAATTACGCCAAAAAATAGATTAATTTGTATTAGAACTACATATGAAATTTCAAGTCTCTATCTTTAGCTGTTTAGCTGTTCCGGGACTTTTCGAACACTCTGCATATTTTTCGTTAAACTTGTTTCTTGATTGTAAAAAGAACTTTACTTGAGTTCTATTGGTATACGTATAGTTGAAAAGATTCCATGTTTTTTGGGGACACCCTATACATAGAAAATGACAAAAGGCGTTGAAATGAGACTGAAGATTGATACAAAGAAGATGTCACGAAAATAAATAAAAACATAATTATAAATAGGAGGAAGATTTTTAAAAGGGAAACACAAAAGATATTTAACTGCAGAAGAGGCTATGCAAGTATGCAATGGTGATGAAGGAGAAGAAAATTGCATCCGTCGTTGAAATAAATAATTATTCAACAAAATGCATTAATACAATGCAGTTTTTAATTAAAACAAATGTTCTGACAATTACTATTGCATTCGTCTTCATTATTGTAATACATTTTCTCTTTATCACATTAGGTGCCCAAATGTATGAGTTTTCAAAGGACAAAAAGTTAAATACAATCGGACACAAATTATTGCTGGGCAAATTAATCCCATGAAAGAAACATTTTTTTTTTTTTTTTTTTTTAAGGAAAAGCAAGACTAGGAAAATAATCCTTTGTAATGAATGAAACCAGTTTTTATCGGGGAAACAACGAAGATTCTTCTGGTCATTCGAGACGGCGGTTTTATCCTCCATTCGATGGAAACTTACAAACCAGCTATCTACAGTGGCCTCACCCAGGCTGGGTTGGGACGGAAAAATACTGCAGCACGGGCACGAACCCACGTGGTGATTTTGTTTTTAAAATGAATAAAAACTTAATATTCTTATGTACGTCGATTCTTATATTACTATCTTTGTTTTTCAAGGACAATGGAAATTAGGGGGGGGGGTATTGATTTTTTGTCACCTTGTATATTGCAACCTTGAAAAACCAAAATTTAAACGTTTTGCCAGGCTCCTTAGGGGCACGGCCATTCTGACTTTTTAGTATTTTCTAAATTTTATTTTACCCGTTCCCCGTTTCGAACTCGTAACTCTGGAATTCCTGGCCATACCTTTGCAGAAAATGTCCTAAAATAAGGAATAAAGTGCCGCCAAAAACTTTCTCGCTTTGAGTTGATATGCTGTCGCGACAAATTTTAAGATATCGCACCGTGACTGTCCGATTTTGGTGAAGAAATTATAAATTTGGACGTAAATCGGAAAGGGCTTGAAATATTTTAGTTCTAATTCTTTTCTTGAGGTCGTAGATCATGATCTTGGGGGGGGGGGTCCATTCTCATCAATTTTTCGCTATCTGCTACCGTTTGGTCTGTGGTATTACAACAGACAACACCTCATACATAGGTACACACAAATTTCTGTTTTGCATATTAAGATGTTGTATATCAACAATTCCAAAATCATCGATACTAGCGATGGAGCATCGTTTAACATTTTCAAATGTTGAAAACCAACTGGTCGGTATACAGTCAAGTAAGCCCGGCATCATAAAGGAAAATATTACAATTCAAACCAGCATTTTCAATTTTACCATAGACGAACCAGCTTTAGGAATGTGATAACAGATTTGTCCTGCTTTATTGGATGCCAAGTGCATCATATTCGGGCTGGTGAATGTCTTTTTCAGATGCTCATCCTGTCGGTATTATTTATGAGAAAACCAATGTTTCCAGAAGAGTGTATTTTGACACATAAATAGCGAGGATCGTGTATGGTATATTATGAAACGTAAATGATCGAACAAGAAGGAGGGAGGAGTACACAGATGATGATAAAAACTATCTCATTTTATTTATGCTCAAAAAATACTGTGCAACATATTGTCAGCATATAAGATTTATATAGTTAAAAATCAATTGAATGAAAACGTAATCATTACCGGGTGCACACAAGAATTTACTGACTTACTGAAAAAATTATAAATAATAAATAACAATAATACCAAAAAACACTATTTATAATTATTTATGAAGAAACTAGTTTCGAATCATTGAATTCATCATCATTCTAGTCGAGTCGAAAGATGGCAGTTGACAGAGGGTTGTTCATAGCGTGCTGTGTAGTGTGACGCGATGTACCATCAAAATATTTTCTATGTCTAACACTTTTTTAAATAAAATATTGTCACTGGCTCTATCAATTTCAATTTGATTATTTATATGTATATATAAATAATCTAAAATTGGACGAGAATTAAAATATTTAAAATCTATCCTTTTTTTTAAAAAAAAAAAAGATTATTTAGTAATACCTATATATGTTTTACTGTTATTACATTTATAAATTTCATAGTATTTTGATTTCATTATGATTGTTAGAAATACGGATTATATTTAAATGTTCATTTATATTATTTTTCAATTTCTATAATAACAGCGAAAAATATACGTTACTAAATAATCAATCTAAATTTGAAAAAATCGAAAGTTAAAATATTTAAAATCTTTCCTTAAACAAAAAACCTAAATAATCAAATTGAAATTGATAGAGCCAGTGGCAATATTCTATTTAAAAAAGTGTTAGACATTGACAGTACATATTTTGATGGTACATCGCGTCACACTACACTCAGTCAACTTCCATCTAGACTGATATTGTTGGCTTTATTGCAGATTTTATAAAGGATCAAACACGCACTTTTCAACGGTTTAATCTTCAACACAAACATAGCACCTTAATCTCTGACCACGATCATTTAGAAAAGTCAAATTTCTAGATAGATATCGGATGTTAGAAGTACATACAAAATATTCTAAAATGTACCTATTACATACCTGTTTAGATGTACCTATTTAGAAGTACATACAAAATATTCTAAAATGTACCTATTACATACCTGTTTAGATGTACCTATTACACACTTATTTTATAAAACTGATTTTTTTTGTTAAAAAAAAAACATAATTTTAGGGATTGCTCTTCCGTTAGAGCCTGTTCATTTAAAAAAGTCAAACTGTTTTCATAAGTGGATAAAAAATTATTTGACCGAGAGAAAATTCAATAAACGGATTTTTTTCTGATACAAGAATGCTAATAGTTTTGAAACAATTTCTCAGAAATCAGCCATTGTCCTATTTTTCCCATGCCATTAAAACCTCTACTTTCTGAAACAATTTTCTAAAAGAAAACTTAATGAAAATATCAACAACAACTGTAATTTAGTTTAAAAAAAAAAAAAAAAAAGAATGTGGCACAAACTGCAGACACCATTGTGTTGATTTCTTTTCCTTGTGGTTCTACATCTATTGCTTGTGGTTAACAATTTAATTTATTTTTATTTTCCATCTTGCAGTGCACATCTTTTACATAGGTTTTATTTCTTTTATTTCAGATCTTTTATTTCTCCTCCGCCATTCTTAGCTCTGTATACGGTAGACCTCACTTTTGTTAAGGTACATTATATTTCTCAATTAAATTAGGTATGCCTATTATTGGTTTATTATATTTTTATTAATGAACCTTTGGAATCAACCAAAATCTATCCCCTCCCATCAAGCAATTTTGTTGAAACTAAATAATAATAATTGGGAACTGGTGTGGAATGATATTGGCCAACATTGACCTTATGATCAAGAGCAAACTGATCTTTAATGATACCTACTTTACCCGTTGTAGATTCTATTGAATTAATACAAGATTAGGTTGAAAAATAATTTTTAAGAAAACTTTTATATTTCTCGAATGACTTTGATGAATGAAACTTTCAATAATATTTCGGTCAGTTTAAATAATTAAACTGATGCGCTTACGCCAAGCACTAGTGCTGTCGGCGTTTTTTTCCGTTCTTAACAGATTCAACGGAAACGATAAATCCAATTAGGGATGGGCTAGTCATCCACGAGTCGAATCATCTTTTTGAAATGAGTCGACTCTTCAAAGAGTCGACTTACGAGTAGCTTTTTTTGTTGACTGATAAAGATAATAAAGGGATGAGTATTTTTCCGGGTTTTTGTTATTTACTGAAGGAAAATGTTCTTTTATTCTGTTGACGATTGATTGTGATGTCTTTCTAATTTATTCACCCAAGTTGGGGACGTTTATTTGTAGATGCCCCTTTTGTCAATTGGTTTTATTATGTCTTTCTGATCAAAATAAGGCGTTTTTTGAAAATTGTCACTCGATGTGAGTCGAGATTGAGAGTCAACTCATTGAGTGGACTCATATTTGTGAGTCGAGTCGAGTCATGTCGACTCACCTAAGTGAGTCGAAAATCCCATCCATAAATCCAATTGAACCACAAAATATCACAAAACTGAAAAGCAGTTAAAATACGCTCAAAATAAACTATATTTTTATATCTTCACTTTTTTTTTTTTTTTTTTTTTTTTTTTTTTTTTTTTTTTAATTTGGCTTAACGTCTCTTTAACATCTATTGGTCATTTAAGACGGGGGTTTTACCCTCCATTCGCTGGAAACTTGCAAACCAGCTACCCACATTAACCTCACCCAGCCTGGGTTGGGCCGGAAAAAGCCAACGATACGTGGGGTTCCCAAGCGGTCACCCATCTAAGTACTGACCACGCCCGGACGTTGCTTAACTTCAGTGATCTGACGGGAACTGGTGTATTCAACGTGGTATGATCGTTGGCTTATCTTCACTTTGATTCAAATCCACAGACTTCTGATTGCGAATCAGTCACTCTCACCAAGTGAAATGAAAATAATAGCTTTAACTGAATTGAAAATAATAAAAATGTCTAAAATTTCTGCACGATTACAATATTTTATCTTCTATAGGAAGAGAAAGTAAAAAAAATATAATGGCCTATAAATTACCGATGTTGGAGAACTGTGGTACACGGAATAAGGATTAAACTTTAAAGTCTTATTTTTAGGAGTCTGCACCCATCCTTCGGGTAAAACCCTTAAAATCTCAACAACCAAAAATTCTTCTTCTTTCCTAGTGGAGTCGTCTTTTCTTTTTATTTATATTTTTTTACAATTTTTTTAAATGCAAGTTTTAATTGCTAAAATGTTCAAGACAGGAGAAAAATGAAATCCTCGAAAAAGAAAGAAAGAAAATGGTGGAGAAACTTTAGCAGTAATTAATTTTCTGTTCAACATCTGACTAGTTTGTTATGTTTTACTAGTGCTTGGTTCTTGATGCGTCTGTTTCCGCAAGATAAAATGTTTTTAAATCCATTATTTTCCAACAGTTACCCCCAAATTGCTACCGCAAAGTACACATTGTATTATAAACAAGCATTATAAAACTATTATTTCGAAAACTCAACCTGTGTCCCTAGTTGAAAAAATAATGTTTAAATGGTTCTCATCATTATATGTATTATCTTTGGAAAGCAACAGTTTTTGTCGATAGTGCATTGCGAAAGATATTTTTCAAGTGTTTCCATTTTTACATGAAAGCAGTGATGTTCGGCATTCAAGTAAGGAATTCCGTACCCAACAGTAAAAATTTCCGTATTTTTGATGACATTTCCGTACATGTCTTAAAATACTGCAAATTGCATAACCCATCTATTTAAGAAGGTGTTAAAAGTGTTATTAGACAGTTTTTACACAACTCTCAAGTTTCCCTGAAATATTAGTGAATATAAGCGTGACCACAAAAAAAAAAAAAAATCTATATCTACGTTTCTAATGGTCTTTTTCGTTTTTTTTTTTTTTTTTTTTTTTTTTTTTTTTTTTTTTTTTTTTTTTTTTTTTTTTTTTTTTTTTTTTTTTTTTTTTTTTTTTTTTTTTTTTTTTTTT
>CM022875.1:40497966-40509449 GCA_012654025.1 Pachypsylla venusta
AAAAAAAAAAAAAAAAAAAAAAAAAAAAAAAAAAAAAAAAAAAAAAAAAAAAGAATCACGAAACCAAGTTTCACTTATCGCAATGCTCCCAAAAATTTAACTGAAGAAAATGAACTGAAGTAAAAAACACCGTGTTTGTCCGGGGCTTCAGTTGAGGATTGCCTTGAGGAATTCCTCAAGGAATTTACCTTGAGGAAAATCTCATGATGTGTGGGTACCTTTAGGGGGATGGATTAACCGTGGCAATCTGTCTTATAACAAAATACGGGGGGGAGGGGCGAATGACAATTCTGGTTGTGCCACTGTACAGATACGTCTGGTGTGGTATTAGAATAAGAGTTCAAAAGTAAAAGGCGACTAATAAGAATACAGAATCATTCTTCCCTCAGTTTGGAGCGATGAATATGTGGTCCTAAATATGAAAGGCTGATACCTTCAAACTGGCTGATTCAGTGTAACTAGACGAGGGTTTGAGGATGATATCTTACCTTACAAGTCCACAGTTGAATATCGATATAAAGAATTAACATCATTATTGATCGGTTCCAATTATTCCATGAAATATTTCACTGGTATAAGGACAACTTAAAATTGCAACATGGTGCAATGTTGAAGACTGGAAAATTAGAAGAATTTGAAGAGAAATTTTAAATAAAAAAAAATATAACTTTCTTTTGTTCACAGAATTCTGGGAAGATCATTTTCATTGCAAATATCCCAATAGTACACGAACCCCTTACAATGCTCACTACTCGGCGGAATGCACAACCAAAGAAAAGCTAACACGGGAAGGTTTAGCATTTGAGAAGCAACTTCAATTCGTATCAGATGCAGTCATGGCATTTTCTATTGCTTTGGATCAAATGCATACAGAATTATGTCATGGCAAAGTTGGATTGTGTGATGCAATGAAACCTACGAAAGGTTCTGATTTATTGAAATATCTAAAAAAAGTCAGCTTTCAAGGTAAGAAATAAGTACGTGATCATAATAAAAAAAATTGTCGCAATTGTCTTTAAGGTGCCTCCCGAAGCAGGTTTTGTCTTCAGATTTTTTTTTGCTTAACGTCAATTTAACTTCTATTTGTCATTCGGGATGGGAGTTTTACCCTCCATTAGTTGGAAACTTACTACCCACATTGACCCCACCCAGAGTGGGTTGGCTAGAAACATCCAGCGTCGTGAAGCGCGAAACCACGTGGACACACACATGATTAAACCTTCGCTGTACGTTGCTTAACTTCAGTGATCTTACGGGAACTGATGTATTCAATTTCCCATAGACGCTGGCTAGTCTTCAGTTTATTTATATGAGATGACTTTTGTTGAAAATCAATCAACAGTGGCCTCAATGGTGGCCACTGTTCATTGATACATTTACCGTACTTAAATAAGGAAGGGGAATGATATTGTTTTAGAGTTCGAGGATTAAGTAGTCGTTGATGAAAAACGCGTTAACTAACTAAAAAAAAAAAAAAAAAAAAAAAAAAAAAAAAAAAACTTGAAACACTTTATTAAAGAAAACACAATTAAGCTTAACACAAATTCGTACCACACTTTAACCAAAATACCGTATTCAAAAGACGCGAGAAAACTACGTAATTCTCACACGAAAAATTCGCAAATTAATCAATCGCTAAACACATCTATAAAAACTGACTTCACTTTTAAAACTGACTCGGTTTCTACCCGCAGCTTCTATTTATACATTTTTAACAAGTATCTCGAATTTTCTCGAATAAAAGATCTCACTACATTTTTCTATAATGTTCTCGAATGGGGAAGTAAATACGCAGCACAGATTCTTTGCATTCCTGAAATTCCGCGTAAAAACCTTACAATGTTCTCGTATCTTATAGAAGGAGAAATAAAAATACAAGGGGGTGTCGCTGTATATTGGATTTCTTTGAAATTACATAGAATCATAATATTAGAGGTCAAGGTGCTCTCATTATGTTCTATTCACTTCAATATTATGAATAATGAGCATTTTTCCCAGAACATTTTCATAACGTGACTGCATGGTAACTGTTGATGTTGGGTCATTAGATTCCTTGCCCACATCAACAAAATGCGTTAGTTCAAAACAGAATAAAACATGGCTTTATTCTGTTTTCAACTAACTCATTTTGTCAATGTGAACAAGGACTCCAATGACCCAACATCAACAGTCAACATGTGCGGTCACATCAATTAACTCATATTGTTCATGTGATCAAGGACTCTAATGACCCAACATCATCAGTCAACATGTGGTCACATCAACTAACTCATTTGTTTGATGTGATCAAGAACTCTAATGACCCGACATCAACAGTCAACATGTGGTCACATCAACTAACTCATTTTGTTGATGTGACCAAGAACTCTAATGACCCAACATCATCAGTCAACATGTGGTCACATCAACTAACTCATTTTGTTAATGTGACCAAGAACTCTAATGACCCAACATCAACAGTCAACATGTGGTCACATCAACTAACTCATTTTGTTGATGTGACCAAAGACTCCAATGACCCAACATCAACAGTCAACATGTGGTCACATCAACTAACTCATTTTTTTGATGTTATCAAGAACTCTAATGACCCAACATCAACAGTCAACATGTGGTCACATCAACTAACTCATTTTGTTAATGTGACCAAAGACTCCAATGACCCAACATCAACAGTCAACATGTGGTCACATCAACTAACTCATTTTGTTGATGTTATCAAGAACTCTAATGACCCAACATCAACAGTCAACATGTGGTCACGTTATGAGAATGTTCTGGGAAAAGGTATACAAACAGAATGCTGATTATTCATAATAACATTAACTATTTAAGTACGGTAACTGTATATTTACAAGATAAAATAAAATGCTGTGCATAGTTGTTATTGCTAGCGGCGTTTTAGTTGCTCGTGTCATTCGTTTGTATTTCCGTGAAGCAAAAGAAGGGCTGTGAATAAAAGAAGAGCTATGCGGATGACAGGATTTACCAAAAGATCATTTGTGTGCAATTAGATTTCTCAAATCTGCTATGGTGTCCCCATCATCAATACGAAAACGATAAGTTTATGGGTTTCGTGTCTAACAGGCGGAAGAATTTTTTAGATTTCGCAACACCACGATATACGAAAACAAAAACTTAAGCGCCTCTAGCGGATAATTAAAGAAAACTTTTTTCACATTTCAAAACAAACAACACAATTTACACAAGTCATATCAGTCATAACACTCTTATTCCATATTATTCAAAAAGCAAGACGTATGTATGAAATACTCAAAGAACTTGAGAATTGAGGTTCAATCAATTCTAGTGTTGTAATACAATTAAAAGAGGCTAATTTTACTTCTTGTTTTAAAAAATTGTTCTAAATATTTCGCTACATATAAATTTAAAACATTTAATGTACTATCCCCATTTAGCATTTTCCATCCCAATAGACTGATAGTCAACAGAAAAGCAAATAGTAATTGCACAAATGAAACACCAAATACTCGGATGAAAAAGAATTAAAAAAATGAACCCTTGCCAGAAAAAAAAATGTCATAAAAATCATAACTGAATTATATATATTTTGAAACTACGCGGAATTTTCTCAACTAGTTTCCTTTTCGTTGACGAAAAAAGCGGCCCGATAATCTACTCGAATTATGGGGACTCCCAAAACGAAAACCGAGCTCTGAAGATTTTTGTCATGCGCAGAGACGAAAACTCGACCCAACATCGATTTCGGGATTGTTTTCGTATTCCAATAAATTTGCGAAACCTCTCTATTATTTGGAACAATATATTATGAACGTCGTGCGAATACTATTTGACACTCATGTACACCACAATTTCACTAAATTTACGTTCACAACATCAACAGAATGAAAAATAAAAATGGAGGTGGGATCATGTTCCATTTCTCAAACGGTTAAAAAGTCCAAAGATTCCAATCAAATTTTTCCAATAATAAATTTATTAGAAATTATTAGAAATTTTGTCAATTAGATTTTTTAGAAAAGATTATGAGGAAATTTAATAACTATAAAAATGTCCTCTTTATGTTAATAGACATTTTAATTTTGAAAAAAAAGCCACCCTGTATATTACATATACAGTGTTTATTTTAATGTTCTGGCACACATTGAAAATGAATTGTATTCATGTACCTATGTACAAGGTGTTTCAAATCCCAGAGCAGCAAGGGTTGTTTTGAATTATTTAATTTTTTACAAATAAAAAAATATTGTAATTAACGTTTTTTCCCACGATAAAAACATTTAATAACCTTTTTTCTCACGAAAAAACGATTGGCGTGATGATTTTTAGGTAGTACAGACAATTTAGCCCATCCGGCTAGTTATCTACGAGTCGACTCACTCACGAATCGAATCATCTTTTTGAAATGAGTCGACTCTTCTAAGAGTCGACTTACGAGTAGCTTTTTTTGTTGACTGCCATAGATGATAAGGGGAGAAATATTTTTCCGGTTGTTTGTTGTTTACTGAAGGAAAATGTTCTTTTATTCTGGTGACGATTGATTGTGATGTCTTTTTCGCCGAACTTGGCAACGTTTATTTGGTAGATGTCCCTTTTGTCAATTGGATTTATTATGTCTTCCTGATCAAATAAGGTGTTTTGTAAATTTTCACTCGATGCGAGTCGAGATCAAGAGTCGACTCATAATTGTGAGTCGAGTCATGTCGATACACATTTTTTGGTTCAAAATCAACTTTAAAATATTGAAAAAAAAATTTAACAAAAGTAGAACCTCGTTATGCAGGCTATAACCGATCCAATGTAGTCAATGCAGAAAATATTAAAAATAATGGGTAGTTCAGTCCTTCTCGAGTTAATGAAATATTAATTTTTTCGTTCTTTTGTAGTTTTGAAACACAACTAATTTTTCGTTAGTCCAAGTGATCAATTGACCATACGTTGATTATAATATTTGATTATAGAAAACCAAACAATTTTAAACGCCGTATAGCTACGGGATTTTTTGAAACAATAAAAACGTGTTTTTCATGTATTTTCCCAATGTTATATGTTGAGGATATTAGGGTATAAACAATATGTCATTAGCAGTAGAGGGCAAGGACAAATCAACGTGTGTAATATTTGATAGTAATATAATAAATAAGAAGATATAGATATTTCTTTTTTTGTGATGCCAAATTATCTGGAAACCATTTTGACCATTTTCACACTTTGTGTTGGCGCAGGTTTATCTGGAGACCATTTTAAATTTGATAAAGATGGCGACGGACCTGCGCGTTATAATATAATTCATTTCAAACAAGTCAGACGTGGAGTGTATCAATGGGTTCCAGTTGGAGAATATCTGGAAGGCGAATTACGACTCAATATGAGTGGTAAGTTGATATAAATATTAATATTTGGAGTGGTAAGTACTTTGTGCCTATGTGGTAGTAAGTAAACACTAGTGGATAATATGATCACAATCAGGTGTTCACTTTAGTTTTGTAGTCAATAATAGAAAAAATATCTTAATCAAATAGGTATAAAAAAATAATATTAAAAAAAAAATTGGGGATCTTCCCCCCCCCGGGGGGAGGGCCCCCAAATTTTTCAATATCGAAAATCCCTTAACACCAGCCATCACATATATCAAAATTTACATTTCTATACCAAACCACTAAAAAGAGAAAAATCATTTTCATAAAACAGAATATTGGACCCCAAAAAACTGTACATCAAAATTTCCTTCATGTCCTAAACATGTATACCAAATTTCGTCAAAATCGTATGAAGTTTATGGCTTGTATCGCGTAACATACATACATATACGCACATACACATATACAAGTTTATTTCGGGATGTATATGGAAGTCAAAAGTGAAGTTCACTAACGTTCACAATTATGGTGCCTGACAGTCATTATTTCTTGTTGTTCTCGCTGTTAATTCACTGTTGATGTTTACTTATGAGTACCTAGATATAACGAGAAAACCTCCCTCTTCTTTAATTGCATTTTTTCCAATTTCTATTTGGAGTGGGTGTCTCCTTCGTTGATTCCATCAAGTTATAATCAATTCCTCTTCCCTTTTCCATTTTTTTTTTTTTTTCCTTTCTACCTCATCTCTCCATATCAACTTTGGACTACCCCTCTCCCTTGTACCCATTTCGCCTCAATATACAGTATGTCCCAGAAGTCCTGCCAGGTGCCCATAACTTTTGAACCGCTTTGAATTTTGGAATTCTGTTTGTTTCTAGGGCCCATGGTCATTCGAATGGTAATATCAGTGTCCAGGTTCGAATCCCGGAAGTGCCTTTTTTGACACAAAGAGTCGATTTCTCGGGAAATTTAAATAGAAAGGTANAACCCGCGACCTCCTGATTACCAGGCGAGCGCTTGACCACTGAGCTACCAATGAGTACCTAGATATAACGTTATAATCGAATATTATAAAACCGAAAGTAATAAAAATGGAATGGTACAAATGGAATGGTACAAATATTTTTTTTGAAAAATACAAGTACCAAAAAAATAAGGAATATTCCCATTTATGTTTTTTCAAAAAAATAATCAGGGGCGGAGCCAGAGGGGTTCACAACTAAAAATTTTTACACCCTGTATAACGAAAACCGAATATTATTTCAATGTAGAAATTCATTAAGAGTGGCTCAAAAAAGGTTTTTCATCTACATAAAATTCCATTTAAATTTCCCGAGAAATCGACTCTTTGTGTCAAAAAAAAGCCACTTCCGGGTGTCGAACCTGGATACCGATATTACCATTCGAATAGCCATGGGCCCTTTTCTATCCGTAGAAATAAACAGAATTCCAAAATTCCAAACGGTTCAAAAGTTATGGGCACCGAGCAGGACTTCCGGGGCATACTGTATATTACTGTATAGTTATATACTTTCATCTCCTATCTCCACAGGACCAAAACATTTCAATCTACTCTTTTGGATTTTCTTTTTCAATGGTCCGAATTTCACTATATTTCTTTTTTTCTCTCACTTCTGATCTCTGTCACTTCCAACTTCCCCTCATGCCTTTTTGTAATTCTTAAAAATAGTTTGTTCCAATTTTCACTGAACTATTTGATTAGATTGATATTTTTTAGAATCCCGGTGCTGGTATATTATTAATTGTCTTCCTTAAAAAACTTTAATTACAGAATATTAATGGAGGAATTTGCGTTTAGTGAAAACATACGCATAAAAGTCAGATTTTTGTCGAACTTATAATCAAAGGACTTAAATTTCGAGTTAATTTATTAAAACTTCAGGAATCCGCTTTCGAGGGACTTTTTTTTCTAATCGGTGAATGCTATACAGGGTGTTTCAAAAGGTTATGCAAAAAAAGAAACCACGTATAGTAGAGCTCAAATAAAGGCCACTTTGCTTAATAAAGCCCTATACGGAAATGAACCCCAATGGACCCCAAGGGTCACTTAAAGTTGGCACTTAAAAATCGAATTATTTTGCGCTTGACTTCATTTTTTGCATGACGTCTTCGATTGTTATCATGCTTTTTTGGTGAGTATTTGGCACTTTTTCCCCGATTAGGGGCGGAGTTATGGGTGGGTCATGAAATGAAAATGCCTAAAACTTTTTGATCGTAATTTTTTGGTGTTTTAACGTATGACATGTTTTCCAAAACTTGTTTTGCTACAAAAAAGACCGGAATAGCTCTTGTCTAAAACCAACCGTTGACCTTTTAAAATCACAAAAATTGAGCGTAGGACGATTCCAAATATGAAGTATTAATCTTGACGTTAATTCATTGCATTGTCTCAAACCTTGGACTTGATGGATTTCCAATTTTTTTGGAATTTTTATTTGCAATGAACTAACGTCAAGATTAATACTTCATATTTGGAATCGTCCTACGCTCAATTTTTGTGATTTTTAAGTTTTTAAGTGCCAAATTTGGGTGGCCCTAGCTACCTTGGGGTTCATTTCCGTATATGGGTTTATTTTTTTGCATAACCTTTTGAAATACATATGACTGATTGGTATGCTGTGTATTGTTGCAACCAGCCAAAGGCTGACAGCCCCATAATATTTTTTACTTAAAATATATTTTTGTTTCTCCCTTTAAGCATTATAATATTATACCTATATTCATTTTAATCAGTCGGGAGTAGTAGTAGCTTCTAAAGGACGACCGGAGTACGTGAAAAACTTTTTAAAGTTGATCAGAAGCTAAAACTTTTGACGGATTAAATAAAATGAAATTACTGAAGTAGTATTCATTTTTTTCTGAAGTTTGTCATACAAGAAATGTACTGTCAAGTTTTATGTAAAAAGAAACAATCTTTTTAAACGAGCACCTATTTCTATTTAATCCCGGAGCACATTAGTTTCTGCTCAGTTTTTTCTCCTCCATAATACCTAAGTAATCTAGACTCTAGACATGCCAATTTTTGCCAAAGTAAATTTTCATTTTGGCAAAAATGTAATAGGTGTTGTCTCTTGTCTATTATTTTTCATGATTTTGCTGAACACTTCAGGGGTAGCGTAAATTCCCTTCATCCAAGAAACTGTTTAATATAAATTTACATTTCAAAAATTTCATTTTTAACCCTTATTAAAAACTTTAACAAGAAATTTTAACTGAAGTTTTTTTTGCTCAGTTTTTTCTCCTCCATAATACCTAGGTATATTAATATTTAATATTCCTGCAATCTTCGAAGAGTTAAACTAAATTTCCCAGCCTCACAACAGAACACCGAAATGTTACTTGTCAAACAAAATATGGATTTTGAAGTTCTTTGGAATGCAGTATTGTGTTCTATATTTTATAAAATTTGGATGGACCAAAAAATTATAAATTACTTCATATCGACGGCAACGAAAATAACAAATGCACGGGGTAGATAGGTAGGAAGAAGAACAAAGGTAATAGGTACATGTACTTGTTTGTTTTTGAGAACACGGAGTATAACAAAGGTTGTTATTTTAATGAAATTATTATTTTATTTCATACTGTGAAAACAAAGGTTTGAGGGAATATTCCGTGAGCACAAAAAGCATTTCCATATTTTAGAAAAAAAGAATATAACAACTCTGATCTCTTAAATCATAGATAGGAACATTAATGAAGTACATTGTACCTATCCTATTTGTCTTGCGAGAACCAAGTGAGATATAGTTTTAACACGACAACTTTTCTTTATCTCGTTTTACCTCCGTAACTCTCGAACGCCTTGCATACTTTGATGAAACTTGGTATGGACAAATGGACATTCATTATATTTACAGAGTTAACTGATTAGTTTTTGCCCATATTAGACCATCTGGATCCAAATTAACGTTCCTTCAAAGTTAATAATTATTAACAAAGTGTTAACAATTTATTCTCCATCATAGTCGTCGACAGGCCGCCGAGAGGAGGGGGGGGAATGGGGTAAATCCACCTAGGCCCGCGATTTCCTCAGAGGCCCGGTGAGAAAATTATCATAATGGATTTTTTCAATTTTTTTTCTGAATAAAAAATAGGTAAATCAACTTTCAGAAGTTCAGCGATTTTGGGCTAATATGGGACAATGGCTATTGCAGGACACTGATTTTAAAATGTAGTGCGACCTTTCAGCTTGTACAGCAATCATAAATATTGGTATACTCGTATTTCGTAAACATTAACATCTCAAAATGAAATCATGTTTTGCCAAGAAGAAGAGAAGCGTACACGCTACTTTTATTACTGCATTTTATTACTGCCCATACGGTGATTTTCTAATAAGAATGATAGAGGGGCCCGTAAAATTGTCCCCCCGGCCCGAATTTTCTGTTTACGGCCCTGGTCGTCGAAATTGAATGAGGTCACCTATTAAATGAGCCACTTGTTTTAAAATCATTGTCCATGTTTACCGTTGATTGCATTAGGTATAACAGTTGATTACATTGCAGTCATAAGAATAAAGTCAAATTCACCTTAAGTTATAACTGAAATATTGAAATATGTAATACTTTTCCCACAGAAATCCAATTCAAACTGGAAGAACCGCTTCCACCAGAATCTGTCTGCAGTCTTCCATGTGACACTGGACAAGCTAAGAAATAAAACCCCTTTCTTCTCTACATGATTCCCACTACCCTTCTTGTATACATCTTCTTTGTCTTTGCGTAATTCCATTTCATATTTTCTTGCTTGCTTTGAGTACTTTTCCATCTATCTTTGTTGCATATTATGTAGTAGGTATTCATATAATTCATTCTGTTTTTCAATTTCGTCATTAAAGCATTCTGTTACTCTATTTTTTCCTAATTTCTTCTTACGTTCTTCATCTTCCTTTCTTTTATTTCTTTTTTCCTCTGTTTTCTTAGAATCAGCTTTTAATTTACCTCTGACATTCCATTTTTACTCTTCTTCTAGCACTTTTGTGTTCCTCTTCCAATATTTCTATTTGTTTTAACGTCTCATTATTTATTAATTTAATTTTCCTTTTCCCTTCATCTTTGTCATATTTTTCATTTTTCTCATTCCACTCTCTGAGAAAAATAAAATATATAGGTAGGTACATATTATAGAATTATGTAATATATTTTAGAGGTACCTTTTTTTTGTCTTCTTATTCATAATATTGTTAACTTTTTTATTTTGTTTTCTCAAATGGTAAAAATAAAACTTTAAAAAGTCATAAAAAATAAAATACAGCTAAAATAAAAGCTCAATTCGTTTGTCTGATGTACGTACTTTATATAGTTTTTACTTTCCTTATTCTAATAAAAAGGAAAAAAGGAAAGTAATTGCAAAAATACAACTTAGGTTGAAGTGTAATATATAATTGTATTTCGGCTCTGGGGACTTGAAAACGTGTTTTGGCATAGAAAACTCGATATCGAAAATTTCAGACCATTACAATACTAGTACTTTCTTCTTTTTTTATAGATAAGGAAAGTCGTGTGATGTTCACACCAAATGTTTTTATAGATAAGGAAAGTTCTGTTATGTTCACACCAATTTTTTTTTAAAGATAAGGAAAGTCGTGTTATGTTCACATCAAATTTTTTATAGATGAAGAAAGTCGTGTTATGTTCACATCAAATTTTTTATAGATGAAGAAAGTCGTGTTACGTTCACATCAAATTTTTTATAGATGAAGAAAGTCGTGTTATGTTCACATCAAATTTTTTATAGATGAAGAAAGTCGTGTTATGTTCACAACAAATTTTTTATAGATAAGGAACGTCGTGTTATGTTCACAACAAATTTTTTATATCAAGCTAAGAAATATGTTGAAGGGGAGAAATGTTGTTGGCATTGTTCCAACTGCTCACAGTATCAGGTAGGATTATCAGCTGGCATTTGTCAATAACAGTTCCATGTGACACTGGACAAGCTAAGAAATATGTTGAAGGGGAGAAATGTTGTTGGCATTGTTTCAACTGCTCACAGTATCAGGTAGGATTATCAGCTGGCATTTGTCAATAATAGTTCCATGTGACACTGGACAAGCTAAGAAATATGCTGAAGGGGAGAAATGTTGTTGGCATTGTTTCAACTGCTCACAGTATTAGG
>CM022875.1:40520571-40533959 GCA_012654025.1 Pachypsylla venusta
GGCAATTTTGGGGTTAAAAGTCTGAAGTAAGGTGATTAATTAGACCAATCAGTGATAACTAACCTAAATAAGGAAACCTTTTAGTGAAAAAAGAGAAATATTGACCTTCTTTTTTCTTTCACGGTAAGGCCAGAGGAATGAGAAAATTTCAATGCAATTACATAGGAAATAACTTGCATCTAAAACCAGTGACAGTTCATATAATTTACACTCGTTTTGAAAGTAAGATTCATCTGCTTTTGTTTTTTCATTGCGAACTTTCTGTTGCTCAATAAAAATGGGTCTCATCTACCCAGCGCTTTCTTCATAATTTTTCATTTATAAGTGGCATCTTGGTGACGATGGTACCAAATGTATTAACCTGCAAATTAGTGATTGCCTTTTGCTAAAGTTTTTAATTGTCATCATGAATCTATGTTCCAAGGCTGATAATTGACATAGATCCACATGCGCGGATATAGGGGAGGGCCCGGGGGAACGTGCCCCCCCCAGTTTTTTGAGCGGGCTGTGTTTCTCAAATTCCATTATACCTGATCACGTAAAAAATTTAAATAAAAAAAAATGAATAGTGATCCGCTGTGTCTTTTATCCCATTAAGAGGGCGAGAGGGCACAGGCCCCTAAATAATTCCCAATCCTGAGACTAAATAGGAATACGTACCTAAATTAAAAATCGTCAAAAATTCTTTCATCCGTCATGGCATTTTTTTTTTTCGCCATCATGCTTATAAAATCGCTAATCACCCTTATGAAAGGTATTTGTGGTAAGATCTACAGCTTTTAACAAATTAGGTATCGTACCTTGATAAACATTAAAACATTGTATAAAAAATATCGCCCAGGACTCGAACCCCCGGTCTTTAGGTTACGAGTCCCTCCCCCTCCCCCCTCCAAAATTTTCTATTAGGTATATTGTGCGATTGTGCCCTCCCATGCGTGGATATAGCCCCAAAACAAGAGTGCTATATCCACGCATGTAGGTCCCCAGATCCTTTCATCATCGAACGTTTCCTGGAGCTTAGTTTTGTTAACAGAGATTTCTCAACGTAGAAACAATAAATCTTGAATCAATAATGTAATACCATTTTTTGTTTCTGTTTCAGGTTTGGTGCCGGATTTTGTTTTACTGTTGTTTATGCAGCATTGTTAACAAAGACAAATAGGATATCAAGAATTTTTTGTTTCTCTTNTGCAGGTTGTAATCAACGGCGTATGGATGTTGCTGAGTCCTCCAAAGGCTATTCATCATTACCCTTCCAGAGAGGATAATATCCTTGTCTGCTCTTCCTTTATAAATGCTTCCTATATGATAGCGTTCGGCTACCCCATCTTGCTCATCATTGTATGCACGGTTTATGCCATTTTAACTAGAAACATACCTGAAGCTTTCAATGAGTCAAAACATATTGGTTAGTCAAATAAGAAATTACTTTAAAACCACAAATCAATTCTAAATTTTGCAATTTTAATTTGGCGTAACGTCTCTTTAACATCTATTGCTTCTTGTTGTTGTAGCAGTGACGTCGACACTCCTCTCCATATTTTCTCTCAATTGGAAAGTCCAGGAACTCGGCCACCTGGACGGGTTTATTCCAGAGGTCCACAGGAGTTAGTGTAGTTGGCTTCGCTAGACAATTGAACAGGTGATTTGTATCATGTAGGCTCCCATGGCACAGGGGACATTCATCTCAGATGTTGGGATCTTCAGTGTGCGGAGCAGCCTCCTCTTCATGCTCAACTACACTACATCTATTATTGGTCATTCAAGACGGGGGTTTTACCCTCCATTCGCTGGAAACTTGAAAACCAGCTACCCACATTGACCTCACCCAGCCTGGGTTGTGCTGGAAAAAAGAGCCAACGATACGTGGTGTTCCCAGGCTGTCACCCATCCAAGTACTGACCACGCCCGACGTTGCTTAACTTCAGTGATCTGACGGGAACTGGTGTATTCATCGTGGTATGATCTTTTAATGACATGTAATTCAAGATATTTATTTTACGGCATGGTAAACAAAAGTGAGAGAGTTCCATCCCCTCTACGTGATAGGTGGTATAAAATGACTCGAGCATTAATCTTGCCGAGTTGCATGGCCGGATTAATCTTCCGCGGAGCTAAAACTAATATTCATGATAAAATTTATATCCTAGATTAAACTACAAAGGCCGTCTTGAATGACCAATAGATGTTAAAGAGACGTTAAACCAAATTAAAAAAAAAAAACTACAAAGGGATAGTAAGGGGGTACCCAGCTTCCCACTGTATACCTACACTGACCAATGCTTATGTTGCAATACTCGTTTCTTTATTAAGTACTAGCAGGATACGCCCGCTCCGCTTGGCGCCTTATAGGCATGGCAAAAGTTGGACCCCCTGGGGTCCACATGGGAAAGCTCTGAATAATTGGTCACACCGTCAGATGGCTCTTTTTCGGATATAATACCATGCAAAATTTCAAAACTCCACATAACGCAGTTCAAAAGATATTCAGGTGGTCCCGGAATTTTGGGACACTTGGTATTTTAAAAATATATTATTATTTGGACTCAAACTGACAAACGGCAAACCTCGACAATAGACGCTTCTGTTTTATCACTAGATTACTAAAATTGGCTATCAATTTCTATTATTATCAGCAATCAATATTTTACTCTTAGGACCAATTGACCTCATATTGTATCCGTCGATGAGTAAATTTAAATTTGTCTATTTTCCATTGCAGGTTTTACAATGTACACGACGTGTGTAATATGGCTGGCATTTGTTCCATTATATTTTGGCACTGGAAATCATATGCCTCTTAGGATTACAACAATGTCAGTGACCATAAGCCTTTCAGCAAGTGTTACTGTTGCTTGTTTGTTCTCTCCTAAAGTAAGTACGATGCTATAGATAAAGTAAAAGCTAATAATTGAAAATGATTTAAAATTGTACGTAAATATTCGAAGATTTGTTTTAAGCAATGGTTTTGCTAATCAATACTTAATCTTTTAAGTTCATTCAGAAATCAGAAGATGCTCTGAGATCTATATGAGAAGTTATCTTGAAGCTGGCGCACTGGACGTAGGGTTGCTCTCTTTAATGTATAATTTTGAATTGCTTTATCTCATAAAATTGAGAGTCCGGGGTTGAGGTTCCATTAACCTATATTCCTCTGGATCAGTCGCTCCGTGGACGAGGTTCCATTAACCTATATTCCTTTGAATCAGTCGCTCTATGGACGGGGTTCCATTAACCTATATTCCTTTGGATCAGTCGCTCCGTGGACGAGGTTCCATTAACCTATATTCCTTTGGATCAGTCGCTCCGTGGACGAGGTTCCATTAACCTTTATTCCTTTGGATCAGTCGCTCCGTGGACGAGGTTCCATTAACCTATATTCCTTTGGATCGGTCGCTCCGTGGACGAGGTTCCATTAACCAATATTCCTTTGGATCAGTCGCTCCGTGGACGAGGTTCCATTAACCTATATTCCTTTGGATCAGTCACTCCGTGGACGAGGTTCCATTAACCTATATTCCTTTGGATCAGTCGCTCCGTGGACAAGGTTCTATTAACCTATATTCCTTTGGATCAGTCGCTCCGTGGACGAGGTTCCATTAACCTATATTCCTTTGGATCAGTCGCTCCGTGGGCGAGGTTCTATTAACCTATATTCCTTTGGATCAGTCGCTCCATGGGCGAGGTTCTATTAACCTATATCCCTTTGGGTTAGTCGCTCCGTGGACGAGGTTCTATTAACCTATATTCCTTTGGATCAGTCGCTCCGTGGACGAGGTTCCATCGACCTACATTCTTTTGGATCAGTCGCTCTTCGTGGCATGTGGTTGCCTGTAGTAAATTGAGTTTTTAGTCGCTTTCAGAGGGCATCCGTCCTTAATAAGAACTTACTGGTCATGGAAGCTCACAGATAGCCATATGCTTATCTTATTCTAGAGAACAGTAAATTCTGCATAAAGCATGACAATATCTCATTTGAAACTTAATTAACAATTGTACCCGCGAAAATGGAGGGAATAACCCCAGACCCGGGATTTCGTAAGATTTTTTTTTTCCAGTTGTACATAATCATACTTCGACCAGATCGAAATGTACGAACCAGCATGATGATGACGTACCGATATTCTGGCGGCACCGCCAAGACAACTACTAGTGTCAGTATGATGGCTGCAGCAATGGCGGTAACGGGAACAAATGCACCGCTTTGTCAGCAACTGAATAATGCTGGTAAGTTACCTAATATTTTTATCTCGCGCTTAAAAATGATCTTTCCCTATAAGTAATACTTCATTGGAGCGAGAGAGATAGCAAGATACATGTATATACATACATACATACAACAGCGTAGAACGGCCATGCCTTTAAGGCGCCAAGCTGTAGGCCATAGCGAAGCACGGGCGAAACAGCTAGTATTTTTATATTTATGTATGTTTCAAGACGTCTCCGTGGCAGAGTGTGCATCACACTCGGCTTGCGCCAAGGAGTTTCCGGGTTCGATTCGTGGACGGGTCAAAAATGTGTTTACGGTTTTTTTTTCGATTTTTTTTACTTGGTTTGGTTGTGCTTGAGGGTAACTCAGCTTCCTGAGGACAATTGAGTAGCTACGGTAATAGCTCCAAGTGGTAGCATTATTAGGTAAACATTATTAGTGTAGCTTAGGTTTAGTGATATTGGAGTAAATGTTGGAAATACCTAGTAATGCTATGATGCCCACAAACATTGTGACATAGTAACACAAAGAAACATACATTTACATATTTATGTATGTTTGGGTCCGAAACCTTCTCAGGCATGCCTGAGAAGGTTTCGGGTTTCAAAAAACAACTCATCAAAGTTTCTTCTTTATCAGACGAGTAACATAGGACAACATCAGCTATGAGGCACGGGCTATTTATGTGTTATGAGGGAAATGAATCTCGTGATTTTTGAAATCATTTCAATGAACGTGTCCTGCCAACGATCATACCACGTTGAATACACCAATTCCCGTCAGATCACTGAAGTTAAGCAACGTCGGGCGTGATCTGTACTTGGATGGGTGACCGCCTGCGAACACCACATATCGTTGGCTCTTTTTTCCGGCCCAATAAAAAAAAAAAAAAATAATAATAAACGTGTCCGAAGTTTTTCAATTTCCCAGTACGTAATTTCAGTCTTGAAGCGAATTTTCAACCAGCGATGTTCTAATAATTTCATTTTCAGGGTACTCTTTCCTAAGCGAAAAAACGAAACCCTGCTCTTCGCAGAAATTGTAAGAGATAAACCGAGAACCTATCACACAATTTAAAAGAATCAACAAAAAATATTGAAATCTTTAGTGATGGGATTTTTAACTCACTTAAGGTGAGTCGACTTGACTCGACTCACAAACAATATCTAAATTGGTACTGTAGTTATTAGTGAAAACAATATCTATATCGGTACTGTAGTTATTAGTGAAAACAATATATAAATCGGTACTGTAGTTATTAGTGAAAACAATATCTAAATCGGTACTGTAGTTATTAGTGAAAACAATATCTAAATCGATACTGTAGTTATTAGTGAAAACAATATCTAATTCGAAATGTAGTTCCAGAGATAGTCCTCTTAACTACACAGAATAATAGTCGAGTTTTTTTTCTTAATTTTCATGTTCGTTTTAAAAAAATCTATTTTCACACCATTACACAATGCTTGTTTTTGCGTCCAAACTATATTATGTAACTTCATTGGATAGGCTTGACTCTTAAAATTTTTAAATAAAATTCTGTACAATATATATATTTTGTTCTTATTTTATGTTTTATACTTGACTCTTATTATATATAAAAAAAAAACTCTTTCAATGTGATATTAAAATTAATAATTTTAGATTTTAGATTAGAATTAATAAGTTTACTTATCTGACAGTTCTGTCTTAATTCATTAATCATTTGCCAATTTAAATATTAAGAATAAAATTACTGTAGGAACATTTTTTATATTTTTTTAAATGAAGCGGTAAATTTGTAAATATACCTAAAATAGACAGTGCATGTACACATTTATTTATTTTGCAGAAAAAGTAAAGGTTGATCATACGAGGTATGGCTATTAAATAACAAGACTGGTTACGAAAAAGGGTTTTATAATAAAAATTATTCTACATTCGAATGCTCCCCTTCAATATACTCCCCTCCCCTCGCCACACACCTTTCCATACGTTTTTTCATTGATCGAAGCAGTGCTGGAAGTCTTCTTTAGTGGGGGCTTTTAGGAGCTCTGCCGATTTTGGCTTTACTGCTTCCATCGACTCAAATCGGGTCCCTTTCAAAGCAGATTTTATCTTTGGAAACAAAAAAAAGTCTCACGGTGCAAAATCTGGCGATTACGGCGCGTATTCGAGCACTGGAGTGCGTTTATCAGCCAAATATCGCTTCACAGATAGCGCATTATGGGCAGGTGTATTGTCATGGTGCAAAATCCACGAGTTGTTCTTCCACAACTCTGGTCGTTCCTTACTAACTCTTTTTCGCAGTGTTACCAAAACTGACAAATAGTAAGTCTGGTTGACGGTCTGACCTCTGGAACCCATTCAGTTATCACGATACCGTTAATGTCGAAAAAAAGATCAACATTGCCTTGAATTTTGATTTGGGGCGACCTGGGCGTTGGCCATCTTCAGCGCTCTCTATTTTTGGATACAAAAAAAAAATTGAAAAGATATTCTATTAGGTATGCCTACAGCCGCGTCGTCCTGGCTTGGGTAATGAAGTTGGTAAGCATACATTATGCACTGAAGAATATTTTTGAAATGTTATTTTATTAGGTATGCCTACCGTCGTGTCATCCTTGCTTGGGTAATGAAGTTGGTAAACATACATTATGAAGAATATTTTTGGAATGTGTTTTCACTTGAAATATTCCTCAGATAAGGAAGGAATTGTAGGCATAAATTAGCCGTTAAGAATAGAATGAATTGTAATTAGATATTAAGTTTATTTTTTCTTCAAATGCGATCCTTCCCTTTCTCTATTGTCTAGGTTTAGGATTTCCTAAAATTATTTGTGTTAAATGTTTCTTGTTAGATTATTCTGATCAATTTGTAAACTAATAAATTCAGCCTGAACGTCTATTCTGTAAGATATTCCAACATACGGCACCTACTTCAATATTTCCAATGATTATATTGTTCAAATCAAGTTACCAATTAACCTAGAAGTGTCAACCTGAAATTTCCAAAGGAAATTCTTTAAAAAATGTATATCCAGTTTTCAAATTTTGTTCCAACAAAAATTAGGCCCACGTTTTCTTTCTCTAACCCCAAAAATTTTAGTTCAAAGTCGAATCTTTGAACAAATTAAGGCCATACCTTTTTTTATTTAAATGTAAATTGCCCTACAAAAATCCGAAAATACTTCAAGAGCGTGTATTTGGAATACGTTTGCGTTTATTCCAAAACGTTCAAGAAAAGAAAATCTTATTTCGAAGGATAAAGTATAGAAACTATAGATGATTCATTCTTCCGCATTGGAAAAGGGAGGACAATCCACCCGCGTGCGGCTGTTTAGTAAGCAGATGTGCGTAGGGACAAGATGGCCTTTCTATAAAATAATATACCTATACCACTCATGAGGGAGTTATTTTTAAAGAAAAAATATTTTGATCTGAGCCCAAAAATATTTTTTCTTTCATATTTTTTTTTTTATTTTGAAAAAATGGTGTTCGGTTGGCATTTCCGATATTTTTTTACACACCTACTTTGTGTTTACTCATATAATTTGTAAATAACTCAAATATAATTAGTCCAAAAAGTATCCAAAAAGCCAACAGTTTTTCTTTCTTTTTCTTCTTTTATGTGGTGAATTTAATTTTTTAGCTAAAACCCTTAACTTTTGAACGGCTTGGAATTTTTGAATTTTGAAAAGCTCTAGGGATAGGAAAAGGGCCATGGCCAATCGTAATGGTTATGGTGAAATCCAGGTTCGACAAACGAAAGTGACTTTTATTGACAAATATTGGTACAAATATTTTTTTGTTCAAATAAGAGTACAAATAAAATAGGGAAAAACTTTCATTTACATTTTTCCAAAAAAATAATCAGGGGTGGAAATAGAGGGGTGTAAATTTATATTTTTTTTACAACCTGAATAACTGTTTATTTTAATAAGTGTTTATTTTAAAAATTGATGTAAAATTTCCTTCATCACTGTGTTCCAAAAAAGGTTTCTCATCTACATAAGCTTCATCTACATCAAAAGTGTAGATTTTCATTTTCATCAGTTTCGTAAGAAGACAAAGTCAAATCTCAATTTTCTCCTGGAAGTTAAAAATGGCCCGTTTTGAAAAAAATGCCATTTTCGTGTAGAAATTCTGAAGTAAAGTGGTTCTTTAAGACAAACGGTAATAACTAACTCAAATAATGAAACTTTTTAGAGAAAAAAGAAGAATATTCACCTTCTCAATTCTTTCACAGGGGGGCCAGAGGAATGAGAAAATTTCAATACAATTACATAGGAAATAACTCCTATGTAATTGCATTGACATTTTCTCATTCCTCTGGACCCACTGAGAAAGAAATGAGAAGGTATTTTTTTTTCTTTTTTCACTAAAAGGCTTCAAAATTTGGGTCAGTTATCACTGTTTGTTTTAAATAACCATCTTCCTTCAGACTTTATAACCGAAATTTTCCGTTTTCGAAACGGCTATTTTTAACTTCCAGGAGAAAAATAAGATTTGACTTTGTCCGACTTTGAAATAAAATCTACACTTTTCATAGTTTAGGTAGACGAGAAACCTTTTTTGGAACACAATAAGGGAACTGTCATACAAAACTTAAAATAAACACCTATTAAATATTATACAAGGTGTAACAAAATTATATATTGCACCACCCCTAGCGCCGCTTCTGATTGTTTTTTTTTTTTTTAAACGAAATGAAAAATTGTTCCTCATTCTACTTGTACTTTCATTTGAACAAAAAATATTTATACCATTCCATTTAAATTTCTTGAGAAATCGACACTTTTTCTCAATAAAAGTCACTTCCGGGGGTCGAAAATTCAAAAATTCGATGCTATTCAAAAGTTAATGGGGGGTTCTTCCAATATTTGGAAATCCATTTAACTATCTTCTCAGTTACTATTAGTTCCACACGAAACCAATATTAATAACTATCATTGGTTCCATATGGAACCATCATTGCAGTTTTGGAACCCCAATAGAAAGTTTGCTCTTTGTTCTAATAATATTTAAAAATCATAAATTAGTTAACTTTACGAGATCAGTGTGACGTATCAAANGGGGGGGGGGGGGGGGGCTGAGTTGGTCAAATTTAACAAAGTATATGCTACTTCAATTCATATATAATTAGGTCACCTCTATGCATATAATTATGTATAGAGGTGAAGTAAACAACAACAGCAGCAATATTATTTTTGAAACATATCAATCGTGTGTCTAATAAATTTGATAACATTTTGAATTGTCTGGGCGCTAGTCGAGTCTTAAAGCTTTCAATTCGGGATACTGAATGAGGTCTACAGTTCACACAACTACTCGGCGTGAATAATAAATAGTATCCTTACCTTATATCCTTAATTAATAAATAGTATCCTTAATTAGACTAAAGCCCGGATTATAATATGTCCAAAATCGTACAAATACGCAAAAGATTATTCAAGGAAAACTGAAACCCAACTACTTCCCAGAGTTCCCAGAAACGAAAGAAAATACTAAACAGAGGACAGGCGACAGCTCTACCCAGAGACTTCAAACAGAGACATTATTATAATCAAGATTTCATATTCGTATATGGACGTGCCGACTACCCCTTTGATATCTACCGACACTTCGTGTAGTGTCGGTAGATATCAAAGGTACCTTGTCCTATAGATTTTTCTTTCTCATTTTTCATATTATACAGATTAATAATAAATTTCTAAATCTGCATATATTTTTTTCACCATTAATTATTTTCGGGGAGGGGGGCTGCAGCCCCCTCAGCCCACCCCCTGGATACGGCCTTGTTCTAGGGTCAAAGGGTAATTTTACAGAGACAGGTGTGCACAATTTGGTCGCAATAAGACCTGCAGATTGTTTTTTTGTTTTCGTTTAATTTTAATATTAAGAACGTAAGAACCTTCAATTTCTGATATTCTATTGAATTTGGAATTTGTCCAGTAGCCTGGAGGAATTAATGAAGAAAACGCGTATGTCATTCAATGTTGAACATAGTTGTTATCTCGAATTGGATAGTTATGCTTCTTTTTAAAAACACATTCCATCTTTGAAAGACCTAATGACTAATTTGTTGAATTTAGACATTATCGCACGCAACATCCGAACCCCTTGAAAGATTGATCACTCCGTCTTTATCGACAGACACGTTTAGAAGAGTCAGAAAGGTTATATTATAATATTTTTATTATTTTCAATTCATTACTGGGTGGTCCATGATAACTCAGGGAGTCCAAATATGTATCTCCGAAACTTCTAATCAAATTATCACTTCTTCGGGGGAGACTGTCACAAGACTATTTCTGGGTCAACATTCGTTTTTTAAATAGAACGACCTTTTTTCTTTCTTTTTTTACATAATCGAACACTCCATCAAATTATATGTTCAATCAGATATTTACCTGACAATATCATTGAAACAAATTGTCATATGTGAAGTGATGTGTCACTTTTCGAGTTACGGGCGATTTTCCGATTTTTGTATGGGAAATCATAGAATACTATGAGGAACGGAAAGATGTACAGACATACCCCCTCCAAAAAAAGCATAGACTTCAGTCAAAATAATCAGAATTGAAAACTCAACAACCGTTTTCGAGGTATGGCCGATTTCCCGATTTTTTTAATGGAAATCATAGAATACTATTAGAAACGATAAGAGATATGGAAAAATTGATGGGAATAACCCCCTCCCCTCTCCGAAAAAACAGACTGAGACCCCAGTAAAAATATACTGATTTCCCGATTTTTAATGGGAAATTATAGATTACTATTAGAAAGGGTAAGAGACATATGGGAATGGACCCCTCCTCCGAACCTGGGACCCCAGAAAAATAGTTATAAACCAGCAATCCCTCACAACAGGCTACTCATCAAATCAAAGACAGGTTTAGCCAGCGTCTATGGCACATTGAATACACCAGTTCTCATTTGATTACTGAAGTTAAGCAACCTTCAGCGTGGTTGTACCATGTGGGTGTACACGTGGGTTCGCGCCCTCGTGATGTTGGCTATTTTTCCGGCCCAACCCAGTCTGGGTGAGGTCAATGTGGGTAGCTGGTTTGAATGTTTCCAGCGAATGGAGGGTAAAACCCCCATCTCAATTGACCAATAGATGTTAAAGAGACAAAAAAAATATTACTAACCCTCAAACCCATTGAAAACAGGGCCGTATCTATTGAACATTTCTCATTAATACGGCCCTGTTGTGAATTAATGTGAGGGTTAGTAATTCTTTTTTTGGCTAAAATGGTTCCTTATTGAGGCCACTCCCCTATTTAAGTCTTTAATCATATTCTTACTTCAGACCTTCTATTCCAAAATGGCCGTTTTCTAAAAGATGTCATTTTACCCTCTGGTAGAAATACGAGATTTGATTTTCCCGAACTACGGCACTGATGAAACTTTAAAGTTGGTATTTTTATCACTTATGTAAATGGAAAACCTTTTTTGAGACACTCTTAACGAATTTATATATCAAAATGAAATTTGGTTTTCGTTATACAGGGTGTAACAAGTTTTGGTTTTGAACCCCTCTGGCTCCGCCCCTGATTATTTTTTTGAAAAAATAAAAATGGGAATATTACTTATTTTATTTCAAAAAAATATTTGTACCATTCCATTCAAAAAAAGCCACTTCCGGGATTAGAACCTAGATACCGATATTACCATTCGAATGGCCATAGGCCCTTTTCTATTCCTAGAAACAAACAGAATTCAAAAATTCCAAGCGGTTCAAAAGTTATGGGCACCGGGCAGGACTTCTGAGACACACAGTATATCCTTCACATTGGTCCAATTTCAGCTATTACTGGTCAGGTCTGCTCTCCTCGTACGAAAATTATAAACTCTCCTATTTTGTATGTGAGTTTGTTATGTTGTTTTTCTGAAGTCTCCTTCTCTTGTTGTCTGATCCAGGTGTTTCTTGGTCTTCCACTTTGTTTTTCTCTTGCAATTGTTATCTTTATTGCTTCTTTTACCATATGATTTTCCGGTCTTCTCTGCACGTGTCCATACCATCTCATTTGTCTCTCCTCTATCTTCTCACTAATGTTTGTGATTCCCAGACTGCCTCATATATATTTACTTCGAATTTTGTCTCTCAAAATCTCACACCTGCGGAATTCGCATTTCTATCGTTTCCATTTTCTTTTTATATGTGTTATAAATCGTCCAACATTCCGTTCCCTGAAGTAAATTTACATCCAAATAGTCTTGGCATTAAACGTTGCTAAAATATAAAAAATATAGAACACGTGTACGCAAGCTCATATCCACTCTCCCTCGAACCTTATGATAATTAACCCTAGTATGCCGTTTCGGGTCATTTCTGACCCGACGTAGGTACCAAAAAACTTTCATAACTTTTTACCGATTTGAGATCAAACCTCCAGAGTTTAATGTATTCCTCAAAAATATAGTTCTTCATATAGAATGCTAATAAAAAATAATTAGAAAAAAATGTATTTCATTATTACATGATTTTTTCTGAAGGAAGGTACCGATTCGGGTCATTTTTGACCCGGACCATAATGCATGCGTTTATACTGTTGTACCTGATTGCAACTAGAGACATATAAACTATTACAACTCTACAAAAGCTGGCGTTGACACAGTAGATTAAATGTGCCACGCCTACACATGCAAAAGGCAAACTAGAAGATGGCCCCTAACCATGTTTTTCAATATGATTGATGTTGGAGTGGTCAACGCTTTTCTAATTTACAAGAAAACGCACCCAGATTTCCTAGGAAATCGACTTGACAAGAGAAGATTTTTTTCTGAAGGAGTTGTCAAAGGAACTTGTCTACAGTTAATTACAAAGACGAGCACAGTCCAGCAGAATACCTTTGGACGCAAAAGAAGCTATGAAGAAATGTGGCGTGGAGTTTCCTTCTCAAAATCTGCCTGCTGAAAATCCTCAAAAAAGAAAGCGTTGTGCCTTCTGCCCCAAAAACATTAACAGAAAGACAAACAAAACTTGTTCAATTTGCGAGAAATATGTGTGTAACTTGCATTCCACCCAACTGCAAGTCAAATGACTGGAATGCTGAAAAGTGAGTGGTAACCTTTGTTCTAAACTAATGTCACTCAAAAGTATGTTTACCATTATGTCCTCTGAAGTAGGTACCTATTTCTTTTTTTTTTTTTTTTTTTTTTTTTTTTTTTTTTTTTTTTTTTTTTTTTTT
>CM022875.1:40535777-40546816 GCA_012654025.1 Pachypsylla venusta
GTGAAATTCAGAGAAGCATTGAAGATGAAGTGGCACTAATAACTCAGGAGATGTTAAGGAATGTAATGAATGCAACATATGCTCGGCTGAGACACGGTGAAATTCAGAGAAGCATTGAAGATGAAGTGGCACTAATAACTCAGGAGATGTTAAGGAATGTAATGAATGCAACATATGCTCGTCTGGGACACGGTAAAATTCAGAGAAGCATTGAAGATGAAGTGGCACTAATAACTCAGGAGATGTTAAGGAATGTAATGAATGCAACATATGCTCGTCTGGGACACGGTGAAATTCAGATGAATCACCACTTTGAACATTTCCTCTGACTCTCGTTGATCACGGTACGTACACATCCCCGATAAAAAATAGGGACCATAATTAGAGAAATTTACCTAGTTATAAGTTATAACTCTTCTATCAATAATATCCTGACGGGGTGCGTTCAGTAACAAGTGGCTCCTCGGGTCACATAGATTTCGCCCCCGAAAAAAAAAAATATGTCTAAAAAAACAGGTTCCACATTGGTGTCCTATGCAATTACCTATTCAATAACCCATTGCAAATAATTCGCTTAGTTTTAGACACTCTTGGAAGTCATGCCTTAGAAATTTCAAATGACCGCCATTTTGAAACCAAACACGCTAGACGTGTGAACTTTTATGCAAAGTACTTCTAATTTTATTGTCTTTCTGAAAATGTATCACAAGATGGGGGTTCGTATTTAAAAGAACAAAAGTTAGACACCTTGGGGGCCACATGGGACCCGACCTTGAAATATTGGTCACACCATCAGGTGGTTTAATTTGGAATATAATACCATGCAAACTTTCAAAACTTCACATAAAGCCGTTCAAAAGATATTCAGGTGATCTCGGACTTTGGGGACACGCTGCGTATACTATCACAATAATTTTATGAAACCTTCAGAAATCCGAAGAACATTTTAGATGTACCACCACGATCATCATCAAAAAAGTAATATCCACGCTGTATTATGTTCCAGGTATGTTTGTGAATTGTTAACGTTATTTTTTCCTTTATCAAGAGAATGAGCTAAAAAATATAGTTAAATAACATATTTGAAGTTCACACACCTTTTTCCCTAGCATACCTACTTTAGGGTCTAAGTGGACGACTCAGGTTCTAAAATACCTAGCAGGAGTCTAATACAAAACTTATAGGTAACAAGCATGATTTCTTATCTTGATTACTAACTAATTATTTTACAGATTTTTTTCTTTCTAAATACTGATTTTCTGTGTGTAGATATACGTTCTCATCCACCATTTTATTTTTTCTAAAATTATTTAAAAATGTCGTAAACATTAAGTATAGAATCTAACACAAACAAACATTCCACAATAAAGAATATTGAATAATTTTTTTCTTACGAAATATCATCAAAAGAAGATATTATGTTTATGTTTTCAATCATTCTACTAGTCATATGTTCCTATCATATTTCGTGCGAAAAAGTCATTATAAAGCAAGGAGTTTTGGAGGGGTTTGAAGATATTTCCAGAGGCGGCAATAAATTTCATTCCTTCCTCGGTATTCCGTACGCAAAACCACCTGTTGGAAATCTGAGATTCCAGGTAAGTGAAAAATTAACGTCAATCTGTGATTTCTAAACTTTATGTTTCAATCTATGTTTTCTAAAATTAATTTTTCAATCTATGTTTTCTAAAATTAATTTTTCAATCTATGTTTTCTAAAATTAATTTTTCAATCTATGTTTTCTAAACTTTATGTTTTAGTCTATGTTTTCTACTTTTATTTTTCAATCTATATTTTCTACTTTTAATTTTCAATATATATTTTCTAAAATTATTTTTCAATCTATGTTTTCTAAACTTTATGTTTTAATCTATGTTTTCTACTTTTATTTTTCAATTTATGTTTTCTATTATTTTTCAATCTGTGCTGCTTTCTAAACTTTATGTTTTAATCTATCAATCCATATTTTTTCTACCTTTATTTTTCAGTCAATTTATGCTTCCTAAACTTTGTGTTTTAATCTATGTTTTCTAAACTTTATGAAAACATAAATTACTTAATATGTTTTCTAGTTTTATTTTTCAATCTATGTTTTCTAAACTTTATGTTTTAATCTATCAATCTATTTTTTCTACTTTTATTTTTTATTCACTCTATTCCTTCTAAAATTTGTGTTTTAATCTATGTTTTCTAAACTTTATTTTTCAATCTATGTTATCTAAACTTTATGTTTTAATCTATCATTCTTTTCTACCTTTCTTTTTCATTCAATCTATGCTTTCTAAACTTTATGTTTTAATCTATGTTTTCTATTTTTATTTTTCAATCTATGATTTCTAAACTTTATTTTTCAATCTATGATTTCTAAACTTTATTTTTCAATCTATGTTTTCTAAACTTTATTTTTCAATCTATCCTTTCCATACATTGTGTTTCTAAACTTCATTTTAGAAACTTTATGTTTTGTAAGCTTTTCAATATTTTTTATAATAATGTTTTTGATTCACCTTGAACATTTCGTGATCTAGATAGAATACTCTTTTCTTTCTAGCACACTAGGTTACTANAAATTTTATACCTTATGAGGTAAGATATGGCTAGCCAGCTCCCGAACTATGTGTTTCTAAACTTCATTTTAGAAACTTTATGTTTTGTAAGCTTTTCAATATTTTTTATAATAATGTTTTTGATTCACCTTGAACATTTCGTGATCTAGATAGAATACTCTTTTCTTTCTAGCACACTAGGTTACTACAAATGTAAACATTAACGAGCATTATCTGTGATTGATAAGGTTTACAAAGTAACAGCTTCAACTCGATGTAAAAGATTTTCCAAAAGGTATCACTTATAATCAAAATATTATTCAATGTGATCCCTACCGCCCTGTGTTGTGTGCGTACTTTTCTCGACTTACACCACAGAGGTTGTGGCACGGCTAACCTTGTCTTGTGATTGTGTGCAAATGCCTGGGAATTTTTTTTAAATGTATACTAGAACTCTTTATTGTGTGCTCAAACGCTTAATTTTAATGATAAATCAGGCAAAAATTCCGCCTAAGCAGGAAAATGAACCAGCGCTCTCCCTTTTTACCAATCGAGCGCTTAACCACTATGCTCCCGAGGCAGATTATGATGGATTTTTTCCGTTTTATTCAAATTAGGGCGGTTGCCATGTTGTGGATAGAAATTTCTTTTAATTATTATCTATATCACAATTTTCAATGAGTATCTATTTTCAAGTTCTTACAACGAAGATTTATCTTCATACGCACGTATACACAATATTTTAAAATTTAAAAAATAAAAACAGTCCCAGTAGCGCATTCGTTAGAACAGATATATTCATATCTAGGAGGTCGTTGGTTCGAATCCGAAGTCTTGATTCGAAATTTAGCAATAAAACAGAAAAGTATTAGGTACATCGTGTACAATGGAACATATTGTAGGTACTAGGGTTGCCAGATGTTTTTAAGCCAATGTCGGTACATATGAGGATATGTCGGTCAGAAATCGGGATTTCCGATGGATAGACGGGACAACCCCCCCCCGCTTGAGAGTGGGGGGTGCCCCTCTCGCTCTGTCTCTCTCCAGCATCCCTGTCAGCTTTCTGTGTAGGTACTAGGTAAGAATGTATTTTTTCATTCCATTTTTTGGATTCCAAGATGTACTTATTTGGTACTGCCCAAATTACGTAAACTTCAAATTTTGAACGGGGAGGGGTAAAAAGTTGGTCGATTCCAAATTTCACCATTGAAAACTGGCATTGCTGTATGATCTAAGTCACCGGTTGGCCCAAAGGGGCCAAAAACCATCCAGCTGATTCTAAGAATATAGTGAATGTCGATGACAAAGTTCATCAAAATTGAATACGGCGTTCGAGATTTCGTTCGGTCAGTAATGAACCACAAGACTGTGTCAGTGTACCTATCTATATATATTTTCTGTTTTGAATATCTTGTTAACTTGTAAACAACTTGCGTGTAATATTATGATAACCGTCCATGACTTTTAATACTTGGAGTTTGCTGGACTATATGTAGATATTATTGACCATGACCATCCGTGATATGTCCCTAATTATGACCATGAGCACTAAAAGTTATGACGTGAAATTAAAATATTCGATAGTAGAGTGAGGCATCATTAGTTTTGGAGACATGGCCAATCCACGTGGTACGGCTGTTACTCAGGGTAGTGTATTATGAGTTTGAGTATTTCATTCATAAGACTTGCTTTAGGTGTAGAAAAAGTGTTCTTTAATTATCCGCTAGAGGCGCTTAAGTTTTCGTTTTCGTATATCGTGGTGTTGCGAAATCTAAAAAAAATTCTGCCTATGAGACACGAAACCCATAAACTTATCATTTTCGTATTAATTATGGGGATCCCATAACAGCTTTGCGAAATCTCTCTATTATTTCACTAATAAAAAAACAAAAAAAAACACTTTCTGTGAATATCCACAAGACCGTGATTTAATGTCCTACTGCTTATTTTATTGTTCTTGCGATTTTATGATTTTACATGATTTTCTAATTGTATTGCTTAGATAAGCAAGCTCCTTCTGTCCACACAAACAATTAGGCCACGTGTATACACATTCAACTAGAAATAAACCATTTGAGTTCATTTGAAATCATTGATTATTATTTTGCACGCGAATTATTGATAAGAAACAGCGTAACGTAATTTACTGATAAGAGTACCGTAACCAGACAGAAAAAACAAGCGGTACTAGCCGCGGTAAAATATTTGTTCTGTTTGATAACAAATAATTAATCTAGGTAGTTTGTTTGTCTGTCTTTAACCGTACGTTCTGCTAATTTATTTGGTTTAATATTCAAAGAGAAACACTTCCCTAAAGATCATTATGGGTTTATTATTTTGTCTTTTTTGGTTTATTATTTTCAATAATGAACCTTTGGAATCGTCACGAAAAAAAAAAAAAAATACCCCCATCAAAATTTAAATACGTTTCAAGGTACGTAGAATCTAAAAATCGAATAAAAAAAATCCGTTTGTCCGCTTTCCGTCGTGATGGGCACTTTTGCCATTTAGCGTTGACCGATTTGGATGAAATTAGGTATATAGGTCCCATCTGGGCTCTAATTGTGCCCCGAAACTGGGTGCAATCGAAATACACCCTTGGCGATTTTTGACTCTTTTTAGCGGTTTTCAGTATTGCTGTCTAAAAGGAGAATGGCAAAAGCTAAAGTTTTGAAATTTAGTAGTTATGCCAAATTTAGGGTCTGATTAAACCCCATATTTGGAATTGTCACGAGACCCCCCTCAATTCCCCTCTCCGCCCCAATTTTTTTTGTGGGGGTGCCAAAAAAGGTTTATTATTTTTTGCCAGAAAAAATATAAACTCATGTGTCACATTGGCAGAGTTTTTGGTTCGGTACCCTTTGCATAGTACTAAAGTTTGTGGACCAACTATATTCCCAATGGGACCTACGTCCTACATACCAATTAATCAATTTTTTGCTAACATTTCTCATTCCCCCAATTTTCATTCCAGAGTCCCCAACCACATCCGGGATGGACGGGTGTCCGTAAGGCATCCGTTGAAGGATCAATGTGTCTTCAAGATATGTTTCTAATACCTAAATATTCCGGTACACCTTTGGGAGAGGAGGATTGTCTCTTTGTCAACGTCCACACCCCACAGGTATTTGTGAAAATTTAGCTATGACACGCGTGACCGAAGTGTAAATCCTTGGCCCGGAGGTTGAATGTTTATTCATGGCTGTAAAAAAAAACTTTAAAATGTTAAAGAGACGTTAAGCCAAAAAGCAACATACATTATATTTTTCCGTTTAAATACCTATTTTACCTTTTCCCTACACCATATACAGGGTGTCCCAAAAGTCCGAGTCCCCCTGACTATCTTTTGAACGGCTTTATGAAAAGATTTGAAATTTTGCATGGTATTATATGCCAAATTAAACCACCTGATGGTGTGGTCCCAAGCAAGGACGGACTAACCATCCACGAAGCCCGTAGCAATTTCACAGAGCGGGGCCCCTCTACCCCCCTCCGCCGCCGAAGTCTAAGTAATCTACTTTTTACAGCCAGTACAAAAATTGATTCTCTTTTGGCTTTTTGGTCTAGTACCTACAGCTGGTAGAGAAAAGTGAAATTAAATTTTGAGTATACCAACATCGATAAAACATTGTTACCGCTCATGCTAAGAAAAAACCAATTTGCTTATGTTGCAATACTCGTTTCTTTATTAAGTTCCTAGGCAGTAGGTACCTACTTGTACTTTCCTAAATTAGATTTTACTACATACTTTGAAGAGTTGGGGGCCCCGTCATCCCGTCAAAATGATGTTTTTACAATTGTAAACCCATAAATTTCGAAACATCTAGTGTAAGTTGTCAAAGTGCGGGGCCACCTAAAGCGCGGGACCCGTAGCACGTGCTACAAGTGCTACTATTGTTAATCCGGCCCTGGTCCCAAGTGGCCCCCAGGGCGTCCAACTTCTGTTTTTTAAATACGAACCTCAATCTTGTGATACATTTTCAGAAAGACAATAGAATTAGAAGTACTTTGCAACACGTGTTTGGTTTCAAAATGGCGGCCATTTGAATTATTTGCAATGGGATATTGAATAATTAGATACGACACCAATGTCGCCTAGTTTTAGACACTTCGTCAACTTTTAGAAATAATTCACCTAGTTTTAGACACTCTTGGAAGTCATGTCTTGGAAATTTCAAATGGCCGCCAATTTGAAACCAAACACCCTAGACGTGTGAATTTTTTTGCAAAGTAATTCCAATGTGTTTGTCTTTCCGAAAATGTATCACAAGATGGAGGTTCGTATTTAAAAAACAAAAAATGGCCCCCCTGGGGAACACATGGGATCCACCTCAGAAAAATTGGTCACACCGTCAAGTGGCTTAATTTGGGATATAATACCATTCAAAATTTCAAAACTCCACATAAAGCCGTTCAAAAGATATTCAGGTGGTCTCGGACTTTTGAGACACTTGTTACAAAAATCAAATTCATTTCAGGTACACCCATCCAAGAAGCTCCCAGTCATGGTTTTCATCTATGGAGGCGCATTTCAAATGGGTGACAGTGGCAGTCTAACTTATGGGCCTTATTATCTTATGGACAGAGATATTGTCTATGTCAACTTTAATTATAGACTTGGAATTTTAGGTACATCATTGACGTTAGGGCTGCTACACACTTGAAATTTTTGGTAGCATTCAACGCAAATATATTTATTTTTATTATTTGCTTAACGTCTCTTTGTCTAATTTCTGTTGGTCATTTCAGAAGGGAGTTTCACCTTCCATTTCCATTTGCTGGAAACTTACAAACCAGCTACTCAAATTGACCTTAACCTGAGGTGCAGTGGCCATGGGCGTAAGAAGGGGGGGCAGCTGCCCCCCCCTAGAAATTCTCAAGAGTATGCAGCACGGAAGGGGCAACTTAAATTTACACTAGATAAAATGATTTTTGGAAGCAAAAAAGTCATAAAGCACCGAAATACGATAAATGCCGCATTTTGTCCCTAATCCAACAGCCCTACTGTGAACAATCAAATGTAACTGTGGCAACCTTGTCGTATCGTTTGGACTGTTATCATTTGTGTCGGCATTTTGATTGTTTTCGGGTATCGCGGTCGCAGTCTGCCGCATTCTTCTTGTCTCCCTGCGATCACTACCGGCTCGCATGCTGTCACTTCTAGCGGTGGCTCCAGAGGTGCCTTAGTGCCCCCAGGAGGTAGCGTTTTTCAGAGGTCTGAATAAAAATCCTTTTTTCTCCATTGGGAGATCGCAGTTGATGTTCATGTGGTATTAAAATGTTACCACACTACTTCCTGGGACGTCACTGATACTTGTAACTATCCAGGGATCATCAAACACTTGCTCGGGCCCTGGAGTCCCCCCCCCCCCAATAACTTAATCATCAGTTACCCCTGGGTAACTGATGTTAAAGAGTTTAAGATTAACGCTACTGTTTGCCAACTCTTTTTGAGTTGGCAAACAGTTATCAAAATTTGTAGATGTTGATGGCTTTATCTCTCCCTTATTTTGATCTGCAGGTACCTAGATTTTATTCAACCGGAGTTTATCTGTCTTTATTTTTCTTTCTTTTAGGGTTTTTAAGTTTTGAAGACAAAGAACTACCTGGTAACTTTGGTTTAAAAGATCAACATTTGGCGTTAAAATGGATAAAGGAAAACATTGAAGCATTTGGTGGTGACCCAAATTCAATCACAATATTTGGCGAAAGTGCTGGAGCTGCTAGTGTACATTTTCAACTTTTAGCACCAAAATCTGAAGGTAAAATTCATTGCACGATTACCACGAAAGCGTTACTACCAAATCATTGCTTTCTTGAACAGTTTAGGTACCCCCAACAAGGTATAATGGTTCCTTACCACTTTAGGTACCCCCATCAGGGTATGATGGTTCCTTACCAGTTTAGGTACCCCCATCAGGGTATAATGGTTCCTTACCAGTTTAGGTACCCCCATCAGGGTATGATGGTTCCTTACCAGTTTAGGTACCCCCATCAGGGTATAATGGTTCCTTACCAGTTTAGGTACCCCCATCAGGGTATAATGGTTCCTTACCAGTTGAGGGACCCTCATCAAGGTATGATGGTTCCTTACCAGTGCAGGGATCCTAATCAGGGTATCATGGTTCCTTATCAGTTTAATGAGCCTCATCAAGGTATGATGGTTCTTTACCAATTTAGGGACGCCCATCAAGGTATGATGGTTCCTTACCAGTTTAGGGACCCTCATCAAGCTATGATGGTTCCTTAACAGTTTAGGGACACTCATCAAGGTATGATGGTTCTTTACCAATTTAGGGACGCCCATCAAGGTATGATGGTTCCTTACCAGTTTAGGGACCCTCATAAAGCTATGATGGTTCCTTAACAGTTTAGGGACACTCATCAAGCTATGATGGTTCTTTAACAATTTAGGGACGCCCATCAAGCTATGATGGTTCCTTACCAGTTTAGGGACCCTCATCAAGCTATGATAGTTCCTTACCAGTTTAGGGTCCCTCATCAAGTTATGATGGTCCTTTACGAGTTTAGGGATCCCCATCAGGGTATGATGGTTCCTTACCAGTTAAGGGACCCTCATCAAGATATTATGGTTCTTTACCAGTTTAGGGAACCTCATCAAGGTATTGTTTTATGTTTCAGGCAGATATTATTATTATTTATTTATTTATTTTAATTTGGTTTAACGTCTCTTTAACATCTGGTGGTTATTCAAGACGGGGGTTTTACTCTCCATTCGCTGGAAACTTGCAAACCAGCTAACCCACATTGACCTCACCCAGCCTGGTTTGGACCGGAAAAAAGAGCCAACGATACGTGGTGTTCCCAAGCGGTCACCCATTCAAGTACTGACCACGCCCGACGTTGCTTAACTTCAGTGATCTGACGGGAACTGGTGCATTCAACGTGGTATGATCGTTGGCTAGATATTAATTTACAAACCAAATTTTAAATCAATCTTGACACGCAAACCAAACAATATTTTTTTTTTCAAATTCTATTTAATTCTATGAGAATTTATAATTATTTATTTGTTTGCACTAGACACAATTAAATGTGATTTTAGGTAAAAATTATACAATTGTGTGAATGCCTCTCAGAACTCAAGAACAACATATATAGGTATATATTATACATAATTATTGTACTGTTTGGTTTTCAGTCAAAGCATATAAAATTATAAATATTTTCAATTTTCAGGTCTCTTCAATAACGCTATATTACAAAGTGGTTCTGCATTTTGTCCCTGGGCACTTGTTTCCCAAGGTAGAGCTAGACCTAGAGCCGAAGCTGTTGCTACGCTCTTAGGTTGTCATGGAAATTTGAGTGACCTAATAAAATGCCTAAAAAATATTTCCTATGAAGCTATTTTGAAAACTCAGTTGAAATTTACTGTAAGTACTTCTCTTATGCATTTTGTGGTAGTCTGATAATTAGAAGTACGAAGTAAGTTCTAGTTTTATCTCCACAATTTTGTGGAAACTCGGCATGCTAATAATTAGAAGTACGAAGTAAGTTCTAGTTTTATCTCCACACTTTTGTGGAAACTCAGCATGCTAATAATTAGAAGTACGAAGTAAGTTCTAGTTTTATCTCCACAATTTTGTGGAAACTCGGCATGCTAATAATTAGAAGTACGAAGTAAGTTCTAGTTTTATCTCCACAATTTCGATTGTCGCGCCTGATTTTGTGGAAACTCGGCATGAACATTTAATTATTTTGTTCACAAAAATTTCTGATTAGCTTTAGGGTTCTATTGGGCTACCCGATGCCTCGTGGGATCCATTTTTTGTGAGTGAAACCATTTTATGTGAGTGAAATCAGTTAACAGCACTCTTAGTAAATAATTTCAGTTCTGAATTCCGAAGATAATGCAGAATTTTATTTAGACAAAGGTTGAAAACAAATTGCTTTCAGAATTATTTTATTAATCAGAAATTTGTGTGTACCTATGTACCTACCATGTACGAGGGGTTCTCTGTTACAATACCACAGCCCAAACGGTAGCAGATACCGAAAAATTGATGGGAATGAACCCCGCCAAAATCATGATCTACGTCCCCAGGAAAGTTATCGGAACTAAAATATGTCAAGTCGTTTTCGAGTTACGGCCAAATTTATAGTTCATTCATCAAAATAGGCCCGTCACGGTACGATATCTTAAAATGTCTTGCGACAACAAATCAACTCAAAGCGAGAAAGTTTTAGATGACCATTTAGTCCTTATTTTAGGACATTTTCTGCAAAGGTATGGCCAGCCATTCCAGAGTTACAGGTTCGAAAGCGGGAACGGGTAAAATGAAATTTAGAAAATACTAATAGTCAGAATGGTCGTGCCTCTAAAGCGCCTGGCAAAACGTTTAAATGTTGGGTTTTAAAGGTTGCAATATACAGGCTGGGCACAAACCAATACCCTCCCCCCACCCCCAATTTTCATTGTCCTTGAAAAACAAAACTAGCAATATAAGAATCGTAGCGAAGCACGGGCGAAAC
>CM022875.1:40548095-40560434 GCA_012654025.1 Pachypsylla venusta
CCCGCGCCCAAAGTTTGGCTTCAATATCATCCCTTAGAAGGCTTAGAACATACATATTTTTATATACTATGATGGAAAATATTGTTTGTGACAATTATTAAAGGTCTCATTAAAATAAGTATCATAAATTGATTACTATAAGCTTTTTGCTAAAACGCGGGTACTTTGTACCCCCCCCACCCCTTGGTAATGCTAGGGTTAAAGCAAAGTTACCAAAAACACTATATATTATTATTTATGAAGAAACTAGTTTCGAATCATTCGATTCATCATCAGTCTAGTCGAGTCTAAGGATGAAATTTTGAACACTCATAATTAACATATAATTAACATGATATTCAAAGATTTAAAAGGCTTAAGTGGTTAATGATATTGTTTTATTGTGATGATATTGTTTTTGTTGTTGATGATGTTGTTTTTGTTATATTTATTTCATTTTCTTGAATGCAAAGCTTGACATTGTTTCTAATGTTGTTATTGTTCCTCATGATCATATTGTTATTATTCTTTATGATGATATTGTTATTGTTGTTGATGATAATATTGTTTTTGTTGTTGTAGTTGATGGTGTTGTTTTTGTTATTTTTATTTCATTTAAATTATATTTTCTTGAATGCAAAACATGACATTGTTTCTAATGTTGTTCTTGTTCTTTATGACGATATTGGTTTAGTTCTTGATGACAAAATCGTTATTGTTGTTGTATTTGTTGTTGATGATGTTGTTTTTGCTCTTTATGTTGTCATTGTTATGCAAAAGAAGGTATTTTGAGCGGAATTATATTCGTGAAAATAAATAACATAAACAATTTCTGTATTATATTTCGGAAGAAATATTTCCAATAAGGGGTTATTTATTTTGATTTCTTGCCATCTTATGACTTTGTAATAATTGGTAATTGGCCTGTGATCTTGTCATTTTGTGAAAAGAATGAAAGATTCTGAACTTCAAACAACATCCACAATAAATACAAAGAGGTTTACAATTTTGCCAAAGTAAATAATTTATCAAAAACATATTTGGTAGAAGCCAAAAATCTCAGGATAGTTTTCCTTTTTTGTTGTTGAAATTTTCCTTTCAGTAACTTCGTTACTCCGCTCGGACGTTGGGCAAAGGCGGCCTTTAATTTCGTTATCACATGAAAGCATTCGCAAATGACTTAAATGCAAAATACAGTCCGCAACTGTCAGGTCCCTTGCAAAAGAAAAACTCTCAATTATTCGTATAAAAACAATAAACAATGCATTTTGGCCCAAAATATGACATACATACCAAATTTCAAGTTTCTAGCACTTATATACCATTCTCTTTCTAGACCGAAGTACTGAAAACCGCTAAATAGCGGCAAGAATCATTCCATTGAATCCAAAATTTTCGGCGCACAATTAGATCCTGAACGGGACCTAATGTATATACCAAATTTCATCAAAATCGGTCAACGCTGAGTGGCAAAAGTTTCCATCAACACAGGCGACGTCGGCAAACAAAAGGATTTTTTTAATCGATTTTTAGATTTTACTTATCTACCTTGAAACGCAAAATATCAAACTTTGAGGGCATTTTTTTTTTTCGTGACGATTCCAAATGTTTATTATTGAAAATAATAAACCAAAATTAGAAGACTAAAGCGTTCCTCAATGCCAATCGGTTATTGAGAATGGTTCAAATCACTTGATAATCCTCTTATATTTTACGGGTACCATTTTTTCACCGATAGTCAAGCGATGTGTCACAGTTGAATTATCTCCTAACCTACATAGATATTTTTAATTTTCCAGATGTATTCTGACACCCTCATTAACTACCACACTCTAAAAGCTGCAGAACATACCACAAGTCCTGTCTACTTTTATCTCTACAATTATCAGAGTCAAATGTCTTGGACCTCGGTGTTTGGAAACTGCTCTGTACCATTAGGTAAGTTTTCCTTATCTTCTCATATCTTCTGAAACACTAATTCTACAAACATTGGAAAAATGGTGCGAAGTATTTCAAGACAAACAAGTCGATGTCAGTTGTATTTCATAAGTGTGTACATCAGGTGACGAAATGCATATGCATAGTGAACCTTTTGGTTTATTATTTTCAATATTGAATCTTTGAAATCGTCACGAAAAAAAAAAAAAAAATACCCTCCCTCAAAATTTAGTATTTTACGTTTCGAGTACGTAGAATCCAAAAATCGAATAATAAAGAAATCCGTTTGTCCGCCGCGCCGTACGCCGTGATGGGCACTTTTGCCACTTAGCTTTGATCAATTTGGATGAAATTGGTATATAGGTCCCATCTGGACTCTAAACTTTTGGGTGCAATCGTATACACTCTTGGTGGTTTTTGCGTTTTTTTAGCGGTTTTCAGTATTGTTGTCTAAAAAGATAATGGTATAGAGAGAGATTTAAAATTTAGTATGTATGTCATATTTGGGGTTTCAGTAAGCTCCGAGACTTTTGGGTGCAATCAAATATATTGCTGGCGGTTTTTATCGCTTTTTAGCCGTTTTCATTAATCCTGTCTTAAAAGAGAATGGTAAGAGCCAGAGACTTGAAATAAATGTAGGATCTAATTACATCCCAGATTCTTTTTGCAGGGGGAAGGGGTATTTTTTTAGTCAGTAAAATAATAAACCGATGGACAAGAAATTATCGTGATACCCATCTTCATCTATATTTTCATTTAAAATGATCTACGACTAGTGATTTATGACCCCGGGTTTTCAACCGAGGGGGGGTAGGGCCCCCTCAAAATCGAAAAGCCCTTAACACCAGCCATAACATATCAAAATTTTACGTTTATACAACAAAGCGCTAAAAAGATAAAAATTATTTTCAAAAAACACAATATTGGGACCCCGGGGCCACCCGGGGGGTGCCCAGTGCCCCCACAAAATATACAGTAAATTTCCTTCATGTCCTTAAACTGTATATGTACCAAGTTTGGTTAAAATCGGATGAAAATTTTGAGTTGTATCGCGTAACAAACATACATACATACATGTGCATTTCGGAATGTATACGTATACCGGTGTCAAAAGTGGAGTTCACTAACGTTCACAATTATGAGGGTTATCCATAAGACGTGAGATCTTCCTAGAATTCTATTTACTTCTATGCTTGTTTTCTTCTAAACCGATTTACCACGTTGACTGCATCATTTCCCCTCAGATCAATGAAGTTAACCAACGTTGGGTGTGGTTTGTACTATACCTAATTGGATAAACAGTAGGAGAAGCTATAACTTAGATAACCTAGTAGAAATTACTTTCCAAAGTTGCTATAAAAACATATTCTGTTGGCCTGCAGGTGTCAGTCATGCAGACGAATTGATAAACCTATTCAACTTGGACTCTCTATTTCAAGACGCTCTTAAAGGAGAACATCTGGAAATGTCTCACAAACTCATCCAATTGTGGACAAACTTTGCCAAGACAGGGTAAGTTCAAGTGAAAATTTCCTGGGCTATTGATAAACCTATTCAACTTGGACTCCCTATTTCAAGAGGCTCTTGTAGGAGAACATCTGGAAATGTCTCACAAACTGATCCAATTGGGGACAAAGTTTGCCAAGACAAGGTAAGTTCAAGTAAAAATTTCCTGGACTATTGATAAACCTATTCAACTTGGATTCTCTATTTCAAGAGGCTCTTGTAGGAGAACATCTGGAAATGTCTCACAAACTGATCCAATTGCGGACAAACTTTGCCAAGACAAGGTAAGGTTAAGTAAAAATTTCCTGGGCTATTGATAAACCTATTCAACTTGGACTATTTCAAGACAATCTTGAAGGAGAACATCTGGAAATGTCGCACAAACTGATCCAATTGTGGACAAACTTTGCCAAAACAGGGTAAGTTAAAGTAAAAATTTCCTGGGCTATTGATAAACCTATTCAACTTGGACTCTCTATTTCAAGAGGCTCTTGAAGGACAACATCTGGAAATGTCTCACAAACTGATCCAATTGTGGACAAACTTTGCCAAGACAAGGTAAGGTTAAGTAAAAATTTCCTGGACTATTGATAAACCTATTCAACTTGGATTCTCTATTTCAACACGCTCTTGAAGGAGAACATCTGGAAATGTCTCACAAACTCATCCAATTGTGGACAAACTTTGCCAAGACAGGGTAAGTTCAAGTGAAAATTTCCTGGGCTATTGATAAACCTATTCAACTTGAACTCTCTATTTCAATACGCTCTTGAAGGAGAACATCTGGAAATGTCTCACAAACTGATCCAATTGTGGACAATCTTTGCCAAGACAGGGTAAGTTCAAGTAAAAATTTCCTGGGCTATTTAAAAAGGTGTCATGAAATTTCGGTGTAGACTTAGAAATACTGATCATCCTGAGTGACTGATCAACGTAGAGCCGAAACTATTAATGCTGCAGAATTGAAATTTGGCGGGGACCTTCGTTGTACCATGTAAGTGTAAAACACTAAGAATGCATTTTGCAAAATTTTAATTTCAAGAGGTAGAAATCGCGAAAAGTAAACAATCCCCATAAGAAATACATTGGAGCGAGAGAGTTAGCATGATACATGTATATAAAAATGTGATTTTATTTAAAATACGCGCGGGCGAAGCCGCGATCGGGGGATTTTCATATTCATAAAATGAACTCAGTAAGACTTTTTGGACCTCAGAAGCGATTGGTGTCACGTACCAAAATCGTTTTTGTAATAACCTCCATCATCATTGTTTTGAAAATAGCGTAAATGTTGTATAACACTTTAACAATGACAGCAAGAACTTACGAATAGTACCTAGATTCTAGAATACAAAAGAAAATCAGATCCCAAAAAATCTATGTTTGAAACATTTTGAACGAGATTTACTGTCTACTACAGAGGCAAAGTGTCACAAACTATTCTATCTCTCTCTCATGAATTCATTTCTTATATTCTCTCTCTCTCTCATGAATTCATTTCTTATATTCTATCTCTCTCTCATGAATTCATTTATTATATTCTATCTCTCTCTTATGAATTCATTTCTTTTATTTTGAAGAACAGAATACAAGGCACAAACATATTAAAGAATAGGTTGTAGGTCACACACTTCTCAAAATAACTTCAAATTTTGTGTTTGTAAATAAATAACTTATTCAAGTGAACACCTACGTGACGGCCAACCATTCACCAGATCTAATTCAATTCTCTAATGAAGCATTCAGCAGTTCTAAATCTGCTGAATGGCTAGCCCTGGTCGTCCTTTGGAAGCGACTTCAAATCCTCCTGGATTTGACTTTGTCGCTTGAAGTAGCGTCTAATCGCTCCTGGTAGCATGTAGTCATGCGTACTTACTTCCAAAGGACGACCGCCTTAGTTCAATTATTTGAAGAAGAATATCTTCTTTAGCTAATGCAACTCGAAGGCTTGAGGCTCATAATTGTTTGTTACAAAAAACTGTTGAAATTTTCCATTTTATTTTTCTGACTTCAGGAGTAACTCGTGCACACGGTAATCCACAAGCCCTTAAAGGCTACTACACAATTCTAAGTTTTCGTCAGATAACTCTATTAAGCATTGTCGCGTGTGTTGAGTTGTTGAATACGTGGATGAAAGTCCGTCCTGTGACATGTTTTTGACTTTTCGGGTGCACTCAGCCTGATGAGGACAACTGTGATAGTTGATTGCAGTGTAGCGGTAGTTGAGCTTATATCTTAGTGGTCTTATTTGTGAAAATAGGGTACTTCACAAGGCTGCTTCAAAAAAGTGGAGAAGTACAGGAGGCTACTACCTCACCGGACCTCACATAGTTGTAGAAATTTAGGTTTCTTAGCAAAGCTACTCTTAAAACAAAGACATCTAACAATATCGAATACAATATTTTTAGCTTCGCCCCCGATGGCCGTGGGTACAACAACGGATTCCTATTGCTAAACGTACGATGTCTAGAAACATTGAAGATGGTTTGATCAGGTCAAATTAGTCAGGTGCTGCAGTGGCATGTCCTAGAAATTTATCCTGATTCAAACCAGTACAAAATCATTGCCAACACAATTCTTCACATATTAATGACTAGCTGTTTCGCCTGTGCTTCGCTACGATTCTTATATTGCTATTTTTGTTTTTCCAGGACTATGAAAATTGGGGAGTGGGGGGGGGGTATTGTTTTGTGTCAACCCTGTATGTTGCAACCTTTAAAAACCAACATTTAAACGTTTCACCAGGCGCTTTAGAGGCACGGCCATTCTGACTTTTTAATATTTTCTAAATTTTATTTTACCCGTTCCCGGTTTCGAACCCGTAACTCTGGAATGGCTGGCCCTACCTTTGCAAAAAAAAGTCCTAAAATAAAGACTAAAGAGACACTTAGAACTTTCTCGCTTTAAGTTGATATGTTGACGCGACAAAATTTAAGATATCGGACCGTGACCGTCCGATTTTGGAGAAGAAATTGGAAATTTGGCCGTAACGCGAAAACGGCTAGACATATTTTACTTCTGATAATTTTCCTGGGATCGTAGATCATGATTTTGAGGGTGGTCCATTTCCATCAATTTTTCGCTATCTGCTACCGTTTGGGCTGTGGTATTTTAATAGAAAACCCCTCAAACATAGGTGCATGGTACATAGGTACAAACATACAAATTGTGATTATTTATAAAAATAAAGAAAAAATTAATAAATATTTCCCTTTTGTTACTATTTTCAGAGTTCCAGTAGATGACAAGCGGGATATTCAATGGAAACCATTCGATTCCAATGCTGGAAGGGAATTTCTTTACATCAGTAATAACGATATAAGCATGCATTCCAAACTGTTTGAAGAAAGATTAAATTATATAGAAACTCTGCCGACTAACTATCGAAAAATATTTCAAAGAAAAATACATGAGAAAACAGAGTTGTGAATAACATGTGGAGACAAAAATAGTACTAAAATGGATAGAATAACACATTCTTTTTTAATTTGGCTTGACGTCTCTTTAACATCTATTGGGCATTGAAAACGACGGTTTTACCCTCCATTCGCTGGAAACTGGCAAACCAGCTACCCAAATTGACCGCACCCAGCCTGGGTTGGGCCGGAAAAAAAGAGCCAACGATACGTGGTGTTCCCAAGCGGTCACCCATCCAAGTACTGACCACGCCCGACGTTGCTTAACTTCAGTGGTGTATTCAACGTGGTATGATCGTTGGCTTATAACACATTTTAATGCAGTAATAAGCAAATGTGAATCGTTGGGAAGAAAGAGGAGTGATTTGATTTGATGCAAAGAGAAAAAGGAAAACAGGGATACCAAAATCAAGATGGAATGAGAAGATACCTACATAAAGACCTGACAAAGAAAAGATTGGCACAAGGAAAATGACATGGTAGACGCCAACCGCCAACACCAAATACAAATAAGGAAACATTTGCAGAAGAAGTATTTTCCAACTCTTGGGGTGAAAAGTGAAAAGGCTTTTCATTTCTATTTTCTTAGTGAGGATTATTGTTGAACAAAATATTATTTGGGTTCATAACCCATTAGTTTGAAACTTATCTTAGAAAATAAGGTCCACAACGAACCTAAAATATTTAAAAATAAATACGGGTTTACTTACCGTAATTTGATCAGGTTATCGATACGAAATTTAAGAACTGTTGGTATATACCAATCAGATCTTTGTAATATGGTACCAGTAGAAAAGGACATAGCATAGTTTTTAGGATTAATTTATCAATTCATCCTTAAAGAGATTCTTAACTTACGATCGGTACCAATCTATTTCAAATGATTGAAAGCATGACGGCAGCACAAGAACGGCCAATCCTCTAAGACGCTCAAAAATTATATAATAATTGTAAAACATCGATTTATTTAAACCATTTTAAATCAAGAATGAAGATAAGATTTGATAAGATTGAAACTCTGTGAACTCTCAAATTCATTAAATTGTATGTAATCAGACACTTGCCAACTTTACGTGAAGTGTCAAGAGGGCATCACAGCATTGTTAACTTTCTAAAGGTGTCTAATGAAACATCTATTAGGTGAGATCACAATGCATGGGCGTAGGAAGGGGGGGGGCAGCTGGGGGCAGCTGCCCCCCCCTAGAAATTCCCAAGAGTATGCAGCACGGAAGGGGCAACTTAAATTTACACTAGATAAAATGATTTTTGGAAGCAAAAAANAGTCAAATATAGCTTAGAAGTCACGTGACGTGTTCCTCACCAATGGGAGTACAGCTAGGGTGTCAGAGACGTATTAATTTTTCTCTGAGGCTGTCCAGTCCCGAATCTTTCTTTGCTGAAGATAGTGTAGTGTGAACGTGATTTTGTTTTTTCGTGGAAAAATAATTATTGTGTAAATTTTTCCGTAAAAGTTAATCGTAAATTAAAATGGCTGACGATGCTGCTAAAAAGGCTAAACAAGCCGAAATCGACAGAAAAAGAGCTGAAGTCCGTAAACGTATGGAAGAAGCTTCAAAAGCTAAAAAAGCCAAAAAAGGTTTTATGACCCCAGACAGAAAGAAGAAACTCCGTCTTTTGTTGAGAAAGAAAGCCGCTGAAGAATTGAAAAAAGAACAAGAAAGAAAAGCTGCCGAAAGAAGGCGAATCATTGAACAACGTTCTGGTAAACCAAAAGATTGGGCAAATGCTGATGAAAAAGAATGTAATAAAATTCTTCGGGAATTGTGGGACCGTGCTTTCAAATTAGAAGGTGAAAAATACGACTTAGAAGTTATTTTCCGCGTCAAAGAAGCTGAAATTTCCGAATTGAACAGCCAAGTCAATGACCTGAGAGGTAAATTCGTCAAGCCCACACTCAAGAAAGTTTCCAAATACGAAAACAAATTCGCCAAACTGCAAAAGAAGGCTGCAGAATTTAACTTCCGTAACCAATTGAAAGTGGTCAAGAAGAAGGAGTTCACCTTAGAAGAGGAAGAAAAAGAAAAGAAACCAGAATGGACCAAAGTGGGAGGTGACAAAGGCAAAGAGGAAGAGTCAGCGGCATAAAAACTGTAAACTATATCAATACTGTATCAATTTCTATGTTACTTCGATAATAAAATTATGTTCAGACGGGTTTCTTATCGAAACGAATAAAATGTTTCCACGTAAACCTTTTTTCCCTGTGGTTCCTTTGAGGAAAAATAATATCTTTTACACACTACACATCGTTTAACCCCACAAAAAAGAGCATGAAGATTTGGGGAAAACTTACAAATAACTTTCCAATTACACCTATTGTCACGTAAACCTTTTTTTCCTGTGGTTCCTTTGAGGAAAAATAATATCTTTTACACACTACACATCGTTTTATCCCACAAAAAAGAGAGCAAGAAGATTTGGGGAAAAATTACAAAATTTTATAAACTTTCCAATTACACCTATTCTTTCGTAACTAACTATATCAACGTATAGTGTCCAATTATGTATTATAAGTATTTAATTATTTATAAGTGAAACAAAAGTGTTCTTTTTTCGTTATAAAATTGATTGGTTTTCCGCTCTTTACAAAACAGATAAGTGTGCAAAATATTCTCCAGGCAATCTGTGGACCTTTTGGGAGGGAGGAGGTCTATTTCCTATATAGAGTTCAGAAAACGCTTCCTACTGGAGAAAAGTTCGTTGCAAAACACCGTTTTAGAGAAATTTTGAACTGTTAGAAAATTTCACTTGAAAATTACGGTGGGGGTTCGCTATGACAAAGTCAGGACTTTTCAGTGGTTCACAAAAATATTTTCAAATTTAGGTGAGTAATAGCCTCTAAAGGCCCAAGGACTTTTTGTGTTTTGTAGGCTTAAAGGCCCAGTGACCAACATTTCGGACAATTATTTTGTAGGCCTAGAAGCCCGGAGCTGCTGAGCGATTTGTAAACGCCCACGTCCAAAATTTTGGACATTTTGAGTTGTTGCAATAATGCAAAATTTGGAAAAAATTTTAACCCTCTGAAAAATCTTAGTAATATTATTGAAAAATGGACAAATGAATTGAATGTTCATGGTCCAAAACACCTCTACTTCAAAGATATCTCGTTTATTCCTAATTACAAAACAATTTTTTTGGGGGCTTTTAGGATTACAAAATGAAGGTCCAAAATTTTGAACCCTGGCCTTTAGAGGATATATGCGTATTAAAATTTTACCAATGATGATTATTTACATTAATTATTTGTACTTTCTAGGCTAAATGGAAATCCCAAAGTTCTAGTATTAGGTAGGGAGAAAAATGGGCATAATTTATCCCACTTGGGAATAAACCCCGCGAGTCTCTCCAATGGGATTTGTACAATTCTTAGAAAATAGACCCCGCTCCCTCGGAAAAAAATATTCCACACAACGTCTTCTTAAATTTTCAACACAATTTTCAGAAAAAACCAATCTGGAAAGTCTAAAAAAGGTCACTTCCATATAAATCACGCGACTCCCGGAGTGATTTGATGGTCATAGAAAAAAAAATCGTTTTTCATGAAATTTGCTTAGAATTCAAATTTTCTCATTAATTTTTTCATGAGAAAATTTGTCTAGAAATTTTTATTCACGTCAGGATGTATCATGAAATTTGTCTGAAATTCAAATTTTCTCATGAGAAAATTTGTCAAGAAATTTTTATTTACGTCAGGATGTAACCAAGGAAATTGTACATCAAATTCTGATTGCACCAGTTCCAACCCTGATCGATTGGGGTGGTTTAGGGAAAACTCAGCCTCCTGAGGACAATCGCTTAAATACTGACCAGTGGCGGCATTATAAGGTAAATTCGTCACAAATACATAATGCTCAATTTTAGAATAGTGATTTTTTTTTTTATAACATGATCACCGAAAAAATGAGACATAACGCAAAGAGACTTTAATTTTTATCTTATTGACTTAACGAAGAGAAGCGTATCTTTAAGTACACGGTCTTTCTTCAACGTCTATTTGACCGTGTTCGTTCAATATTAACTGCCTATCAGAGACTCGAACACTTTACCCGATTTTGATGAATAGTACCATAGGTTAATTTATTTTACTGTGGCCTTTTATATTGATAAAACATGGTACTATGTTCATTTAATTTACGGTGGCCTTTTATTTTGATGAAACATGGTACTATGTTCATTTAATTTACGGTGGCCTTTTATTTTGATGAAACATGGTACTATGTTCANAGGTGGTTTGGGGTATAATACCATGCAAAATTTCAAAACTCCGCATAAAGCTGTTCAAAAGATATGCAGGCGGTCTCGGACTTTTGGGACACCCTGTATAAAGATTTCAATATCTACACATTATTCTGTTACATTTCCAGGTTTCTACGTTACACCATATTTTTGTATCGAAATGGAACGTCCATTTTTGTTTTGAAATAACTTTAATACAATAAAACTAGAACGAGTTTATATGAGTGGGTTGATATAATGATGGCACTACGTCAGTCAATAACTGAGTCATCAAAATAAATATTAATAACTGGGGGGGTCATTAAATGNGGGGGGGTCATTAAATGAAAGGGATAGAGACAATATCAACAGTGAACTGTGCCACCCAAATGAAATGGGTGTACACAAATAATATACGAGTATATCTCTTCGCTTGATCTGGTTCACAGTAGGGACGAAAAATCTTGACATTTATTTAATGTAGATGTTACTGTTAGGATTATGGAACAAAATTTAGGGATGAATCACGAAAAAAAAAATTTCAATATTTTTGATTTGGAAAGCAGACACATACTAGTGAACAGTAGACCTCATTCAAATAAAGTTCTACCATCTTGATCCGGGTAGTCTAATACGGTCAAGAATAAATCAGCAGATTCTATCAACATTCATGTTCTTATGAATAGCTCTGGCTCTGTGATGATCTGAGCTTACTCTTTTATTATTTAATATTTTTCTGAAATAATTCCTTGCATTAAATATAAAAATGGAAAGCAAGAGAGAGGGAAAATAAATAATTTTTGATAAATATAACGCTTCTCTCCCCCCCACCAATTCGACACAAGATTTGGAAATACAATTTCCAAATCTCTAGAAGTGGGAGTATCAAATATATTCTTTTGTAATATTAAAACAATAAAATAATCGTGGGCTTAAATCTAGACTACACTTCATTCAGTCAATAATGTTCATAAATATAATTTGTGAAAAAAAAAAAAAAAAAAAAAAAAAAANAAAAAAAATACAATTTTACAATACAGGCTGAACGTTTCTTGAAACCACAAACATGTCAAATTAGAAGGAATGTTTAGGTCTCATGAACTTGGCACTCATATGATATCACCTCTTTTGAAGGCAAATATTTTTTGGGTGACATGAACTTGGCACTCATATTTGATATCAACTCTTTGGAATCCGGGTAGTCTTTGTAAGCGAACAATTTTAAGGAGAGAGATGGACCACTTAATTTTTTACAGGAATACTT
>CM022875.1:40580199-40597841 GCA_012654025.1 Pachypsylla venusta
TTATCCTGATATTTAAAAATGGCAGGGCTAAATTTGATAAACACGACCAAACAGATACAGAAGGAATTTCGAAATGAAAAAATTGTAGCATTATTTCAATTTTCTAACTTTTTCAATTTTTTGCATTTAGAGAATTGTGAAGACTGTATTTTGTCCAATTTTATTTTTCATATTCCACAATCTAGGTATCTGATTCTTTTATTAGATGTTCGACTCGTGAGTCGACTCATGACTCGACTCGTAGATGACTAGCCCATCCCTAATCTGATTCTTTTATGGTTATTCCCCATTTTGGAAACCCCGGCCTCCCACAAAAGAACTACTTTTACTATGTTGGAGCAACATATAGTAAATGTTTGCGGTGGGAGCAACATGACTTGCGCCGCCACTAACGGCCGGATGTGTTTAGCTCCTTTATGGTGGCGAACTAACGCCTCTCGTATTCTAACATCTACTATTCCTGTTATACCTACCTGATGTTTTTTCTCATTCTTATCAAATTTTGATTGTTTCGTTCCCAGTTTACAGCTTTTATATAATTATTATGATTATTAACAATACTTACAATTTTTTAAATTCAATTTAAAATTGATTTTGTGATGCACCAAAAGTTACACGGAATTTCCTTCAAGACGAAATGAAAGTCAATTACAATAATTGTGGTATTTTCTCAGCATTTGCAGTACTTATCTTTCTTCTGGGTGAGTTATTATTGACAGTGGCTCCTTAGTCCTTGCCTTGATGAATTCATCAAGAATTCTAATATTTTATCCAGAATATTTTTAGGTTAACTCAACCCATTATGGACTAATAACGAATGCTGATGCACGACATGCAAATTTCCCTTTTTCCTTGCACGCCTTGGGTAATGCAAGGTTCCGTTATTGTACTAGTTATGTATGTCTGAAAGGTTTCGTTTATACGTTTAGCCTAAAACATATAAAAACTTCTGCGAAGCAATGCTGCAATCACTGAAATTTGATTCTGAAAGAACGGTGGAGCGTGTAATGTTGCACAGCGCTGCAATCACTGGTATTTGCTTCTGAAGGATCGGTGGAGCGTGTAATGTTGCACAGCGCTGCAATCACTGGTATTTGCTTCTGAAGGATCGGTGGAGCGTGTAACGTTGCACAGCGCTGCAATCACTGGTATTTGCTTCTGAAGGATCGGTGGAGCGCGTAATGTTGCACAGCGCTGCAATCACTGGTATTTGCTTCTGAAGGATCGGTGGAGCTTGTAATGTTGCACAGCGCTGCAATCACTGGTATTTGCTTCTGAAGGAACGGTGGAACGTGTAATGTTGCACAGCGTTGCAATCAATGGTGTTTGCTTCTGAACGTTGCTCAGTGCTTTGCAAAGCTGTGCCGTAAAATATTACACCCTGTGAAATCCCAACCTAAAACATATAAAAATTGTTTGATTGTGCTCTAGAATTTCCTCATGATGCTCCTATACCATACCTTCTTCAGTACAATAAAGATGTAAGTATTACAAACATCACTTTTGAATATTCGATAGCGCCCGCCTGGTAAACAGAGGCTGGCCCGGCGAGAGGGGGAAATGAGGAGAATCCACCCAGGTCCGGGATACCTATTCTAAGAGGCCCGGTGAGCAAATTATCATAATGAATTTTTTCATGTTTTTTTTCTGAATAATAAACACCTAAATCAACTTAAAAATTTTGAAAAAATTTCAAACACACAAAATCAGAAGTTGAGCGATAATGGGCTAATATGGTACAATGGCTATTGCAGGACACTGATTTTAAAATATAGTGCGACCATTCAGCTTGTACAGCAATCATAAATGTTGGTATGTTTCGTAAACATTAACATCTGATAATCGAACTATTTGTTGCCAAGAAGAAGCGTACACGCCTTTTCACATCAACTAAGTGAATTGCCTTCTTTTACTTTTATGACTGCCCATACGATAATTTTAGATGAAAGAATAATAGAGGGGCTCGTAATTTTTTCCCCAAGACCCGGATTTTCTGTCTACGGCCCTGAAGAGAGGGGAGTAGATTCAAACCCAAAATAAGGTCGGATTTTTGTAATTTGAATTAAGTCACACTCTAAAAGTTCCTTCTAAAATTCTGCCCCAGATTATTCCCCTATAATGTGTTCGGTGTTTGTATAGTCTTTGTTTCTTTCAGTAACACGCAATCTTTGCAATGAAACAGATCAACACGACTGTCAGGAGGTATCTTTCTATTAATTAAGCTTTATGATTTAGCTCACAGTTAGCACAGTCCGCCCTCGCATTTCCTGATAAATTAAAAAGAATACAACATTGCTATAATAAATATGCTCGTATTCCAGAGGGGGCTCGTTAGAACAAAGTAGGGTGAAGGAGTAATCATTATTGGGATAGTATGTTAGCTCAAATCGTCACCTTATTTCGGAAGGGGTCTAACTCGATTTTTTTCAAAATCGGGTTTTTTGTCCCAAATAATGTAAAATATCAAGGCGCGCCCAATGGTATGATCAGAATTGAGTTAGCTCTTACAGTTTTCGCTAGAGAGCTCCCTTCTTTGTTTCTATACTGCCTTCAATTTGTTTATAGCATGGGGGATCATTATAGACTTTGATCTATTTGACTGAATTTGGAACAAACTTAATACAGTAGAGATCCAATTGTGGAGCTGTAAAGAGCCAACTTTGATGATTTCATGCATTTCTAATGTATTCCTAAAAACGCAGGCATCCATTCCAAATTAGATCATACATTTCTATGTATTCTTAAAGACGTAGGCATCCATTTCAAAATAGATCTCTACAGAATTGATTGAAAAGGTTCCTTATAGGTACAAAAACGAAGGCCTTTTTTGGAAGGGTTTTTACAAGTGGAATAAAAGAGATTACAGATTTTTTTAGAGGTAATGAAATATCCCTCCTTATGTCTTATTTTAAATGAAAATTAAATGAAAACTTTAATGCAAGCCGTCTGCAAGATATAAAAGAAAACGTAAAATATTTCTTTTTTTTTAAAAAAAAAAAAAACGATTCTTTTACTATCCTGTAAAATTTGCTTTTTTTACTTAGACCCCTTCTGAAATAAGGTGACGAAATATGTTCGATACATTAGAAATGCTTCACACCTTTTGGTCACTGTCTAGTTTTGTGTCCCCTATCATTTGAAAGAAGAAGCTCTAATAAAAAAACTCTATTAAAAAATATCTGGAACAATGTGATGGCTCACCGAAAAATTAGTCTTGCATTTTGATGAAAGAGTTTACTGTCGTACACGTAAAATTGCACAAGCAAATCTTGTGAATAAGATTAAAAACATTAAAAAGACATCTCAATCAATCGTCACCAGAATAAAAGACCATTTTCCTTCAGTAACCAACAAACAACCGGAAACATATTTCTTATCATTCATAGAATCATTCGATTCTCCCTTTATTAATTTTATCAGTGAACAAAAATAGCTACTCATAAGTCGACTCTTTGAATAGTCGACTGATTTCAAAAAGATGTTTGACTCGTGAGTGAGTCGAGTCGTGAGTCGACTCATAAATCGACTCGTGGATGACTAGCCCATCTCTACATCATTGTCACTATTAGTTGTTAACGATGTTCTGGTCTGATCAGAATTCTGTCTATCATTTTCAACCCAAATCAACATCGAACTGGCGACGATATCCTGAATATTTTTGAACATATGAACAATATCGATTTCGAAATAATATTCATTATTCCGAAATCGATATTGTTTAAAAGTTATTATTTTACTAATCTCTTTAAATTTCAGGGCAAAGCTACATTTTCTTGGAGTGATAGACAATTTTCTGCTCTACCAGAATTCATTAGTAGAGTTTCACTTGTCAGTGACTATCCAAGATATGGTAAAGGATCGGTTAATTTAACAAATGTTCATGAAACGGATGGAGGCTGGTATGAGTGTCGACTTCATTTTCCAAATAGATCACCAAGTACCGGACTTAATGGTACTTGGTACTACTTAGAAGTATTGGGTAAGATTTTAACATAAGCATTAAAACACACACGTAAGTTGTATGGATTTTCTTATAGTTTCATGTAAGTACCACCGTAACAGTTTTAGGTCTTTGAATTACATGTTAATTATACCTAAGTGTTGAAAAATATTAACTATTAAAATATGTTAAAACAAAACTATTTATGAAGAAACTAGTTTCGAATCATTCGATTCATCATCAGTCTAGTCTTTTTAACCTTTAACCGGTTTCGAGATTCCGTCCCAACCCAGGATGGATGAGGTCAAGGTGGGTAACTGGTTTGCAAGTTTCCAGCGAATGGAGGGTGAAACCACCGTCTTGAATGACCAATAGATGTTAAAGAGACGTTTAACCAAAAAAAAAAAAAAATCTTAAACTAATGAGGTTTACCATTTTAGCACAAAGAATGAATTGAGGAGTTAATTTTAAATCAATGACCAAACTGGTCTGTCTCCGGGAAAGAACTTTTTTTTCTCCGTAAATTTCTTTTTATTTCTCGCACATATTTTTCCCCTAATACATGGGGAAAATCCCATCTCCATGTTTGACGCTTGCACATTTACCACAGAGGCATGGCCTTATAAACGTATCCAAACAATTCTTACGTTTGCACTATTTCCCCCAACCAGGGAAGATAGGAAATTTTTATACGGGCATACTTTACTTGCATGATCTAGAGATACAACTTGGTATAAAATGGGTTTTTCTTTTTTCCTCATTTTCCTTTGACTTATTCTCAAGTGAAAGGGAAACAAGGAATAATTATTGAATTATAATAAAAAAGTATTGACTAATCAAAAAAAAAAAATAATAATAATAATAACAGTCAAAAACTGAAATAAAAATTGAATTTAGTTCACTGTAAAAAAGTTAATTTTAGGGTAATAGAGAAATTTTCAATTCTCCTAGAATTTGAAAATTTTAACATTTCGTCTGAATTTGAATTATTAACATTTTTTGAATAAGTTAAAAAGAAATGGCCTATAGATTATTTCCCTCTAAATGTGGGTAGATATTTTTTTAGGAAAAACAAGTTCCTCCCCAGAGTCAGATCCATGACCATACAGGTGTAAGTTCCTCCCTGTATAATGAATGGAAAGCAGAAAATGGTTTTATTAAAATGAATATTAAATGATACACTAGGATCGAATCTAATAAGAAACACGAAACTCTGCAAACCCAAGCTGCAATCTGGATGAAATGAAAATACAAGATTTTATATTAAAGAGAAGAAAATGAAAATTTGAAAAGGAAATCAAAAATAAATTCTTGAATCATTACAATTTTTTTAATAATTTATTTGGTAGAAGGATTTGTTTTGATTTCTTTCTATGCTTTTCAATCTGCTTTTGATATTCTTTTTTTTTTTCTCCGAATTAACCTTTTTGTTTGATGTAGGGTAAGGTTGATAATATAAATCGTCACCCTAATTCAGAAGGGATCTAACTCAAAATTTTTCAAAATCGCGTTTTTTGTCTAGTATTATGTAAAATTTCAAGGCGCGTCTAATGGAATGATCAGAATTTAGATATCTCTTACAGTTTTTGCTAGAGAGCGCTCTTCTTCAGAGATCCATATCGACCATACTACCCTTTCGTGTTAATGCAGGAGAGCATCATTCACAGTTGGATGCTCGCAGAGCTAAGATCAAATCGGGAAGTTGCAAATTTTATTTTAATAAGATCCAATTATAATTGTATCTTTACAATTTCAATTTTTCAACTTATTTTTTTGAATTAGACCCTTAAGGAAGAGCCAATTTTATTTGTTTCTATACCGCCTTTAATTTGTTTATTGCATGGGGGATTATTATAGACTTGGATCTCTATGATTTCAATGAATATTGTGCCTCAAGGGTCTAACTATAATTCATTCCTTTATTCTTAATATAGATTTAGTTTTGTGTAGGTTCATTTCGAATTAGATCCCTGGNGGTGTTGATAGTAAAAATGATATTACAATGAAGGGCGGCAAGGGGGCGTGTGATAGGGTGTTGATAGTAAAAATGATATTACAATGAAGGGCGGCAAGGGGGCGTGTGATGGGGTGTTGATAGTAAAAATGATAAGTATGCGCGGATATAGGGGAGGGCACGTGCCCCCCATTTTTTTTAGGCGGGCGTTGTTTCCCAAATTTCATTATACCTAATCACGTAAATTTAAAAAAAAAAAATCAAATGAATGGTAATCCGCTGTGTCTTTTATCCCATTGAGAGGGAGGGGGGGCACGGGCCCCTAAATAATTTTTAAATAGAAATACGTAAATAAAAAATAGTCAAAAATTTTGTCATCCGTCATGGCAATTTTTTTCGTCATCACGCTTATAAAATCGCTTATCACCCTTATGAAAGCTATTTGTGGTAAGCTCTAATACAACTTTTAACAAATTATCGTATCGTATTGTACTCCGATAAACATTGCATTAAAAAGTACTGCCCAGGACTCGAAATCTCGGTCTCCAAATTTTCTATTAGGTATATTGTGCAATTGTGCCCCCCCCCCCCCAAACAACAACAACAACAACAGGGCTATATGCTATATCCGCGCATGCAAGTCGTCCAACCATAATTTGGTTTAAGGTAAGTTGGACGGAGATAACATTTTATTATCTAGGTCACATCGACATCTAACAAAGGTAGGTAATTGTCGATTACCCATTCTTTTAAAGCGACATAATACAAATTTGAGAGGAATGTACTATATGTATTATCTATTATTGGGAAAGATAACTGCCCCCTACTCCAGTATACCTGCGCAGCACCTAATTAGATGCATCAAAAAGTATTAAAATATTTTTGATCGTTTTTTTGTCATTGTTAGGTAGGTAGGTAAATGTAATTTTATTTTTAATAAAATCTACAATGAAAGATAAAAATAAGATGACAAATTATAAATTACAATTAAAAAAAAAAGTCAAATCAGGGGTAATTGGCAAACTAGATGGATATTATGCGACTGGAAAGCAATTAATTATTATTTCTTTGATTAAATCCAGTATAACATTATATTATATGTAAGTACCTCTCTCAATTAGATACTTCAATCCAGTGTTAAATTATGACTTCTTTTATCTTGTTTGGTGAGCACTTCTTTGAAAAATACTAAATGTCTGGAGACGTTCTGGGAAAACGCTAACCTAGCCCGGACAACTTCGAACAATTTGATTTTCTAGCCCTGGTTTCAAAATAAGTTCCAGATTTGAAATGGAAGAAGTATAAGTAAAATCTTTTAAGTTAATTGAAAGAAGTATATAAGTAAAATCTTTTAAGTTAATTGAAAGAAGTATAAGTAAAATATTTTAAGTCAATTTTTGGTAATGCACCAGGTGCAATTATAATCTTGGAAAAATAATTTTACTATTTCCCACCAATTTGAATTATCCACTAATTAGACTTTCTCAAAAGACATTGTCACTTTAACTTTTTGACAAAGCCTTTCGAAGATTTTCTGTTTTATGTATCGAATAGACAGTATAACTCATAGTAGTTTTAATTGTTTTTATCATTTCATGCATATTTTTTTTGGAACTTCCTTGAACTTGTTGCAAAGATCGGAGAGCATTATCTAGTTTGTCCAATGAATATATCATGAGGGACATGGAGGAATGTAACATTTCATCAGTTGATCTGATGATGGTCGTGGATATAGATGATGACTCTGTAAGATAAATAAAAAACAATATTAGAACATAAAATCATTCATTTTGTTATCTTTTGATTTAATCCCTGTTACGTCTATGCACGTTGAATACACCAGTTCCCGTTAGCTCACTGAAGTAGCAACGTCCAGCGGGAGTTGTTCTATGTGGTTGTCTACGTGGGTTCGCGCCTTCGCAATGCTGGCTATTTTTCCGGCCCAACCCAGGCTGAGTGAGGTCAATGTGGGTAGCTGATTTGCAAGTTTTCAGCGAATGGAATATAAAACCCCCGTCTTGATTGACCAATAGATGTTAAAGAAACGTTAAGCCAAATTGAAAAAAAAAAAAATCCCTGTTACTAAAAATTCTCATATTTCTCTCATCGCGAATGAGCAATCAATGTTGGAGAGACGTTAAAACAAAACAAAAAATGTACCTGACTATTTTCATTTTAAGAAGTTCAAATTTTGGGAATTGGAGAATCTTGATACCCAAATCTCTGGAGTCAACCATCATGATACCTTGCTTTCATTCCGAAAACATCCTTTGTTTATTTCGACTATGGTGCTGCTGTATTGCAAATTTGTTACTTCAAATGATGCTAACTTAGATCTGGCATTGAATTCATATTATGAGTACATAATTCATTCATTCAATAGTGGCATCATCGTATACGATGGTAGCCAGATGTATCCTCTAGATAAGTTATAGTATACTGCTTAGGGGAACATGTTTTAATTGTCATCATACACCCGTTCTTGGAGGCTGATAATTGACATGGGCCCCCAGAGCCATGACAATCACTTTAATATAATTACGTCTGTAACACAATAGTTACAAACATAATGATATTCCAGGATTGCTTTCTGCGTATTTTACACCATCAGCTCAGGTGCACTCAGCCTTGAGGATACTTGAGGATGTCACCCTCAAGTAACTTCTTACAATCTCAAATATGATTTACTTTTTCTCATGGAATGTTAGTAAATGGATTGGAAGAAATTACCATCAACTGTTTTGAAAAAAAAAAGTACATAATTATGTAATCAAAAATGTTTCCCAACAGTACGACATCATTTTGAAAATCACTAACCTTGAATCTTTATTGAATCATTTTTGGATTCTGAAATTCCTATTTTCATTCCCAAAGTACTGAACGTCACATCACCATCATCTGTTTTGACAGTAGATTCCAGTTCACAATGATAATATTGAGCAATTTCTTCTGATGATGGCATTTGAACCAGAACCGATACAGCAGGAATAGTTACGAGCGCAGTTGAGTTGTGACATGTTTCTGATGATTTCATTGTTGAGTTAGAGTATTGTATTGATTGATTAAACATTTCTAGGAGAGGTCCATTCGCACTGTTAGATATTGAAGATGCAGACTTCTGAAGGAAAATATCGTTTTTCATTTCTTTTGAATGTCCAAGATAGCCAACAGAATTAATTTCAATTGATAGTTTCGAAGAGTTACTGCTTTGTATACTTGCATCAAAGGCAGTCATTTTAGTTGTGCATCGCGAGGTGCTAGGTGCGTGTTCTGTAGACGTGCTGTAAGATGTTGTTTCTGTAGCGTACTCTGTTGAAATTTTAGCGCAAGGCGTCGTGGATGTTGAAGTTTCTGTAGTAGATAAATTGCAAGGTAGAGTAACTGTTGTAACTACAGAAGAAGAGGATTCAATATTTATTTGACGAGAAGTACAAGGTGTTGTTTCTGGTGCAATTGAAGACTCTGAAGAAAAAGTAAGTGGAGTATCCGGGGATTCCTTTTCGAGAACAGATGTCTCCACACCTGACCTCAGAGAGACATCTTTCTTTTTCGATTTGGATTTCAGTTGGGACTTGTAAAAGGCATGATTGAGATGGTAACCATTTGATCTGCTGCCTTTGAGTGTCTCGACTTTCGTTGCGGGTTCCGTTGTAGTTGTTAATGTGCAAGGTGTTGTTGTGGGTTCCGTTGTAGTTGTTGATGTGCAAGGTGTTGTTATGGGTTCCATTGTCGTTGTTGCCTGAGTTGTCGTAGTAGTGCAAGAGATGGTTACCGCTTCTGGTAAAGTTGTTGGCTCAGTACTCAGGGTGGTTGTCGGTTCAGTTGTCCTTTTAGTGCATGGAGTAGTAATCGCTTCCGTTATAGTTGTTGCCTGAGTTGACGTGCAGGGGGTGCTTGTAGGGTCAGTTGCTGTTTCGGTGCATGGAGCGGTTATCGGTTCCGTGGTAATTGTTGGCTGAGTTGTCGTTGTAGTGCAAGGAGTGGTTGTTGGTTCAGTTGTTGTTTTGGTGCATGGAGTGGTTATCGGTTCCGTTGTAGTTGTTGGCTGAGTTGTCGTTGTAGTGCAAGGCGTAGTTGTTGGTTCAGTTGTTGTTTTGGTGCATGGAGTGGTTACCGCTTCTGTTGTAGTTGTCGGCTGAGTTGTCGTTGTAGTGCAAGGAGTGGTTGTTGGTTCAGTTGTTGTTTTCGTGCATGGAGTGCTTATCGGTTCCTTTATAGTTGTTGGCTGAGTAGCGGTTGTAGTGCATGTCGTGGTTGTAGGCTCCGTTGTTGATTTCGTGCATGGAGTGGTTATGGGTTCCTTTGTAGTTGTCGGCTGAGTTGTCGTTGTAGTGCAAGGAGTGGTTGTTGGTTCAGTTGTTGTTTTCGTGCATGGAGTGCTTATCGGTTCCTTTGTAGTTGTCGACTGAGTTGTCGTTGTAGTGCAAGGCGTGGTTGTTGGTTCAGTTGTTGTTTTCGTGCATGGAGTGGTTATCGGTTCCTTTGTAGTTGTTGGCTGAGTAGTGGTTGTAGTGCATGTCGTGGTTGTAGGCTCCGTTGTTGTTTTCGTGCATGGAGTGGTTATGGGTTCCGTTGTAGTTATCGGCTGAGTTGTCGTTGTAGTGCAAGGAGTGGTTGTTGGTTCAGTTGTTGTTTTCGTGCATGGAGTCGTTATTGGTTCCGTTGTAGTTGTTGGCTGAGTTGTCGTTGTATTGCAAGTCGTGGTTGTTGGTTCAGTTGTTGTTTTCGTGCACGGGGTGGTTATCAGTTCCGTTGTAGTTGCTGACTCAGTTGTCGTTGTAGTGCAAGGGTTGGTTACCGCTTCTCCCAAAGTTGTTGGCTGTATTGTGGTTGTAGGGCATGGGGTTGTTTTAGTCAGTAACGGGGTGGTAAACGAATCAAGTACTAAATTACGAAATTGTTTTGTCGTAGTTTTCTGGTTTATTGTTGTACTGTGTGGGGTGGTTGTTGGTTCAGTTGATGTTTTGGTGCATGGAGTGGTTGTCTGTTCTGTTGTAGTTGTTGGCTGAGTTGCCGTTGTATTGCAAGGCGTTGTTGTTGGTTCTGTTGTTTTTTTCGTGCATGGAGTGGTTATCGGTTCTGTTGTATTTGTCGACTGAGTTGTCGTTGTAGTGCAAGGCGTAGTTGTTGGTTCAGTTGTTGTTTTCGTGCATGGAGTGGTTATCGGTTCCTTTGTAGTTGTCGTTGTAGTGCAAGGCGTGGTTATTGGTTCAGTTGTTGTTTTGGTGCATGGAGTGGTTATCGGTTCTGTTGTAGTTGTTGGCTGAGTTGTCGTTGCAGTACAAGGGGTGGTTGTTGCTTCAGTTGTTGTTTTCGTGCATGGAATGGTTATCGGTTCTATTGTAGTTGTTAGCTGAGTTGTCGTTGTAGTGCAAGTCGTGGTTGTTGGTTCAGTTGTTGTTTTCGTGCATGGAGTGGTTATCGGCTCCGTTGTAGTTGTTGGCTGAGTTGTCGTTGTAGTGCAAGGAGTGGTTGTTGGTTCAGTTGTTGTTTTCGTGCATGGAGTGGTTATCGGTTCTTTTGTAGTTGTTGGCTGAGTTGTCGTTGTAGTACAAGGGGTAGTTTTTGGTTCCGTTGTTGTTTTCGTACATGGAGTGGTTATCGGTTCCGTTGTAGTTGTTGACTCAGTTGTCGTTGTAGTGCAAGGGGTGGTTGTTGGTTCAGATGTTGTTTTGGTGCATGGAGTGGTTATCGGTTCTTTTGTAGTTGTTGGTTGAGTTGTCGTTGTAGTACAAGGGGTAGTTGTTGGTTCAGTTGTTGTTTTCGTACATGGAGTGGTTATCGGTTCCGTTGTAGTTGTTGACTCAGTTGTCGTTGTAGTGCAAGGCGTGTTGGTTGGTTCATTAGTTGTTGTTGCTGTTGTAGTGCAAGGGTTGGTTACCTCTTTTCCCAAAGTTTTTGGCTGTATTGTGGTTGTAGTGCATGGGGTTGTTGTAGTTAGTAACGGGGTGGTAAACGAATCAAGTACTAAATTACGAAATGGTTTTGTCGTTGTAGTGGGAATTGTTGTCGCAGTTATCTGGGTTATTGTTGTACTGTGAGTGGTAGTTGTTGGTTCAGTTATTGTTTTGGTGCATGGAGTGGTTGTCTGTTCTGTTGTAGTTGTTGGCTGAATTGCCGTTGTATTGCAAGGCGTGGTTGTTGGTTCTGTTGTTTTTTTCGTGCATGGAGTGGTTATCGGTTCTGTTGTAGTTGTCGACTGAGTTGTCGTTGTAGTGCAAGGCGTAGTTGTTGGTTCAGTTGTTGTTTTCGTGCATGGAGTGGTTATCGGTTCCTTTGTAGTTGTCGGCTGAGTTGTCGTTGTAGTGCAAGGCGTGGTTATTGGTCCAGTTGTTGTTTTGGTGCATGGAGTGGTTATCGGTTCCTTTGTAGTTGTTGGCCGAGTTGTCGTTGCAGTACAAAGGGTGGTTGTTGGTTCAGTTGTTGTTTTGGTGCATGGATTGGTTATCTGTTCTGTTATATTTGTTGGCTGAGTTGTAGTCGTAGTACAAGGGGTAGTAGTTGCTTCAGGTTTTGTTTTGGTGCATGGAGTGGTTATCTGTTCTGTTGTAGTAGTTTTCTGAGTTCTCGTTGTAGTGCAAGGGGTAGTTGCTAGTTCAGGCGGTATGGCCTTTTTTGAGCAAACAGTAGTATGTGAATCAGTTGTAGTTTTGGTACAGGGTATTTTTATTTCAGATTCTATTGTTGGCTTAGTTTTGGTTTGTTCAGTGGATTCTTTAAGCTTTAAAGTGCGTTCATTTTTTTCAGAAAGCTCAATGTTTCTAAATGAGTTTGTTCCTGACAGTTGATATTCTTCTGACTTTTTTTCTCCTGTTTTTATCTTTTTCTCTTCTTCATTTCCTGGTACCCAAAGGTTTGACTCATAGTCAAATACTTGGCCCGATACTGACTGCTTCACTATATTTTCTTTGCCTTGATTTATTGTTTGTATATCATGTGTTTTGTTTATTTTTTCATGACCATCGGAATTAATTGGACCAGTAGTGTTTGTACACGGTTTCTTAGATCCTTGATTATCCTGGCCAGATTTCTGGTTATTTGATATCGTTGTATCAGAATGTTTTATCGTATTTTCGTTACCAGCAGTAGAAATTGCGGTTTGGAGATTTGTTTTGGAGTGTTCATCCAGTTTTACTGAATTAGATTTATTATCTGTGTTTGCTAGGTTATTCTCATTGTCAGATGAATTTTGCATTTTTCCCAATGTTTTGTTAGTTATGTTTTCATACTCTTTAATATGAATACTATTACCAGCACCACCGGTGCTTTTCTCTGATATTTGCGATTGTTCCAACTTTGTTTCTTTTGAATTTGTATTTTTCTCGACCTCATTTCCTGGTACCCAAAGTTTTAATACATAGTCATAAACTTGGCCTGATGCTGATTGTTGTGCGGAATTGAGTTTCTCGTGATTTGTTATGCTGGTTTGTGATTGCTTAATCATATTTTCATTAGCAGTCGAAGAAATTGAGCTAATGGCTTTAGGGTGTTCTTGCAAAATGGAAATGACATCCTCCGAATTAGATTTGTTTTTTGCTAGCTGATCCCCATTCTTAGTTTCTGAAGAATTTTTCATATTACCCAATGTGTTGTTGTATTTAATTATGTTGGCTTCTTTTCCAATGCTATGACTACCGGAGGTAGTTTCTGACATTTGAGACTGTTCCGATTTTTTCTCTCCTTCATTTCCAGCTACCCTAAGATTTGATACATTATCAAACACTTGAACAGATGCTGTTTGTTTGGTAGACTTCTGTTTCTCCTGATTTGCTATGGCTGATTCAGACTGCTTTGTCATATTTTCATTACCGCCAGAAGTAATCGATTGTTTCTGAATTTCTTTGGTGTGATCATTTGTGTTGACTTTCTCAGAATTAGTAATATTCTGTGTGATTGATATTTGGCTGTCATTCTGAGTTTCTGATGAATTTTGTTTTTTTGCCAATGTGTTGTTAAATTGTGCTGTGCTTTCAAATTTTAGATTCTTTTTGCTCATCGTTTTTGTATTAGATTCTTTATTAGTAATTTCAGTAGAATTAGAGCCTTGATTATTTTGTGATGACATGCCTTTTGAATGTAAAGATTGGTTAGGATTATCTTTTGACTTTGTTTTTCCCTCTGCATCATTCCCTGGTAACCAAAGATTTGACACATGGTCATAAACTTGCCCCGATGCTGATTGTTCGACTGAGTTTACGCTCTCATGATTTGATATTGCTGTTTTCGAATGATCAATCATAATTTCGTTACCACCAGAAGAAATCGATGTTTTCTGTATTGCTTTGGTGTGCTCATCTGTGTTTCCAGTTTCTTTCCCTGAGTTAGACACATTCCCTGTAATAGATATTTGGTTGTCATTCTTATTATTTGAGGAGTTTTGCATTGATGCATTTGTTGCCAATGTTTTATTGGACTGAGTTGTGCTTGCATATTGTCCACTACTAATAATACCAGAGTTTGTCTCTGACATTTGAGACTGTTCTGATTTTTTTTCTCCAGCTTTTGTTTTTTTCTCTGCTTCATTTCCTGTTACCCAAAGATTTGACACTTGGTCATACACTTGTCCTAATGCTAATTTTTGCGCAGAATTCGCGCTCTCATGATTTGATATTGCTGTTTTCGAATGATCAATCATAATTTCATTACCACCAGAAGAAATCGATGTTTTCTGTATTGCTTTGTTGTGCTCATCAGTGTTTCCAATTTCTTTCCCTGAGTTAGACACATTCCCTGTGATAGATATTTGGTTGTCATTCTTATTATTTGAGGAGTTTTGCATTGATGCATTTGTTGTCAATGTTTTGTTGGACTGAGTTGTGCTTGCATATTGCCCACTACTAATTCCCGTGTGTGTCTCTAACGTTTGCGATTGTTCCAACTTTGATTGTTTTATTTTTTTCTCTGCTTCATTTCCTGGTACCCAAATATTTGACATATGGTCATATACTTGGCCCGATGTTGATTGTTTGACAGAATTTGCGTCCTCTTGGTTTGATATGGCTATTTTAGAATGATTCGCCATAATTTTATTAGCACCAGAAGAAATGGAGGTTTCCTGAATCGCTTTGGAGTGTTCATCTTTGTTTCCAATATCTTTCCCTGTGTTAGACATTTGACTCTTATTCTTAGTTTCTGATAAATTTAGTATTTCACCCAATGTGTTATTGGATTGAGTTGTACTTGCATATTTTTCACTGCTAATAATACCAGAATTTTTCTCTGACACTTGAGATTGTTCTAAATTTGACACTTTTGTCTTTTTTTCTGCCGAATTTTCTGGCATCCAAATATTTGATACATGGTCATAATCTTGCCCAAATACGGACTGCTGTCCTACATTTTCTTTTTTTTTCTTCGTCGTTTTTGTATCAGCCTGATTGATAAGTATTTCATGACCAGCTGAATTAGATATACTTTTTGAAGATAAAGTTTGGGTTTGTTTCTCATTTGAATTCCTTGTTTTTGATAGATGACTCTCTTCCTTAGAATTTTGCATTGTTGCCAATGTGTTGTTCAACTGAGTTGTACTTGCATATTTTCCACTACTACTAATACCAGAGTTTTTCTCTGACATTTGAGATTGTTCCAAATGTGAACTTTCTGCTTTTTTCTCTACTGAATTCTGTGGTACCCAAAGATTAGAGACATGGTCAAATACTTGGTCCGACAGTGACTTGCCAACTAGATTTTCTTTGTTTGTCGTTTTCGTATCCGATTCTTTGCTAATTATTTTATGACCAATGGAATCAGAGCCTTGGTTATTTTGCGATGACATGTTTCTTAAAGGTAAAGTTTGGTTCGGATTCTCTTTTGATTTTGTTTTTTTCTCTGCTGAACTTTCTGCTTTTTTCTCTGCTGAATTTTCTGGTACCCAAAGATTCGAAACATGGTCAAACACTTGACCAAATACTGACTGCTCTACTGTATTTTCTTTATTTATCGTTTTTGTATCAGACTGTTTGTTATTTATTTCATGACCAGCAGAAATAGAGCCTTGAATTTTCTGAGATGCCATGCTTTCCGAATGTAAAGACTGGTCTAAATTCGCCTTTTTTTCTGTTCCATGTCCTGCTATTGAATTTGATAAGACTGTGCCTGTTCTATAATTTTGTCCTGAGTTGGTAGCGTGAACTGTTCCCCCGTTTTGAGATTTTTCGATAGTTGACAATTTTGTTTTCTTTTCGGCTTCATTTTCCGGTACCCAAAGATTTGACACATAGTCAACCAATTGCCCTGATACAGACTGATCGACTACATTCTCTTTATTCAACGTTTTTGTATCCGAATTTTTGTTAATTATTTCATGACCAGCAGAATTAGAGCCTTGATTATTCTGGTATGACATTGAGTGTAAAGATTGGTCCGAATTTTCCTTTGACATTTTCTGTGCTCCATTTTCTTCTATTGAATTTGATAACACTGTGCCTGTTCTATAATTTTGTTCTGAGTTGGTAGTGTGAACTGTTCCTCCGTTTTGAGATTTTTCGATAGTTGATTCTTTTGTTTTCTTTTCGGCTTCATTTTCCGGTACCCAAAGATTTGAAACATGGTCATACACTTGGCCCAATGAGGATTGACCGACTACATTCACTTTCGCATTATTTAGTGTTTTAGTATCTGAATGTTTGTTAATTATTTCATGACCAGCAGAATTAGAGCCTTGGATTTTCTGAGATGACGTAAAGTTTGGTCCCGAACGTAAAGTTTGGTCCAAATTCTCTTTCGACATTTTTTCTGTTCCGTGATTATTCTGGGATGACATTGAATGTAAAGATTGGTCCGAATTTTCCTTTGACATTTTCTGTTCTCCATGTTCTGCTATTGAATTTGATAATACGGTGCCTGCTCTATAATTTTGTTCTGAGTTAACTTGGCTCGGAACATTGTTAGATGTGATAATGTCTTGAGTTTTCTTTAAACTGTGAGGGCATGGAGTTGTTTGTACCAAATGGTTGGCCCCATGTTCGGATTGTTGTCCCGACAATTTATTGAAATTTGTTGATAGTTTTCTTCTTCGTGGTTCAGCTTCATTTTGAGGCGTCCAAAGAGATGACCAATAATCACTAACTTTGTCAACTAGTGAATTATCCTCGTCATTAGTGTTACACGTAATACCTAAACAAACACTTAATATTATGATCGCGGCAACATCAAATTTCATTGTGGTCGTAATGAACACCTCATTTTTGATCGACTGACGACTTATTCGAGTTTTAAACAATTATTTGAATTGACTATTTTATTTGAACATCTGATGAACAGGCCCGTTGTCGTTAACCAAATTATGGGATATGGATAACCAAAGATGTCATCGTCTATTCACTCGTAGGTTCTATGAATTGATCTCATTTCTACTCGTCGGAACTTATCTTTATTCTTGTACAAAAATATTCACTCTTAGGTTGATTGTCCATCTTTTCTAGATCATCTTCAAATTAAAGTTAGCCCATGGTCACTGCGTTCTCATAATCAATTTTTCATCTTTCCCTGGTCTGAATTGAACCCCTGGTCATCTATATTTCGTCTTAGGAACTATTTGTTAGACAGGGATGTCGATTTCTTTGAGAATTCGGAGAGTGTCTTCAGTCTTGGGAACTATTTGTTAGACAGGCATGTCAATTTCTTTGAGAATTCGGAGAGTGTCTTCAGTCTTGGGAACTATTTGTTAGACAGGCATGTCGATTTCTTTGAGAATTCGGAGAGTGTCTTCAGTCTTGGGAACTATTTGTTAGACAGGCATGTCGATTT
>CM022875.1:40603608-40618016 GCA_012654025.1 Pachypsylla venusta
ATTATTTGAGTGAGATCTTCGAAATATTCTCGTCTTTTGTGTGGCTATTTATATAGTTTAAAATTTAACTTATTTAATTACATTTAATTAACTAATTACTTTAATTACATATTAATGTAAACATAATAACGACCTAAATAATTAATTATTTTAATTAGGTATTAAGGTACATTTCTAACATTTCATAAAATAATATAAGAAAAAAAAAGTGCCAAAATAGAGGATCGAACTGGGTACTATTGGAAAATAAACTTGCTGAAATCGCTTCAAATATAAATCAAAGAAGATTTTGAACAAATTCTTTGAAAAAAAAAAATCAGTTATTTTCTTCGAAAAGAAAGGAAAACATAGCAAAACCAGGTGTGAGAAAAAATCTCTACAGTAGACCGATGGCGTTCTGCGGCGGGACGAGACCACTCCCGGGATTTATTTAAAAAAACCTGACAATAATTTTTGTTCAACCATGTCATCTATCTGTGTGATTCATCTCTCGTATTTTCCACTTCTTTTTTAACTTCACCCTTTCCCAATTTTATTTGGGGTTGGCTTTGCTTCCCTTAATTCTACCATGCCACAACCTTTTGTTCGGTGCCAACTCTCTTTAGCTGTAACTCTTTCCTGTCAAAGTAACCCTAGCTTGCTTCTCATAGTATCAATTGAAACTGCGTAGAAACTCCCTTTCTGCTGATGATCTCTCATTATTGGTTTGAAGCACAGTTTTTGATAAAGGCTGGATGCCCTTTCTAACACAAAACCTTCTGTATTAACAATGGTTTAGGACCGTCACCTAATGAAGCTGGTTTGCTCACCTTGGTGACTACATCAAAATTATCTGTCGCGTAACCCTGCTTTTCCTTAAATCTTAAACTTTCCCCTGATATCTTAAACATTTTAAATTTTCTCTAAGTATATTGGTACAGTTCAGGCAGTTGTATTGAAATCGATAAAAAATATTGTAAAAAAACGTGAGGATTTTAATTCGCAGAAATGAAAGTGAGACGTTTTAACCCTAGCATTTCCAAGGGGGGGGGTACAAAGTACCCGCGTTTTAGCAAAAAGCTTATAGTAATCAATTTATGATACTTATTTTAATGAGACCTTTTCACAAACATTATTTTCCATCATAGTATATAAAAATATGTATGTTCTAAACATTCTAAGGGATGATATTGAAGCCAAACTTTGGGCGTGGGTACTTTATACCCCTCCCCCTCTTGGCAATGCATGTAACCAATACATTGATTGTTTAAGAGGGGGGGGATCGGAAAGCTACCATTAAAAGCTACCATAAATTGTGAGGACGTCCTCACGATGGCCGGTTCTACGCACCAGGACGACCTAGAACGCATACCATCATAGTTCCAGCCAAGGGCCATCAAAATCTTTTCGGCAAACTCATATCAATCTGTTTCTACCATTTTAATTAATCATATATCTATAAATGGGAAGAACGGTTGATTTCGTGAGAAAAACCGCTACTACTACTACTATAAATTGTCTAAAGTGTCTAAAATGTCTAATTATGTACGCAAGAAATAAGTGTGTGTAAACACTATCAAAAGACATTTGTCATTTGTCTGTGTGGGATGTCAGGAAGGACAAAGTTCTGGTTCAGAACAGATTTCCTAGGGTCTAGCTATTTTTTTTTTTATTTTCATTTACATTATTTTATTCCTGGGATTTAATAATATTTTTATGTAAGATAATAAGACAATAATTGATTTAGTTTATATTTTTTTTAGTTTATAATAAAGTAATAGCGACTTATTGTAATAAAAATAATCATTTTATACCTTATTTTGTTTGCGGGCACTTTGTACCCCGCCCTTGGCAATGCACGTAATTGAATAGAGCTTGGCAATCCTAGGGTTAATGATGTTCACATGAAAACGGAACTACAATCTCAAATTTGAAATTGTAGCTTAGGGGTAGATCTGTAATGGTTTACGTTCCATTTTGTCCTCATGGGTCAACCAGACAACACCATAGAGATACCACTTGTAAATAAATATAAATTTAGATTTTTTCCTAAATTTATTTAAAAGTACTTTTTATTATTATTATAAAACTGCTTACTGATCTCTCTGAGACTGCAATTATGATCGCGACTACTAGGATCCCTTGGGACCAGAGGCAAGGATGTTAGGAATCTACCGCCTGAAACCAGTTGTTTCAGGCGGTAGATTCCTAACAGCTACTGATTTATTCCAGTTTGATTTACAGACAAACTGGAATAGGTTACAAACCCTACAAAATGCAGCTCTACGTACGGCTACTGGATGCCTTTTAATGTCACATCGATCATGCGCGGATATACCTAATCACGTATTTTTTTTTAAAAAAAAATCAAATTAATGGTGATTCGCTGTGTCTTTTATCCCATTTAGATGGGGGTGGGGCACGGGCCCCTAAATAATTCCCAATCCTGAGACTAAGTACCCAGAAATACTTAAATAAAAAAATCGTACAAAAATTCTGATATCCGTCATGACACTTTTTTTTCGTCATCACGCTTATATAATTCCTTATCTCCCTTATGAAAGGTGAAAGGTATTTGTGGTAAGCTCTACAGATTTTAACAAATTAGCTCGAACCCCCAGTCTCTAGGTTACGAGTCCCTCCCACCTCCAAATTTTCTACTAGGTATATTGTGCAATTGTGTCCTCCCAAAACAAGAGGGTATTAATGATAATGACATCGATATCATCTTCACTACGAAACACAAGTCATACCTATCAAACCACACAACGACTTACTATCCTTACACAGGATGCCTCTTAACTAACCACACATGCAATGCAATTACTACTGGACGTCAACCACCCAGAACCATAAGGAAGACTTTGCGCAATACCTACTTACTTTTACTGCATGAAATCCATCTCCGTGGCTATATGCCCCCAAATAACAACTATAAAGCATTACTACAAAGAATACACACAAACATAGTGAACATTGTCACCGAAAATTACGAGCCAAATAGGGTCCTTGGTACTAATGTGCTACCCGAAGTGGACGAAGCTGAAAAAATATTGCCCAGTTCAACAAGAGCAACATTGGCCCAATTTCGGTCCGAGTGGTGTGAAACTCTCCATAATTACAAAGCTAGAATAGATCCTGCTATAACTCATCTGTGTCCACTTTGCCAAGCAGACACCCATGACGTACACCACCTGTTTAATTGTCCAGCGAAACCAACTTGTCTGGACCCTACATTCCTCTGGACAAATCCCCGTGAAGTAGTTTTTCTTGACCTGGAAACAATGTGATGGGTGACGTAGACGCAAACGTTAGCAACAACAACTGAGCTACCGAGGATGTTAACTAGGTTTTAATACTGTAAAACATTTCTGATGAGAATCGCTATGGGGACAATTGCGGCGGCTATTCAGCGATATTTCTTGTTGAACATTTAAATCTAAGCATGGACAGGGCTGACGACAGGGGGAAAGAGTGATTCACCGGGGCCCGAACTCATCAAGGGTCCGGTTTCATGAATCCAAAATATTGACAATACTAAAAAATTATTATGGTTCTTAGTATTGTAAGGTCTGTGACATAGATTTTACTACGTATTATTCACACACAAATAATGTGGATTTTTTTTAGAGAATATAAATATAAGGGTCCGATAGTTTTCCCCTCGGCAGGGTTTCCTCTCTACTGCCCTGATCATTCAGCTTATGAACACGCATAACCATTAAATTCTTTTATTTGATTGATTTATTTTCCAGGTAAATCCACTATTATAGACGTTCTAATTGAACCAGAAGGTTACATGGTAATTTGGGAACCTCCTGAAGTGAACCGACAAATGGTAAAAGAATATTCACTCAAATGGTTTGAAGATTATGACGACAATCTCATGGGGACATTCACAACAAAAGATGTCTCCTACACAATCCCATTTTCATATCTAAACGAGGGCAAAACATATTTCTTTCAAGTAGTAACAGTTTCCACAAATGATTTTGAAACTCAATCTCTAAAATATGAATATATTGTACCAACGTATAAAACTAAAAGAGCACTTGGTTTAACGTTAGCAATGACTGTTGTAGCATTCATAATAGTTGCTGTAGGTATATGTTACTTGAAAAATAATATTTTAAAGAAAAGAATTGATATTAAAACATAAAACAAACAAGTTGAAATTAGGAGATATTTCATTTAGGTAGTACAATCTTGTATTGTGTAGAAGTAGTTACTGAAACGGGAGTTCCTCAATAGACGATAGTCTTCTGGAAAATGTTTTCATATAGAAGAATTGTCAGATCTATCTAAAAGTAGTTCCAAATAATGTCAATAACATGTATATACATAATTATACTAGGTATATGCCTTCGACAATTTTCGACACTCTATTTCATTGGGCAATCTATATATATAAAAGAGAAACACACTCACTTAACACTCATCGCGATATCTCCGCACTGGTACGTCCTAGGAGGCTGAAATTTGGCATGAAGGTCGCACTTAGGTCTTAGATGCGCACTAAGATAGGTATATGCCTTCGACAATTTTCGACACTCTATTTCATTGGGCAATAAAGTCATAATTGAGACATAATAATTGCTAGTTCGTGGCTTAACAATCACACACTTCCTCAATTTTTAGGAAAGTGCAAGCGAGGCAGCATTCGGCTGCCTCAAATGTTGATCAATATGTTTTATATTAACTTGAAATTTTGTACACTGACGAATAGTTAATTTTCCACCTTAACCATTGGTCAGGATACAAATGTCGATACTTTGACGTGTTTTTATATCAATGTCACAGTTTGTCACAGTCCTGCAATATTTGCTTTGCTCTATTTCCATAGTAAAAGGTACTAACGAAAAATAAAATCTACAGCAAAAGTCGGTTTCTGTGAGATGGGGTGTTAATAATATTGAATGAGGAATGATTAGGTAATATTCCAATTCCTTAGAATCAAATACCTATGCAGAAAAAATCTGCCCAGTGCGTTATGAGGTTGTAAAGAACGAGCTGACTTTTTGATGATTCTATTAGTGACAGTAGAACCAATTTAGAATTCAACAAAATTAAAAATATATGGTTCATAAAATTAATTTGATAAATATTGAGTCTTTTTAGGGAAAGAAAGAAATTAACATTAGCGCCCTAACGGGAAATTTGATAAATATTGAGTCTTTTTAGGGAAATAAAGAAATTAACACTAGCGCTCCAACAGGAAATGTGATAAATATTGAGTCTTTTTAGGGAAAGAAATTAACACTAGCGTCCCAACACGAAATTTGATAAATATTGATTCTTTTAGAGAAATAAAGATATTAACACTAGCGCCTCAACACGAAATTTGATAAATATTGAGTCTTTTAGGGAAAGAAAGAAATTAACACTAGCCCCAACGGGAAAGACATTTAATAATTTTATTAGAGATTTAATTTGGATAGCAAAAATAATTTTCAATATCTATTGCCTGTTATGTACTTGTAAATAACCCATGGTTTTGCTTATCTTACCGTCCTACTTGTCTTTACGATAAAGAGAAGAAAACTGTTTCGTCCTGTCATTGGCGGCTGGACTCATAACAAAACTCTGATCAATAATAATTAAAATAGGTTAACGTTAGGTTACCGTTAAGGTTTAGGTTGACCTTTGCTGGGACTGTGATAATATGCGTTCCAGGTTGACCTGATGCGCAGAACCTACCATCATCACTAGGTTGTATTTTTTTAGAACCCAACAAAAATGTTGGGCACATAAAGTTGTGTCAAATAAATTTAATGTTTCCTTCACCTTGAATAAACACGATATTCATTGTTTTAATTTAAAATGCATTTCTGCATTGGCAATATCATTCAATATATTTATACATAAATAATACGTACCTAATATTAATAATAATCTAATTACAACACAAAAGTTTGTTGAGAGAGCAAATATAATAAAAAAACGAAACATTTACTATAGTAGATGCAATAGTAAATGCTTTCTACAGAAGAATCTGCTGTTTCATTTACAATAGTAGCATCTGCTATACGGGGCGGATTTAAAGGGGGCGGGGTGACGGCCGCCCCCCTTGGCAAGATGAAGTGTGAATATTTATACAGTAATCCTCCACTAAATAATTTATGGCTTATCATATTTTTCTCATTTTGATTTTATAAATACAATCAGAATGATTTTATAAATTCAAATAAAATATTCTAGATATACGAGTATAACGTCATAACAACGCCCCTAGTCAATTGTCCATCTTGTTTACATCAGTTGGCCTAAGAACAAGGTTTATTTTACATCTTACAAACTGTCCAGGGACATTAAAAATGCCACTACGAGGGCTCTATTCCCAGCCACTGATTTCATGCCCCATCCGAGCATGCGCCGGCGTGGCAAGTCGGTCACTTCGCAATGTACGTAAAGCTCATCTCACGTTAACTTTTTTTTATAATTTCCATTGACAAATTGCATGATGTTGTTAAAAAATGATAGTGTTAGTCACTTGTTTATGAAACAACATTGCAGTTTTAGAGCACAGATTTCCACTTTTTGACTCCTAATTATTCAAAATTTTCCCGGCGGATATCCCTCGACCCCTGTACCTGGTAGGTATTCCATACCCCCCCGAAAGTATCCCTTCCAATAGTGTTTCATCGCCCAACCAAGATATAGCCTTAAATCCGCCACTGCTGCTATATCATTTACAATATTAAAAGCATTTAATATGTCGAAATATTCACTTCGTTTTTTGCATACCACTCATTATGACGTGATTTCATCATCTTCCATTCACAGAACATGGAAAAAAAATATGTTGAATTACCTATTTTATATTTTTTCAGTACCTCACATAACATCCCAATTCCCATGTTGTGCATTTTATGCTAGTAGCGTTCCATTTCATAGTCTATTACAAAGTTATTTTTTTTTTTACTTTGGTTTACTATAAATATACCTCATAGAGGAACGAAGATTTGATAAATATTTTTTTAAATTAAATTCCAAAAATCGTAATGAAAAGTAATTAAAAATTAGATAGACTGTACAGAATAATGTTTACATATATAACAAGACGAGTTTCAGCTTTTTACGGATTTGTACAAACAAAAGTAGCTCATTATGGTCAAACAAAAGAAATATGTTGACAAAGCTCCAACGTCCGTCCAATAATTACCATCCGTCATACCAACTTCTTTAAACATAGTCGCTGGTATCCTATAGTGACAATAGTTTTCTTCTTTTGGACACTCTAGTGGCGCCCTTCCATATCCATAAACTGTAACAACAAGGCCTTCTAAAGCCCATCTCATGTATGATGTAAAAGAAAAATAGTAGAGTAAAAGTGGCATATGATTGAAGAGGCAAATAAATCCGGCAAATAAAATGGCAAGAGCTGTCATCACAGATCCAATAAATACACCGTTCTGGAAGAAGAAGAAAAAAAATATTAAGACTGGATTCGTTAAATTGGGATACTATGTCAAGTAAAATCATATTGAAGGTTAAAAGAACTACGTATATATTCACTTGACTAACTAGTTTCATGTTCTCCTAAACACATCATCTCCTGAGAAGCTCTGATGATGTGTTCAGGAGAACATGAAACTAGTTAGCTCAATTTAACATCTATTTAATTTTTAGTCAAGTGAAGATATAGTACTTTTAACCTTCAATATTAAGACTGGGTTTCTCTTATTCTCAAAATCTGCGGTTTCAGTGAGTTTCGGATTAATTCGCAAGTTAAGCCCAAGTTCCGAGGTTCATTTCTGCTTATGAGATAGAAGTAAAACAAGGGGTTTCAATCCGAGGAGTTGACCAAGCAACCACGAATGAAAGAAACCATGTATTGTTGATGGGCATATTATGGATTTGCGGATGTTTAATAATAAAATATCAAAACGAATATTCCAAGAGTTTCAAATATTGTATTACCCTTTGTTTCCATCATTAGTTTAATAATTGAACTGAGTCATGATTTAATCAACATGACCTTTTAAAAGAGGCCGTAGCAGGGTGTCCTATTCAATATAGAATGCGGGATGCAACGAAAGTGATGTATCCATGTTGAATTTGAAGAACACATCCCTACCTATATGATGAACCTCACAGAGCAATCACAAATACCTTCTCCAATCTTCCTACCCTTATTGATAAACTCTTTTATGGTCAACTACTGGAGATTATAAATTTTACTTTCTGAAGAGTTAAACTTACCACTGGACTCATAACAGTTCCTAGAATAAGGCCAAGACCTTCAGAGATTAGAGTCATGAGTTGGCATACCACGAGGAACATAGTGAACCTGGTCCACGATAGGAACTGAGAGGAGAGGTAGTACGACACGGAGGTGTACACAAAACAGAAACACATCTGAAAATGGAGGAAAAGCAAGGAAATTATGAATTTGCTTGGACAGTGGGAGCAAAGTGAGCATGCGGTGAAACGGTATTAGTATTGGTTTGTATAACATCGGCCTAAGTAGCGCGAAAATCTGGCAATAAGAACGTCGCATTCTTGATTGTTTGCACTTTAAAGCGAATATAGGTAACTCACAATTCACGTTAGTCGACAATGTCTAAAGTCAGACATTTGAAATTTGGAACACAATTTCCTTTTAATATGTAGGTGTAAATTAAGAAAAAAATCGAAAGTTCAACGGGAAGCGAGTTGTTGCCAAAAAATAACATAAATTGGACCCCGCAAAATTATAAACCAGACCTCCAGTAAATTTAGAAACCCTGTATCTCGGATCGCATAAAAATTATGCTAGACTTAATTTAATTTCAAATATCAACTGAAAAAGTTGAGGAATCCTAAAATAATAAATAAAACATTTAGAAATTAAAAAAATACACGCGGCCGCAGCAACCTACCAAGTCACCTCAGACTTTCATACGAAAGCAATATTAGCAACCTACCTAGTCACCTAAGACTCATATAAAAACAATATTAGTAACCTACCAAGTCACCTAAGACTCATATAAAAACAATGTTAATAACCTACCAAGTCACCTAAGGCTCATATAAACACAATATTAGCAACCTACCAAGTCACATAAGACTTTCATATAAAAACAATAAATATTAAGAATGAATCCCAAAATAATAAATAAAACATTTAGAAATTAGAAAAATACATGCGCCCGCGAACTTTCCATAGTACTCAGACTATAAATATCGGCTTAAGATTTACCTGTACAGGAAGGTTGGTTATGAGAAATGCTGCAAAGAATGTATGAAGTTTATACCAGTTGTTAAACTGTTCTTTCTTCAATATCACCAACTCACTGGGGACTGTTGGGAAAGCAAAGGAAATTCTGATTAACAATATTTCAATTGGAACTAAAATTCAATTCAATGTTATTCTTCTTCAAGTTGTTATGAAACGAAGAAATTAATTCAAAGAATAGTAAACAAAGAGGAAAACATTATATAGGTATACTTAGTTATAGAGCACAAAAAAATGAAAATTGATGAGCAGTTTCTGAAATAGGCTATAATGAAAAAAATTTGTTTTGAGAAATCGCTGATCAATGTTTTCAAATTACTAAAAAGGGTTAATGGCCCATATTTGAACAATTTTTAACTCAATGTTACTTGGGACTTATACTATCTGCAACTGATACTTTTTACAGCTCTAAACGATGACCGGTTCTACGAACCAGGACGACCTGGGACGTCTAACATCATAGTTCTAGCCAAGGACCACCAAAATCTTTTCGGTAAGCCCATATGAATTAGTTTCTACCATTTTAATTAATCATGCATCTATAAATGGGAACAACGGTTGATTTCGTCAGAAAACTCGCTACTACTACTGCTCTAAACCTCAAGATCTTTTGGGTCAACTGGAGCTACTCAAGAACAGTCCTAAGCACACTGCCTCTAGTGAGCGTCCTTGAAGAAATTTTCTACATTTTGTAAATAAAATAATTCATAATTTAATATCTCCCATTCGATTTTCTTATACAAATGTATTAAAGAACTTTTTTCGATCAAAATTTACCTGATTTGTTATATCTTGTAGGTACTTACATTTGAGAATAGCTGGAATGAGTGAAGTATAGCTGAGATACACAAGAGATGCCATGAAGAAGCCAATATTGTTGATTATTTTGCTTCCATCGACTCCCATGTTACTGAATAATAAACCCAATAGAATACCCACAAAAAAGTGAAACAACATTTTTAAATGAGTGACGGTCTGTAAAAACAAATCGAATCTTAATACCATGTATGATGTATTAACAGTAGCGGATACAGGGGGGCGGTAGGGGCGATCGCCCCCCCCCACAGATTAGCCCCATGCCCCTCGAAAACAGTCTTTAGAAATTTGTGTTTAAAAGAAAACGAATTCATGTTTCAATTTAATTAATGAATATGGCTAATTGCGAAGTCTGTTAGTTAATAGTCGAGCTATTTTCCTTGAACATCTTGTATAGACTTATTTCTTTTCATTAATGAATATGGCTAGTTGCGAAGTNCACATCAGATTTGAGCTCAACGCTTGACCCCCCCCCCCCCCTCAACTGAAGACCTGCCATCCGCCACTGTGTATTAAGCCTGTTCGGAATTTGGAATTCTCTCTGGTATAATCAAAATAATCTTCTAGGATAACCAGAAATAGAAATAGTAAGAGTTTCCTATGGTAAATTCTTCCTTATCTCTTCCATCGATCTCTGGAACGCACTACCGTATCCTATCCTAAATTCACCCACCTTTCACTCTTTCAAATCATCTTTATTGGAGGCTTGTTAGCTCCTATTCACTAACATTTTCTCTTTTACTATCCTTTTCCTCTTCCTTCTAGTCCTAATCCTTCTCCTGCCTTGAAGGCTGGTAGCTTGTGCGCGGATCATGGACGTGTGTTTGCGTTAGTGAATGATTTTTTTTTTTTTTTTTTTTTTTTTTTTTTTTTTTTTTTTNTTTTTTTTTTTTTTTTTTTCTTTTTTAATATGTGTATAAAAAAATCTTTGTATCATTATTTATTTTTTGTAAAATATATAAGACCCCTATTTGGACTGTGGGGGTAAAGGGACTCTTCTCTTCAGTGTCATGCTCGCAGTATAAATAAAGTAATAATACTAATAATAATAAAGAGTTACCGGTTACCGATTCGAGATTCTATCAAAAGTGAAGTTTTCGAACACCGAGAAAAAAGAGTGTGCTATACGATGTACATAAATATGTAAATAATATAGCGCGAGCCCCCCCCCAAAAAAATGACATATTTATTTATTTTTGGAAACGCCAAATCGACCATTTTTATTTACATAACTCCCAGTTTTAGAAGGATACTTACTTGCATTTTTTTAATAATTTGGACTAACTTATGAGTATTTTTGGGGTTGATTAAAAAAAAATGGGTATTTAGGTTGGTAAGTACTTACCCAGTCCCTGTACAATTGAATAATACATCTATTAAGAAGAACACCGAAACGAATAAATTCGGAGGGTGCCTTTATTGTACCGATTGTACCCATTTCATTTCTGTTGTTATGCTGGCTATCTGTAAATAATCAAAATATCTGTTTATTGATTTCCTCATTCATTTGAGTAAATGCCACATAAAAGTGGAGCTGGGGTAGGGGTAGGTGGTAAAAAATGCTTTGGGCATTAACATCGCCTACGGATAGCCTTTCTCTCAAGAGTCTATTTTTTACTTTCTCTTCCTATAGATAGAAGATAAAGTATTGTAATCGTGCAGAAATATTGTTTACACTAATTAGAAATCTCTATGACCCAATAAATAATAAGCGCATTTATGACCAAGTTCAATTTATGAACATATTTTCTTTATTTATCCATATTTTTGGTTTGTTACATAACTCGAGAAACAATATTGAAAATAAAATAAAGAAATATGGAACCCCACTTGAAAACTCAATTATAGATATAAATGAGTTTGTGTTAAGTGGGGTTCAACCCCTCGTAGAGCAGTGGAAAAAAATCACCCCAGAACACCCGACCCCGCCTGACTAGTCAGTCCAAAGAGTCATATTGTAAAATAATAGTTACAAGAAATCAGGTAACGAAAAGAAATTGATAAAGATAAGTGAATTGGGGGGGAGGTATTCCTTCTTAGATAATAGCATAGATTACAGCATTAGTTTGTCAAGCTGTGGTGACAGATTAGACATAGCTCTCTTGATTTCAATATTAGACATATTATGTTTGACACAATGGTTATATCCTCTCTCAAGTAGATTGTCCGGCAAGACGTTAATTAGTTTTGGGACAAGACTGATGTAGTGTCTGTCGGTCATAGTCAGGTAAAAGTTGTTTTCTCGGGCGAGTCCTTTTTGTCGTGTATTGTTGTATTGTCTTGGTGTTGTTAGGTGTTCTTTGCGTTTTCATATAAATAGTTTTGTAAATGTACAGTTGCGGTAATGTAAATACGTCCAGGTCAGAATATGTTTTGTTAGTATCGTATAGTCTTGGTTGGTCCATAAATATGTAATAGTTTATTTTTTGAAAATTTCAAACCAGATCTTCTTGAATTGGATAGTTAAGAAACTAAGTTTCCTGAGTGTTAGTTATTTAACATTTTATAGTAGGTTGTATTTCTGTAGTTGTTGTTGACATTTTTACCTATATTGTAAGTGAGAACCGGTCTTTGAGATCGCCATGAATCACTTGCAGCTGACATCATCGCCGAAGTGAAATGACCATATTCACCAGTAACCGCTTCAAGTACTGAAATTATAAACAATGAGATATTCAATATTTATATGTACCTATAGCTAATATACACAACTCGAAATCGGTTTGACATTTTTCGGTAAGTCTAGAAATGTTTAAAATTACTTCAAAAAAAGGTTCCTATGATTTTTTCCCCCCCCCCCAAATCTGAACAGTATACATATATATGTATTAGGTATGTATATATATTGACCGAATGAAGTGACGTCTAGTCTTAACTCATCGATATTTTCTTTAAACGCATCTTTCTGTTTGTTTTACCATAACTCTTGAACGCCTTGATGAACTAGTTACGTTTGGAAATGTCTACAGTTCACAGGACTGTTAGCTTTTTATGTGGGAACCTTTGAACTACTATAACTCAAATTGAGTGAATTTCCGGAGACCTTATAAATTATATCTACATATGTATGAAGATTTTTTTGCCAGATTGTTTCCTTAAAGTTACGTCCATAAAATTCCAGGCAACATGTATAGAGTAAAGTACTAAAGTTCTCATTTTTAGATTTGAGATCATAGAGATAAACGCTCTGTTCCCAAATATAGGCAGGAGGTGCAACTTGGTCGCGTTGTCGTTATTACTTTTAAATGCATAACAGGATGTATGTTTACATTATATTTTGGCAATTGTGAAATCACAATACTCGAACAATTAACCCTAGGTTTGACAACCTATATTCAATTATGTGCATTGGGGGGGGGGGGGGGGNGCAAAAAGTACCCGCCAAAAAATAAAGGAAACAATGACTTTTTTAATTACAATTTCTTTATTAAAAACTAAAAAAATATAAACTAAATCAATTATTATCTTACATAGAAATAAAATTAAATCCCAGAAATAAAATAATGTAAATGAAAATAAAAAAAATCGCTAGACCCGAGGAAATCTATTCTGAACCAGAACTTTGTCCTTCCTGACATCCCACACAGACAAATGTCTTTTGACAGTGTTTACACACACTCTTTTGCATGTGGTACAAATAATGGTAGCTTTAGACAATCAATGTATTGGTACCTACATGCCAAGGGGGGAGGCATAAAGTCCCCGCACAAAAGTTTGGCTTCAATATCATCCCTTGGAAGGCTTAGAACATACATATTTTTATATACTATGATGGAAAATATTGTTTGTGACAATTATTAAAGGTCTCATTAAAATAAGTATCATAATTTGGTTACTACAAGCTTTTTGCTAAAACGCGGGTACTTTGTGCCCTCCCCCCCTTGGCAATCTTAGGGCTAAAACAATACTTACAGAAATCTGCTGGATTATGGTACTGTGGACAGTTCAGGCCTATTGTCTGCAGATAAGGTACTGTATTTGCACTCGATCCTTTAAATACGCAATGTCCTTCAGCTATCACATACAAATGATCCACCATTTCAAATATAGTGGCACTCGGTTGATGAATGGTACACACAATAGTTCTACCTCCTCTGGCAAGAGCTTTTAACATAGCTACACATTGACTTGTTGAAACACTATCTAAACCTCTGAAAAGAAATAAAAATACAACACAGGTTACTCCTGATGATAAATCATTTCATAGTGCCGAAACAGATATGGGCCCATATATATATATATACTAGCAGGATACGCCCGCTTCGCTTGGCGCCTTAGAGGCATGGCCGTTTATAGTTTCAACCCCAAAAGTAGCCTATGTCCTTTCCTAAAGTTTAGTCTATCTCCATACCAAATTTCATCAAAATCGGTTCAGTAGTTTAAGCGTGAAAGCGTA
>CM022875.1:40624998-40635425 GCA_012654025.1 Pachypsylla venusta
GAAAATAGATATATGCACCCTTGGGTATATGCAGAATATGAAGAATTTGGTAAAAATCGGTTAAGTAGTTTCGGAGGAGTAGGGTAACAAAAGTTTGCAGTTTGTAGGGAGTATAAGGCTACGCTTCGCTCCGCCCAATTATTATTTTTAGAGTTTTTTGTTTGAGGAAAAAATTTTAAATAGTTAATTTACGTCGGATCGATTTTTACAAATTAGATAGAAATGATAATAAAAATATTTTTAAAGAAATTCTAGATCGGACTAAATCTAGAGTTTCTAATCAGATCAAGAATTTCTTAAAAAATACTTCCATTATCATTTCTACCTAATTTGGAAAAGTCGACCCGACGAAAATTGAATATTTGAAAATTAAATATTTAAAAATTTTCCTGCAAAAAAAAGTTTATCTTTTTGGAGTTATTCTCAACTCACCGCATCGGCAGTAAACTATTTTAAATAACTGTGGACATGACATCAGCACGAAAACGGTCAAGCCTCTAAGCTCTAACGTGTCAAGTGAATCGGACGAAGCCTTATTTTTTTTTAAAAAAAAAATGGCTTAAAGTCTCTTTAACATCTGTTGGTCATTCAAGACGGGGGTTTTATCCTTCATTCGCTGGAAACTTGTAAACAAGCTACCCACATTGACCTTATCCAGCCTGGGTTGGGCCGGAAAAATACCTAGGATCACGAGGACGCGAACCCACGTGGATACACACATGGCACAACCTCGGTGGACGTTGCTTAACTTCAGTGATCTAACGGGAACTGGTGTATTCAATGTGCCATTAGACGCTGACTAAAGAGACAGCCTGCAAGCTTAGTATAAAAGTACAACCCACAGCAGAGCTGTTATAATATTATTGCCAAACAAAGAATTAAATTTATTCGCAATTACATGAACTGCAAAATGTTGTCTGACATTACCATCAGCCTCATCGACACCGATAGGATGACATATTCAGCAAACAGTTTGCACATAGTTCAAAAAGTCAAGGATTGCCATGCTACATGTACCACAAACCGGGGAACTTTGCATACACAGGGTGATTCAGAAATATAAGGGTAAACTAAAGAGTAGTTTCAACAATTTATATCTGGTTTAGTCAGCGTCTATTGCACGTCGAATACACCAGTTCCCGGTAGATCACTGAAGTTAAACAACGTCCGGTGAGGTTGGTTCATGTGGGTGATGTCCACGTGGGTTCGCGCCCTCGTGATGCTGGCTATTTTTTCGGGCCAACCCAGGCTGGGTGAGGTCAATGTGGTTAGCTGGTTTGGAAGTTACCAGCGAATGAAGGATGAATCCCCCGTCTTGAATGACCAATAGATGTCAAGCTAAATTAAAATATATATATCTATCTGGTTTTTATTTTGTAAATTGTCTGTTTTAAAATTTGGCTCGGATTTCATTAACATGATTATTGTGGACACAAATTCGGTGCACGTCGGAATTGCACACGAAGGGTTTCGCCAAAATCAAAATCACATTTTAAGGGTTTTATATAATATGAATGTTTACACATATCTCAGTAATATCTACAACAAAAGGTCTTGTTTTAACATTACGATTTTTCTTTTGTTTGTCTCTTTGTTTTTTTGTACCACTATAACTCTCGAACACCTCATTTGATTTAAATGGACTATTCATCAGGCTGCTTACTGGGCCACCGAGTTCCAAATGGTGTTCCTTTAAAAACATTGCATAATAAATATTTTATAAATGCCCCCCCCTTCCTACGACCATGTGGTCCACCCTGTATATATCCGTTTGTTTTTCTTCTAAAGTTGGTCTTCCCATTTTGTTTGTAAATTGTTTTCAAAATATCTCACAAAACAGATTATATGAATGAATTTTAATTTATTTTGTGTTAACTGTCAATGATTTTCACAACAATGCATCAGAAGATATTTGTCTTCTATTTTCGGAACCAAAATATTATTATTGTTTACAACTATCTTATCTTCAATCTGAACTACCGTGCTTTGTCAAAATCAAACAAAGCGAAAAGATACCTAGCTTAAAATTCAAGTAAAGAGTTCAACACATTGAAATTCGTTTTAAATCACAGTTTTAAAACGCAAAATATATGAATGAAAGCGAATAATATCATTCACAGAATGTTAGAGTTGAATTCATAACCANTTCAATAGACATCACAACCAGGATAAAAGAACATTTTCCTTCAGTAAACAACAAACACCCGGAAAAATATTTCTCCCTTTATTATCTTTATCAGTCAACAAAAAAAAAAGCTACTCGTAAGTCGACTCTTTGAAGAGTCGACTCATTTCAAAAAGATGATTCGACTCTTGAGTGAGTCGAGTCGTGAGTCATGATTCGACTCGTGGATGACTAGCCCATCCCTAGTTAAAACAGTGAATATTTGATACTTGATTCAATCAATTATTAATTAAAACTATTTAGGTACGTCTAGAATATTATTATGAGATCAACGCAATAAATAAATATTTGTAATTTTTGTGGTAAATTTTTTTGGTACGTCGTAGGTATTTGTTTTAATTTATTATTTTATTATATCAGTGAAAAAAAAATCCGCTGGGCCAGGGTCTCTGAGGGGACCCGGGCCCGGCACATTTTGTCCCCTTTGTCCCCCCCTCTGAACTACCCTGTCTATTAGGTACATAGAGTGACCTGATTCCGCAAATCACAAAAGTTTAAAATCGTATTAAAGATAATAAGTGCCGTTTACAGAGAAATCATCATGAAATAATACCTACCTATAACGGGTGTAATATCGTTTGCAACAATTAACCCATTCGAGGTCAAATTACATTAACTAATCTGAGGAGTATTGACCCTGTATTCGGTAGGTATACGCTTCTATAAGCATACTATCATTGAACACGGCCATGACTTACACTTAACTACATTATCACTCACGACTAGGGTCGGATTAACCTTCCGCGGGGCCCGTAGCACTTTCACAGGGCGGGGCCCCCTCCACCCTCCGCCGGCGCCGTTTAAGTAGTCCACCTTTTGGAGCCAGTACAAAAATTGATTAACTTTTCGTCTGGTAGATACCTAGAGCTGTTAGAGAAAAGTGAAATTAAATTTTGAGTATACCAACATCGATAAAACATGGTTACCTCTCATTTGCTTATGTTGCAATACTCGTTTCTTCATTAAGTTCCTAGCTAGTAGGTACCTACTTGTATTTTCCTAAATTTGATTTTACTACATTCTTTGAAGAGTTGGGAGCCCCGTCAAAATGATATGTTTTTCAATTGTCAACCCAGAAATGTCGAAATATTTAGTGTAAGTTGTCAAAGGGCGGAGCCCGTAGCAAGCGCTACAAGAGCTACTATTGTTAATCCGGCCCTGCTCACGACTTGTGTTCATCCAAAATTAAAGAAAAAAAATGTTGCTTAAGTTTTTAAGAATGTTACGTGAATGAGAAGAATGGAAGGTAAACTTTTATCTGTCTGGGAATCAAGGATAAGTGTTTAATCAGTGTGAAGGTTATCTACAATTGTCTACATTTTAATTTGTTAGTTGCAATAATGAACCCTCAAAATCAACCACGAACCCTCCCTTCAAGGGTCCCCAGAGAGGGTGTCCCTTAAAATTTTGATATTGTATATTTCAATCTATTGTTAATTAAAATAAAAGATTCGTCCGTTTGCGGTACACCCTGATTATTTTTCTTTTTTAATTTTGAACGATTTTGAAACTTGCTATAAATAGGTACCTACTAGAATACTATCTAGTCAAGACGAACTCTGTTGAAAATGCAAGGTCACATAGTTCAGGCATCTAACATATAATTAAATTATTCTCTCTTGCGAAATTCTATAATATATACCTACATAGGATTTTATAGAGATTTCTTTACTTGCATAATTTCTACATAGCTCCAGCATAATTATGGCACAATATCCTAATCTTAATGCGAAACTGTGTTTTTGGTTGGTGCTTCTTACATGACCGCCGTGATTCATCGTATGGAAATATACAGTATGTCCCAAAAGGCCTGCCCCCGGTACTCATAAATTTCGAATGTCTTGAATTTTTTGAATTCTTTTTTTTTTTAATTTGGCTCAACGTCTCTTTAAAATCTATTGGTAATTCAAGACCAATAGATGTTAAAGCGGATGCGGGGTTTCACCCTCCATGCGTTGGAAATTTGCAAACCAGCTACCCACATTGACCTCACCCAGCCTGGGTTGGGCCGGAAAAATAGCCAGCATCACGAGGACGCAAACCCACGTGGACACCCACATGGTACAACCTCGCTGNCCCATGATAGCTGTAAGTTCACCAGATTGAAAAGTACCAGACACGCCATTTAGAATATGTTTTTCTGAAACAATAAGATGAATATTCAATTGAATTTTCCAAGAAAAAGCAATTCTGTGGCCAAGAAAACGTCACATTTTTAACATGAAGACACCATTTTAATTCTATAGTGTTACTATAATACGTTATACAGGGTGTCCCAAAAGTCCGAGACCACCTGAATATCTTTTGAACGGCTTTATGTGGAGTTTTGAAATTTTGCATGGTATTATATCCCAAATTAAACCACTTGATGGTGTGACCAATTTTTTAAGGCCGGGTCCAATGTGGCCCCAGGGGGTACAACTTTTGTTTTTTAAATACGAACCCCCATCTTGTGATACATTTTCAGAAAGATAATAGAATTAGAAGTACTTTGCAAAAAAATTTACACGTCTAGCGTGTTTAATATCAAAATGGCGGCCATTTGTAATTTCCAAGATATGACTTCCAAGAGTGTCTAAAACTAGACAAATCATTTGCTATGGGATATTGAATTACTGCATAGGATATCAATGTCGAGGAACCTTTTTTTTTAGAAATAATTCGCCTAGTTTTAGACACTCTCGGAAGTCATGTCTTGGAAATTTCAAATGGCCGCCATTTTGAAACCAAACACGATATAGACGTGTGAATTTTTTTGCAAAGTACATCCAATTTTATTGTCTTACTGAAAATGTATCAAAAGATGGGGGTTCGTATTTAAAAAACAAAAAAGGACCTCCTGGGGAACACATGTGACCCGCCCCTGAAAGATTGGTCACATCAGGTGGTTTAATTTGGAATATAATACCATGCAAAATTTCAAAACTCCACATAAAGCCGTTCAAAAGATATTCAGGTTGTCCCAGACTTTTGAGGCACCCTGTATATATTCTGCGTAGCTATATTTACTTTATTCAGTACTATCAGCATCCAGTTGCTTCACTTGGCATGGCCCCATATTTATGATAATATCTACCTTTGATATTTTGCAAGATTTAATTTTAAATGGGGGTCAAACATACAAAAGAACCCGTGTACAAAGTTAGTGACGACTTTAATTCTAAGTATTTTATAAGTATACAACTATACAGCGTGTCCCAGAAGGATCGGTCACCCACCTCCTTAAATTTTGAACGGTCATGATTTCGACAGTGATCTAAAAGCTCTTGAAATATAGAAAAGGGGCTAAAATGTTTCTTTATTTAGGTTATCACAACCTTACTTCGGACTTTCTACTTTGAAGTGGCCGTTTTTCAAACGATCTAATTTTTTAGCAAAATAAAATGAAATTTTTACTTTATCGGTCTACGACACTGATAAAAAGTTTGTTGATGATTTAAGTAGATTAGAAAGCTTTTTACACAATAAATGAACTTACTTCAAAGATCAAAATGGGAACTGTTATACAGGGTAAAATAAAATTAAACTTTTAAACCCCTCTAGTTTTGGCCCTTACTTTATATAGATTTTTATTTAAATATTTTCACCAATCCATTTTAATCGAAAAGTCACTTCGGGAGTTCCAGCTGGATCTCACAATAACTTTCGATGATCCATTTGATCCATGGGCCCTTTTTCAATTTCTAGAACTTTGCATAATTTGAAAAATCCAAGAGGTTTAAAAGTTTGGGGAAGAGGTGACCGGGTCATTCTGGGACACAATGTAGAGTATAAATAGGTGCTCCTGTGATAATTTAATACAAACGATTCATTGTTCTATAAAAAAGTGAAACATTTTATAATATATTGTGAAAAAAAAATTATCTACATATTTGAGATCAGAACTGGTTTCATTTGTGTGTTATAAAATATGTAGTACTATAAGGTATTTGTACAGAGTAGGTATGTAGTCTAATAAACCAGATATCTACGTAAATTACAATTCAGATTGAAATTCTAGCCAGCGTCAATGGCACGTTGAATACACGAGTTCCCGTTGGATCACTGAAGTTAAGCAACGTCCAGCAAGGTTGTACCATGTGGGTGATCGGATCGTATTTGCATAAATATTGAGTTACCTTTTAATTATAGATAAAATTAATTCTAGCATTGCCAAGGGGGGGGGGGGTACAAAGTACCCGCGTTTTAGCAAAAAGCTTATAGTAATCAAAGTATGATTCTTATTTTAATGAGACCTTTAATAATTATCACAAACAATATTTTCAATCATAGTATATAAAAATATGTATGTTCTAAGCCTTCTAAGGGATGATATCGAAGCCAAACTTTAACCTAATGGAAAATTTGGAGGGGGGGACTCGTAACCTAGAGACCGGGGGTTCGAGTCCTGGGCAGTACTTTCTAATGCAATGTTTATCGAGGTACGATACCTAATTTGTCAAAAACTGTAGAGCATACCACAAATACCTTTCATAAGGGTGATAAGCGATTTTATAAGCGTGATGACGAAAAACAAAGTGCCATGACGGATGACAGAATTTTTAATGATTTTTTTATTTACGTATTTCTATGTAGTCTCAGGATTGGGAATTATTTAGGGACCCGTGCCTCCCCCTGTCTCAATGGGATAATTCATTTGATTTTTTTTTTTAAAAAAATACGTGATTAGGTATAATAAAATTTGTGAAACACCGCCCGCTTAAAAAAACTGGGGAGCACGTGCCTCCCGGACCCTCCCCTATATCTGCGCATGGAGGCTACCCCTGAATACGGCCGTGATTCTTGGTAAATTCGTAAACGATTCACCATTAGATAGGCAGGTGCATCCTCAATGCTACAATTTGCAGATAATAGGATGTGGTTGTGGGTAGCTACCTCACAGAGACAAGGTTTCATGTAGGTAATTGATTCATATCCGTGATACTGATCCATGATTTCAATCACTATAATCCTGATTTTACGAAACAGTAATTGTACATGATTAATCAATTATGATTGTCCAATGTTACCTCGTATATCGTTTACTACAGCGTAGTTGTTTCCTATGAGGGGGTATTTCTAGCAAATTGGTGTTTTGCATAGTCACTGCATTCAAGGTAAAAAATAAATGACGTTCATGCCGCATGATGCTTTGCATAACAATTGACGAAGAAAATAGTTCCTGAACAGTTAGGACTATTGAAATGAGAAACAAGAGGGATCCTATAGCATTACTATTGTGAAGGTTGAACCAGATTTAGGACATTTTCTTGTAACAATGTCATTGTACGCGGGGGATAATAGTTCTTGAACTGTTAGGATTACTGAAATGAGAAACAAGAGGGATCCTATAGCATTACTATTGTAAAGTTTGAACCAGATTTAGAACATTTTCTTGTAACAATGTCATTGTACGCGGGGGATAATAGTTCCTGAACAGTTAGGACTATTGAAATGAGAAACAAGAGGGATCCTATAGCATTACTATTGTAAAGGTTGAACCAGATTAAGTACATTTTCTTGTAACAATGTCATTGTACGCGGGGGATAATAGTTCCTTAACAGTTAAGACTATTGAAATGAGAAACAAGGGGGATCCTATAGCATTACTATTGTAAAGGTTGAACCAGATTTAGTACATTTTCTTGTAACAATGTCATTGTACGCGGGGGATAATAGTTCCTGAACAGTTAGGACTATTGAAATGAGAAACAAGAGGGATCCTATAGCATTACTATTGTAAAGCTTGAACCTGATTTGAAACATGATCCATTTTCTTTTAACAAAGTAATTGCACGCGGGGACAAACTCGGCGGGTTCGGTAAATTTTCAACTTTGAGTTCTAATGATTTCGAGGTGCTGCACTCAGTCTTTTTAATCAAATCTGAATGAATAACATAATGCCAAAGCTGAAACCACACTCTAACGCTGAGTGCCACCATTTTCTTTTCTCAATTTCAGTTTTCAGTCACGGGATTTTTTAAATGAAGTTCATAACCATGAGCTATTGTTACTTCCTATAAATCTCTATATTCTTCTTCTTCGCTCATTCAATATTTATTATGATTTGTATAACAGTTGATAAAGGAAACAGATTCTGTATTCTGTACAATTTACATTGTAATCTTCTTCGCTCATTCTATAATATGATTTGCTTAAGAAATAGATTCTGAACAGTTCAGACTGTAACTTTTTTGCTCATTCTATAATATGATTTGCATAATATTTGTCGAGGAAATAGATTCCGAACAGTTCAGACTGTAACTTTTTCGCTCATTCTATATTAATATGACTTGCATAACAGTTGATGAAGGAAATAGATTCTGAACAGTTCAGACTGTAACTTTTTCGCTCATTCTATAATAATGTTATTTGCATAACAGTTGGTGAAAAAAATAGAATCTGAACAGTTCAGACTGTAACTTTTTCGCCATTCAATAATAATATTATTTGCATAACAGTTGGTGAAGGAAATAGATTCTGAGCAGTTCAGACTGTAACTTTTTCGCTTATTCCATAATAAGATTTGCATAACAGTTGTCGAGGAAATTGATTCTGCTGAGCTCGTAATAGCACTCCATCTATATGAGCTATTATTTACTTTGATACCTAACGAAACCATTCCATTTGGTTTGTGGTATCTTATTCTAAGTATTTTAGTACTGAATGCACACTCCTTAAAACCGAAAACATATTAATTTAAATTCAAAAACATTTGATTTAAAAGTCTTAATTACTAATAGCCTGATAAGTATTGTGAAGTGTACTCTAAATAGTACACCTCCCTTAACTATACTGATGCGTTCTTTTGGAGCAAATTTAAAGTCGTTCCGACTTTGGACACAATGCAATTACTTGATATTAGGTATAGCAAGTTTTTTAGTGTATTACTAGGTGTGTCCGTGGACAAAAGCGGGCGGAGCCAGCCATTTCACCTCGAATTTTCGGGCACCAAATAAACTTTAGCATATTGCAACAGTGATCTGACGGGAACTGGTGTATTTAACGTGGTATGATCGTTGGCTATAGAGAGAATTTATGTAGAATTTCTTTGTATTAAGCCCAATGGCCTTTTCACAACTTTTTGTGAGTATCACAGCATTACTAAGAGCCTGCTGCACTAATCATCTCTTCAAAATTCTAATCTTTTAACTCTGATAATGTCACCACTACTCGCTACAGAATCGTCCTCACAGGGCTGAGTGCACCCCGAAATCACAAGCACAAAGTCGAAAAATTCCCGACCTCGCCGTGGTAGAACCCGGGTCCTCCAAGTGCAAATGCCAGTGTGATACCCACTAGACCAGTAGGACTGCTTTACTGTGAAAGCCAACCATGGGGCGTTTAGGTTAGGTTAAACAGGTTTCATCATCATGGTATGGCCTCCCTTGTATTGCTAAACCAGGTTGAGTGCACCCCAAACAGCAATCAACATATATTGTGGTTTAACAAACTATATTGTTCCAAAGTCCGACGTCCTAAGTTGTCTAAACTCAAACATATTATTGGGACGGCTGCAAGTATTCAACGCAGGTTAGCCTGTTGGAAAATTTGTTCATAAAAAAATATGATAATGACGGTTTCAAATTTATAAAGTTGATGGTTAATCGAAGAACATCCCGAACCTCATCACTTTTTGACAGCCTAATATGTGGGACACATGTAGGGAATTTTGGAAGAAAAAAAATTCATCTTACAACATCCCAAAATTTTATTTTGGAATTTTGTATTCATGCTTACCCAATGATCCCTCAATTTTATTAAATTTTGGGATCATTAAAGCCTACATATTATAAGTAATTAAGAATGCAATGATAATATTGTGCTATCAGGACTAACACACCCTGAAAATAAATTGTTAGCATCACACGTCATACGTGTGACAAATCTTTTTGATATTACGTCAATAATAGTAATAATAATGAATTAATGTCTCTGTATTGACCTTAAGGTACGTCCACATTATGTCGATCGACAATTTCGTTCGACAAAAGCGACAGTTGCTCCGCCCACACATACCACTGCTGTGTACGTATTTTGTCAATGTCACTCAGTAGAGAAGTTCTGTGCTGTTCTTCAGTAAAGTTCATTTTGATGCTAATAATATCACAATACCTAATATTAATATAGGTACTTAAAAAAGAATTAAAAAAAGGAAAATTGACTTAGGTTATTATTCGAATGTCTTACCTCTCCGGTTGCATAGAAGGAGGAGGAGGAGGGGGGGGGATATTAATTAGGTTAGGTTAGAAGTGAGACTTCC
>CM022875.1:40635629-40666629 GCA_012654025.1 Pachypsylla venusta
TTAATTAGAGGAGGGAAAATCTTCATAAAGACGCCCACTAAAGGGAGCCTTAGTGAGGAGTGTGGGGATGGTGCTGTTTTTGATTTTATTATGATGTAGAGCTTTACCGACCCACTAAAAACCCATCCTCCGTGGTGCTACATCTGGCCCCCGGAACCGATTAAACATTACTTCAGGGTTTTTTATAGATAGGTAAGGGAAGTCGTGTGATGTTCACACCAGATTTTTTTTTTATGTTTTTTTAGGAAAGTATAATTTCGTGTTTAATTTCGCCAATATTAGAACCAAATGACTAACATTCATTTGCTTTTGACAATTTTGATTTCACAACATGACATGAGGGCACTGGATATTAGGTACTTACCAGCTCCTTTTATTTTGCAAGAACAAAGGTAAGGTCTAGATTTAACACCGCCAGTTATCTTTCGTTTGCCTGTCCGTACATTTTACCACGATAACTCTCAAACGCCGTATTGAATGTAAATGAAATTTGATGTCAACATTTAAAACCTTTAAATGTGCACACCAAATACCTAACTTAACTTAGGGTTTTTGGAAACCCTAAGTTAAGTTAGGTATAATGATATATAACAATATTTACGTAGAGTGACTGCGACTTTGCATTGCATTTTAATGGAAACCCTAAGTTAAGTTAGGTATAATGATATATAACAATATTTACGTAGAGTGACTGCGACTTTGCATTTCATTTTAAGTTAGCAGTACCCTTTGGAAACCCTAAGTTAAGTTAGGTATAATGATATATAACAATATTTATGTAGAGTGACTGCGACTTTGCATTGCATTTTATCATTATTAATTGATGGGACATTATTTAGAAAAGTCCTGGCAGTGACTCAGTTGTTATTTCAAACATCAGTGATGGTTTTGCTAACTCATCCTCATTTTATAGTTAGCCCATCTAAGTATCTATAATATATCTATGAACTGTAGACCTCACTTAGTTATAATGGAGGCCATGGTCAAAATAGATCCAAAAATCAGTAACCATTATTAACATATTAAATTTTTTTTATTAACGTCTCTTTAACATCTATTGGTCATTCAAGACGAGGGTTTTACCCTCCATTCGCTGGAAACTTGCAAACCAGCTACCCACATTGACCCAGCCTGGGTTGGGCCGGAAAAAAAGCCAGCATCACGAGCCGCGAACCCACGAGGCACAACCTCGATGGACGTAGCTTAACTTCAAAGATCTATCGGGAACTGGTGCATTCAATCTTGAATAAAAAGGGGCAATAAATAGAATTTTCATTGTTCATTCTTAAAATTTTAATTAAATATACATAGGTATTATGAGTCAATCTTCCCCAAAACATCCACCCCAACCGATTTCACAATTTTGGTCTGATTTCCTCATGCCCTTCACCAACACGTAATCTTGAAACCGAGATACCTCACCAAGACTGCGTGTTGGTCAAGAGAGTGAGAAAATCAGACTAAAATTCTGAAATTGGTACCTCACCAAGACTGCGTGTTGGTGAAGAACGTGAGGANTAGATTGGATTAGATACGCCACTGCCAAGCGAACCGTCCAATACTGACCACGCCCGACGTAGCTTAACTTCAGTGATCTGACGGGAACTGGTGTATTCAACGTGGTATGATCGTGGGCTTAACTAAATGTTTACAGCAGGCGTTCGAGTGTTATTGTGAAACGTACAGACAAACAGAAAAAAAGTAATTTTTGGAATAACTGGCTCTCAGTTAAAAGTTCAATTTTATCCTTCCTTATTCCGTATCAGCATACAGAACACTGTGTTACAAATTTCAAGTCAGTCAGCTGATTATAAATTTACGTCAGTATGTGTACCTATACATGGTGTTTGGCTATAAATGGGACACCTGAGTATGTTATATAACTCAGATTTTTTTTTTTTAATTTGTTTTAACGTCTCTTTAACATCTATTGGTCATTCGAGACGGGGGTTTTACCCTCCATTGGCTGGAAACTTGCAAACCAGCGATTGCCAGCATCACGAGCCCGCGAACCCACGTGGACACCCACATGGTACAACCTCGCTGGACGTTGTTTAACTTCAGTGATCAGACGGGAACGGTGTATTCAACGTGTCAGATTAAATGAAAAATATTTTACGAAACTTTTTAGTTTACCAGACCAAACATAGCCGGGTGACCACCTCTCTACGCTGAAGGTGCAGGAGGTAATTTTTGGATAACTTTCTACAACGTCTGCAGGGTTCTATTTTTTTTTTTTAATTTGATTTAATATTTGGACTGAAGTCTTAGACCATGTATAAATTTTTATGTAAATTTCGACGTCATATTGAAATCACCATCATCAGACTAGGTTTTAGTGCACAGCCTTTTTAGTCGGTTACACAGAACCCAGCACTATGCGACGTAGAAATAAGTCCCAAAAAGACCTTCTTCAGCCTGCACCTCGGATATAATTGGTCCGGCTTACTGATTCGTAAAATAGGGTCCATTTATATCCAAAAACCCTTTAGAATGTTTAGATGACCAACAGCTAAGTAGCAATTCCATGTCTATCACTCTTATTTATTATATTACCTATCTTACTACTGGTTCTAGGGGCCCTCTAACAGCTGTATGATGACAATTTAAATTTTAGAAGCAGACTAAAAAATATCTGGAGCTGATGTTTCATACATCTGGCTACCATCGCACACGATGGTGCCACTATTGAATGTGACAATTTAAATTTTAGCAGCAGACTAAAAAATATCTGGAGCTGATGTTTCACACATCTGGCTACAATCGCACACGATGGTGCCACTATTGAATGTGACAATTTAAATTTTAGCAGCAGACTAAAAAATATCTGGAGCTGATGTTTCATACATCTGGCTACCATCGCACACGATGGTGCCACTATTGAATGAATGAGTCTTACTACTGAATTAAAATGTTTTGGACGATGATATAATGAAGACCAAGATATCGGTATATCTAATGACATTATCACAATCGTGGCGTTCTGGTCCTTGTGCCACTGAAATAATGTTATGTTTATCTTATAGCGGGTAGATTGGATTTGTTAAGTAGGTGTCCTGGACACAATCTGAAGTACCAGGTGTCACACAAATTAGGAGACGCTGAATAATATTAATTCCGTGCGTAGATTGGATTTGTTAAGTAGGTGTCCTGGACACAAGCTGAAGTATCAGGTGTCACACAAATTAGGAGACGCTGAATAATATTAATTCCGTGCGTAGATTGGATTTGTTAAGTAGGTGTCCTGGACACAAGCTGAAGTATCAGATGTCACACAAATTAGGAGACGCTGAATAATATTAATTCCGTGCGTAGATTGGATTTGTTAAGTAGGTGTCCTGGACACAACCTGAAGTATCAGGTGTCACACAAATTAGGAGACGCTGAATAATATTAATTCCGTGCGTAGATTGGATTTGTTAAGTAGGTGTCCTGGACACAACCTGAAGTATCAGGTGTCACACAAATTAGGAGACGCTGAATAATATTAATTCCGTGCGTAGATTGGATTTGTTAAGTAGGTGTCCTGGACACAACCTGAAGTATCAGGTGTCACACAAATTAGGAGACGCTGAATAATATTAATTCCGTGCGTAGATTGGATTTGTTAAGTAGGTGTCCTGGACACAACCTGAAGTATCAGGTGTCACACAAATTAGGAGACGCTGAATAATATTAATTCCGTGCGTAGATTGGATTTGTTAAGTAGGTGTCCTGGACACAACCTGAAGTATCAGGTGTCACACAAATTAGGAGACGCTGAATAATATTAATTCCGTGCGTAGATTGGATTTGTTAAGTAGGTGTCCTGGACACAACCTGAAGTATCAGGTGTCACACAAATTAGGAGACGCTGAATAATATTAATTCCGTGCGTAGATTGGATTTGTTAAGTAGGTGTCCTGGACACAACCTGAAGTATCAGGTGTCACACAAATTAGGAGACGCTGAATAATATTAATTCCGTGCGGCGTCGGCATCTTGTATTGCTTTCTCAATATTGGCATCATACCCACATGAATCAGCCTCGTAAATTGGTGGTCTTATGTAAGAGAGAATTCTTTCTAAAGCACGTTAAAGTGCCTTACATAGCTCCATAACAATACTAAACTTATTCGTATACATCTATACAAAGGGGTTACCAAACTTTTTGGTAACGCGCCCCTTTTCTTGAAATGAAGGCGTCCCAAGCCCCCGGCCCCCCTCCCATTTACATTACCTATAAATTATGAATGGGTATGGATGTTGGTGAATGCTATCTCATTCAAAACGATAATGTGTTGCTGAATGCTATCTCATTCAAAACGCGAATGTGTCGCTGAATGCTATCTCAAATCAAAACGCTAATGTGTTGCTGAATGCTATCCCATTCAAAACGCGAATGTGTCGCTGAATGCTATCTCATTCAAAACACTCATGTGTTGCTGAATGCTATCTCATCTCAGCCAAAACGCTAATATATTGCTGAATGCTATCCCATTCAAAACGTAAATATGTTTCTGAATGCTATCTCATTCAAAATGCTAATGTGATGCTGAATGCTATCTCATTCAAAATGCTAATGTGATGCTGAATGCTATCTCATTCAAAATGCTAATGTGATGCTGAATGCTATCTCAATCAAAACGATAATGTATTGCTGAATGCTATCTCGAACCTACTTGGACACCGATATGATACAACCTAACTGAACGTTGCTAAACTTCAGGGATTTAACGGGTAAGAGATATAGAAAATTTAATGGTAATGGCCACTCAAAACGAACGATAGGCTGGATATAATATACTATCTGTTTCGTCCGTGCTTCGCTACGGCCTATAGCTTTGAGCCTTAGAGGCATGGCCATTCCCGTGCTAATTGCTATCTCTCTCGCTCCAATGTATTTCTTATGGGGATTGTTTACTTTTCGCGATTCCTACCCCTTAAAAATAACTTTTACAAAATCCTTACTTAGTGCACACTTACATGGTACAACGGAGGTCCCTGCCAAATTTCAAGTCTGTAGCATTAATAGTTTCGGCTCTACGTTGATCAGTCACTGAAGACATTGCCTTTTATATATACTCGTAAAGATGATCTGTCTAACTAAAGACTAATTTCAACACGCCAGCACAATAACAAACTCAGTAAACCCATTATTCTTCTCCTTACTTCGCCTTTTCCTATTATTTATTATCTATCTATCTAATCCATACTCCATACTAATATATAAATGCGAAAGTAACTCTCTCTGTCTGTATGTGTGTATGTATGTATGTTACGCTTTCACGCTTAAACCCCCCCCCCGAAAATAGTATATAAGGACCCCATAAAAAATAAAAAAATTGAAAATTTCCGGTTTCCATCCGATTTATGTACGGTTCTCACCACCAAAAAATCGGAATTGAGAAGTACAACTTCGGCATGAGCGGGAAAGCTGAAATTTAATACAAAAGTGTTCCGAAGTACAAAAAGTCATATCCTTGAATAAAATATTGAATTTTCTAACTAGGAGCGGTGCTCACTCTGGGGGTCGGTTCCACCAAAAACCCATAGTTATAAGAAGTATCACTTCGGGATGAAGAAAAAGCTGAAATTTGATGCGAAAGTGTTCCACAGTACAAAAAATTATATCTTTGAGTAAAATATTGAATTTTCTAACTAGGAGCCGTGTTCACTCTGGGGGTCGGTTCACTAAAAATCTAAAATTGTGAAAATTTAATTTCGCGATCTCGAAATTGTTGTTGAATTTTGTAACCGTAGCAAAGCACGGGAAAACAGCTAGTAGAATATAAAGTTTGTCTTTCTAGTGACGAAACGTAGGGTGTGATAATCAGGAACGCCGAGAGGGAGGGTGGCAAGGGTGGCATTCGGCGGCCCTGGTCATTATGTGACGTTTTTGAAAGAGAGACAAGAGTCTATTGTGGAAATATAGATGGATTGATCGTTCAAACAAAATAAAATTATTAGGACTCATCTTTAGAGAGAACACGGAAGTGGCATGCAGTGTTGCTCACACTTTTGTTCGTCCTGTTATTGATGAATGAATAAGAGAAAGTGATTTGATAGATCGCAAGTCGCAAGTCTCTGAGAGAGTCTGTTATCAAGCTGGGTCATTAGATGTTAGATTTTGATACCTGGTGCGAAAGATTTTTGTGAGTCGATTTGTTGCTACTACAATTTTTTGTTGCTACTACCGGGCTTTTTAGGAAATCCCGGGCCTGGGTGGGATTCCCCCCATTTCCCTCCCCCTCTCGTCGGGCTTGCATACAACTCTACTTAAGTATTATCTTGTTTAGAATATGATTTTTATATCCCAGGATTCCCAGGAAAAAGTTTATCTCATGTTAAGAAGATGATCTTTATATCCCAGGAAAGAGTTTATCACATGTTAAGAAGATGATCTTTATATCCCAGGAAAGAGTTTATCTCATGTTAAGAAGATGATTTTTATATCCCATAAAAGAGTTTATCTCATGTTAAGAAGATGATTTTTATATTCCAGGAAAGAGTTTATCTCATGTTAAGAAGATGATCTTTATATCCCAGGAAATAGTTTATCGCATGTTAAGAAGATGATTTTTATATCCCAGGAAAGAGTTTATCTCATGTTAAGAGGATGATTTTTATATCCCATGAAAGAGTTTATCTCATGTTAAGAAGATGATTTTTATATCCCATGAAAGAGTTTATCTCATGTTAAGAAGATGATCTTTATATCCCAGGAAAGAGTTTATCTCATGTTTCTCCTTATCTAATCATTCTATGGGCATAATGCAATTAAACTGTTATGCACAACAGCACATTAGTTCATCCAAAAATTACACTAGGTATAACTTAACCTGCTATCAATTTAGCAATGATTGAATTTGATAAAGCAAGCGATTGGAACGTATAATTTGTAACATGAATTCTACGAATCGAGTAATTATCAGTAATCGTTCACAAGTATTATCAATAACAACCAGGGCTCCTTGGAGAATTCTCGAAATAGCATACATATTTCCATAATACTAGCATACACATTTCCATAATACTGGTGAGGTGATTCGCAGATACCAGTGTGGTTATACAGGGTGTCCCAAAAGTCCGAAACCACCTGAATATCTTTTGAACGGCTTAATGAGGAGTTTGAAATTTTGCATGGTATTACATCCCAAATTAAACCACCTGATGATGTGATCAATTTTTCTCCCCAGGGGGTCCATTTTTTGTTTTTTAAATACGAACACCCATCTTGTGATATATTCTCAGAAAGGCAATAGAATTAGAAGTACTTTGCAAAAAAAAAATATATACGCCTAGGAGCGTGTTTGGTGGCGGCCATTTTGAAATTTCCAAGATATGTCTTCCAAGAGTGTCTAAAACTAGGCGAATTATTTGCAATGGGATATTGAATAATTACATAGGACACCAATGCCGAGGAACCTGTTTTTTTTAGACATAGTTCGCTTAGTTTTAGACAATTCGCCTACTTTTAGAAATAATTCCCTTTGTTTTAGACACTCTTGGAAGTCATGTTTTGGAAAATTCAAATGGTGGCCATTTTGAAACCAAACACGCTAGACGTGTAAATTTTTTTGCAAAATACTTCCAATTTTATTGTCTTTCTGAAAATTTATCACAAGATGGGGGTTCGTATTTAAAAAAACAAAAGTCGGATCCCCTGGAGGCCACACGGGACCCGCCCTTGAAAATTTGGTCACACTATCAGGTGGTTTAATTTGATATATAATACCATGCAAAATTTCAAAGCTCCTCATAATGCCGTTCAAAAGATATTTAGATGGTCTCGGACTTTTGGCACACCCTGTAGAATAATCGCGTAAGAAAGCTGGTTGAAATATCGAAATAACTCGAGGAAACGCTAAAGTGTTCAGAACCCAGTCAATTACTGCAACATTGCAGAGTTGCCTTCTGTGTTATTTTACACAATTAGCTCTGGAGGGTTCGTGCCTCGTGCGGTCAGTCCGTGAGTAAGTCACCCTCAGGTAACTTATAGCATGATTCATTTTTCAGTTCGTCGATAATAATTGAAAAGAAAAAAACGTGGTCAATTGGTCCACGACAATACCACAATCTATAAAGATATCATATCCTGATGAGATAGAGCTCTATATGACGAACATGTAACGATAACTGTGGTAAACTAGATAAGCTATTGAAAAATTCTATGATGTATATTTATTGAATCATTAGTGGTATCATCGTGTGTCCAATAGTGGCCAGATGTATGATGCTGCAGGTGCAAATTGCAAATATGTGGTGGTCTTCTGCTAAAGTTGTCATTAAGCCAGCGCAGCGTCTATTGCACGTTGAATACCCTAGTTCCCGATAGAACACTGGAGTTAAGCCATGTCCAGCGAGGTTGTGCCATGTGGGTGTCCACGTGGATTCGCGCCCTCGTGATGCTGGCTATTTTTCCGGCCCAACCCAGGCTGGGCGAGGTCAATGTGGGTAGCTAGTTTGCAAGTTTCCAGCGAATGGAGGGTGAAACCCCCGTCATGAATGACCAATAGATGTTAAAGAGTCGTTAAGCCAAATTTAAAAAAAAAAGTTGTCATCATACATCATCTACTCTTGTTATTTAATATAGGAATGTCTATTGAGACTTGATATTTTGTTTTATGAAGAAAAGATATTTTTTAAAGTTTTAATTTTCGTCGAATTACTTTTTCACTTTAGAGAAATGAATTGAATCAGATCTTTCTCTATACTCTTGGAGATTGTTATTCGACATGGGCCTCCAGAACCATGTGAAACATTGAAATATATATACGGCAATAACACGAGAACATGAGTTACAAAACATAATGAAATTACCAAGTTTCTACGTTATTTTGCACCACCGGCCCAGGTGGACTTGGCCCGTGAGGATGTTACCATGAAGTAAGTAACTTATCTAATATCAAGTATGATTTATTTTCCCCATGGAAAGTTAGTAAGTCAAACAATGATTGCAAGAAATTACTTCTTCGTATCAAGTTCAGACAAATTGATTTTTTTTTTTAATTTGGCTTAACGTCTCTTTAACATCTATTGATCATTCAAGATGGGGTTTTTACCCTCCATTCGCTGGAAACTTGCAAACAAACTACCCACACTGACCTCACCCAGCCTGGGTTGGCCCGGAAAAAAGAGCCAACGATACGTGGTGTTTCCAAGGAGTCACACATCCAAGTACTGACCACGCCCGACGTTGCTTAACTTCAGTGATCTGACGGGAACTGGTGTATTCCACGTGGTATGATCGTTGGCAGACAAATTGACATTATTCTGCATGTACAAGATCATAATGTTGTTAGACTCTCACTTTCTTCTCCGTTCTTTTCACTATCATAGGGTTTTTAGCTTCGAGTTTATCAAAATGTTTTTTGTCGAATTTTATTAGCGAAAATCACGCCTCACCCGTGGAAAAATTATTTGACGATTTGAGACGTTACCGCTCGAGGTTCTCTGTCACACTATGGAAGTATGGTATCCGAACTTAAGAACTGATATCCAATGGGTTTGAAATGATGTACGGTAGCACTGAACGCAGCTGGAAATCATCTGGTGACTTGTGAATCTGTGCTAATTAGATATCATTTTATTAAAGGTTCGATCTTGAACTCTATGGAGAGGCAAGTACAGAGAAGTGTCTGATGATTATAACTGTTTCTCAACAATCAAAACATTCTGAACCTTGATTTTGAAGGAAAAGTTATTTAGATCGTTGCTATGGCTTTTCCATGAACTTACATAAACATATGATAGCGATAGGTCAAATTTTACAAAAAATGTTTACTTTATGAGTAGAGGAAATGAAAAAGATAAACAGGTCAATAGCATGTTGATTAGTTCTTGTAAGATAAATGAAGTTAAGCAACGGCCAGTGAAATCGGGCCCTCGTGATACTAACGGTTATTCCCGGCCCAAAACAGGCATCGTAAGGTTAATGTAGATAGCTGGTTTGTAATTTCCAGTGAGTGGCGGATTTTAAAATCCCCACCTTGAATTAAATTGGATGTTCAAGTAAAAAAAAAAAAAAAAAAAAAAAAAAAAAAAAAAAAAAAAAAATGAAATGAAGAAACGACGACTAAAAATGAATTTGGCTTCTCTTTAACATCTATTGGTCATTCAAGACGGGGGTTTCCCCTCCATTCGCTGGAAACTTGCAAACCAGCTACCCACATTGACCTCACCCAGCCTGGTTTGGGCCGGAAAAAAAGCTAGCATCACGGGGACGCGAACCCACGTGGACACACACATGGTACAACCTCGCTTGGACGTTGCTTAACTTCAGTGACTGAACGGAAACTGGTGTATTCAACGCTGGCGTAAGATTTTTCTTTTATATATTCTTAGGGAATTAGAATAGTCAATATTCCAGAAATGAGTCATTGATATAAAAACACAATGACTGAGCTCCGCATTAAAATTCCACGTAGCAGGTCTTGCCCAACAGCATTTTGCCGTTTGTGAGAGTGTCATGGAGTGAATGAAAATTTTGATAAAAACAATGGTTCTACAATTATTGTACTGCACGAATACATCAATACTTTATGTTCTATATGCTATATAGCATGGAAAAAAAGTAAAAAGGTCAAATTTTACAAAAATGCATAAGAAATGAAAAAGGTAATCAGGTCAATGGCATTTTGAATACATCAGTTTCCGTGGGCGTTGCTTAACTTCAATTATCAAGATAAACAACGCCCAGCAAGGTTTTACTTGCTGGTTGAACACGTATATTAGAGCCTCCGTGATACAGCTATTCTCGGCCAAACCCAGGCTGTGTGAGGTCAATAAGGGTAGTTAAAACAACAAAACATTCTGAACCTTGATTATGAAGCAAAAGTTAAGTAGACCAATGCTGCAATGGTTTTTCCATGAACTTAAAAAAATATGTTTTAGTAAAAAAAAAGGTCAAATTTTATGAAGTTAGTCATCAAATTTTATGAACTCACGTCCTTACAATGGCCGGAGTTCAATGGAGGAAGAGAGTGAAATACAGAATATATTTTATCCGACAAAAAAGGCCATTCCTTTATTTTGCTTTGTCAATCAGGCCGGTCGGATACCGGCCAAAATATACATTTGATTTCAAAATATACATTTGTATAATTTATTTCAAAATATATATTTGATTTGAAAAAAAATTAGTCAAGTGAGGATATAGTAATTTTCAACCTTCATTATATACATTTGTATAAATTATAACGTCATTTTCTTGAATTACAGCAAATATGGTTTTACTTGCTGCGTCAACGCATATATTAGAGCTTTCGTGATAAAGCTTTTCCCGGCTAAACCCAGGCTTGGATGTGCCCTCGTATATATCTATAATAATTATATTAGTTATCAGCAGGTAACACAAACAAATATGAGTTACAAAGCCTGTTGAAATCTTATCAGAATACGTTTCAAAATAAAATAGGGACAAATAAAATATGCGGTTAATACTATTAATGTGGATTTAGCATAATAGGCATACATTAGTTGACGGATATTGAAGTATTCATAGAAGTGATGAGCAAACAAGCAAACAGTGGGAAGCGCAAACAAACTGACGATATATTATGATAGCTCGCAAAGACAGACAAACAACTACAAAAAAATTAAATAATAAACAAAACAAATCCTGCTTTGCCAAGAAATCAGCAAGAGAATGTTGTGTCCTCGACATACGATTTCAACACGTCGAGTACACCAGTTCCTGTCAGATTTTCTGAAACTCAGCAACCATGGGCGTGTTAAGAATTCCGTTGGGAGTCCGCTCAAGAATACCACTTGTTGTTTTTCGGTGTGCGAATACACCAGTTCCCGTCAGATTTTCTGAAATTGAGCAACTACAGGCGTGTTCAGAATTCCGTTAGGAGTCCACTCAAGAATACCACGTGTTGTTTTTCGGTGTGCGAATACACTAGTTCCTGTCAGATTTTCTGAAATTGAGCAACCTCAGGCGTGCTCAGAATTCCGATGGGACTCCGCTCAAGAATACCACGTGTTGTTTTTCGGTGTGCGAATACACCAGTCCCGGCCAGATTTTCAGAAATTGAGCAACTACCGGCGTGTTAATAATTCTGTTGGGAGTCCGCTCAAAGATACCACGAGTTGTTTTTCGGTGTGCGAATACGCCAGTTCCCGCCAGATTTTCTGAAATTGAGCAACTGCGGGCGTGTTAAGAATTCCGTTGAGAGTCCGCTCAAGGATACCACGTACCACGTATTGTGTTTAGGTGTATAACGTGTTGCTTTTCGAACTGCCGAAATAAAAAATTTAACCACGATTCCATTCGCTGGAAACTTACAAACCAACTACCCATTGACCTCACCCAGCCTAGGTTACATCGAAAATAGCCAGCATTACGAGGTCCCGAAACCACGTGGACACTCACATAGTACAACCTCGCTGGACGTTGCTTAACTTCAGTGATCCAACGGGAACTAGTGTATTCAACGTGCCATAGACGCTGGCTGACTCTAAAATATTTTATTAAATCACAAGATTCAGCATATTGACCTTGAAGAATTTATGAAAGAAAAGAAATCTCTAAATAAAGTAAAAATATTAAATATTCATTGATGTTCTGACGATTTCACAAGCCAAAGTTATGAAAACATCATGGCAGAGAGTTGTTACCATTGAACCCAAAACAAACTGAAGAAGGTTGAACCATGTAGGTCTATGATGTAAAATTAGGATACAAATTAAAATTGGTATCTCTTTAAGGTCATTGAATGTCTATAGTAGACTAATCTAGTTTTGTGTAAGATTTCAGTTGTGATTATGGAAACCTTGGATTCATAATATTTTTCCATTACATCTTATATATTAAGTGCTCGATTGATGACGAACATAAATAAAAAAAGCACGCGACTTCTATTAATAGATGTAGATTTGTAGATATAACTACATAAATTACAAGATCATAGATACTACTAATTATGTTGCTTCGAAAATAAATCAAGATTGTGGAACATTCTGGCATTATTGCAAATTATTCGCAATAGAAAATTGTCGGGTTGGAAATCACAACATTGTACAGAGCCTTTTGAGAGATGACCAACCACCAGTCGGTGGAAAATGTCTAAAAACTCTATGAAGATTCTTCTCATTGGGCCCTTTTTTTGAACAACCAAAAACATTGGTGATATATCTTAATTATTGATGAAGAGTTTAGAATCCAATAATTATATAATATAGGAATGTCTATTGAGACTTAATATTTCGTTTTGTGAAGAAAAGATTTTTTTAGTTTTAATTTTCGTCTATAGACTTTTTCAATTTTGAGATATGCATTGAATCAATTCATATCTCTAAAATGAAAAAGCCAATAAAAGAAAATGAAAACAAAACAAAAAAAAAAATTTCCTTCACAAAACATAGTTTTAATAATGTGGCACTGTGGCAGTCCTCTTGGGATCTCATTGGCCCTAACAAATTAAAGATCATAAAACCAACTATATGTTCTTGGCCCAACAACCTTGGAGATACTCGTTCTGAGGAGGTTATATTGACCAGGATGAGAATTGGCCACACCAGACTGACTCAATGACTCATAGTTACTTAATTAAACAATCACCTCCACCAGTTTGTCTTTGAATGTGCGCCACACTCTCGCCTGTACTCTTTATAGCCGTCTCAGGCGTTCTTTCTCCTCCGAGGTCTCCCTGGCTGATGACGAGCAAGGTGTGAACACTTTGCTCAGGTACCTCAAAATGATCAACCTGTATGATAAAATTTAGTTAATTTCGGAGCGAAGGACATAGCTTTTGCTATTGGTTAAAGCGCCTAACGAAAAAAAAAAAAAAAAAAAAAAAAAAAAAAAAAAAAAAAAAAAAAAAAAAAAAAAAAAANTATAGTGAGAGATGCATTACAATACGAAGAAGAAACTATAGTTGTTCTGTGAAGGGATGGCACGATATATCGAAAATCGATATAAATATCGATATATTTTTTCCGATGTATCGATATATTACATCGATATATTTTTCACGACATATCGTTTCACGTATCTATATATTTTCTTCCGATGTATTATATATCGATATATTTTTCACGATATATTGTGCCATATATCGATATATTTTTCTCGATATATCGTTTAATATTTAATTAAATAATTAAAAGGATTTTATTTGTGTTAAAGCTAATGCTTTTTCACAATGCACTTCCCCATGTTATTACTAAATTTTTTGTCTTCACTTGGATTCGAACCAACAGCCTCCTTATTACGAATCCGTCATTCTTACCAACTGAGCTACTGAGGCTGGTATATCGTTTAATATGTACACTAATTTAGGTTTTTTTTTCAATGTTCTTAATATAGTGATGCAATTTGAAGTTATCCATTTTTTTTTTCAATCTTAGGGGAATTACTAATACTTGTCCCTTTGAAATTGGCCATTTCTGGAAACTGGAAAGTAGGGAAGGGTGAGAACGTACCGAGATGGGACGACATTTTTACCAATTTACATCGTAAAATTATAATTTCTAATAGACCGATATATATCGTCGATATATCGATATATTTTTGAACGATATGCCCATCACTACCAGGAAGAAAAAGAAGAATGACGCGAAATTAGAGTTTCACGTGGTAAGCTCAAAAAATGCAATATTACCTACAACAACTTGCATCCCAAAGTCTGATTTAATTATTTCATGCTAATTTCGAACGTAATCTGCATCCTATCTGATGAGATTATTCATTAGATCTACGAGGTATATTAGGTACTCGTAATTAAAATGAGCGTCATGTGCATTTCAAATGTTTCATATTATCAGAGTTATGATAATTGGAAGCCTTGTTAATCGTAACTGTTGCAAATATTTTTAGCAAATTGCTACCTAGGTACCTAAATTATACCCCCCGATATGAGGCTAACCTTGCCAAATGAAATACATAGTCCATTAATACATTTGATTGTTCACAGTAGGGCTGTTGGATTAGGGACAAAATACGGCATTTATCGTATTTCGGTGCTTGATGAATTTTTGGCTTTCAAAAATCATTTTATGTAGTGTAAATTTAAGTTGCCCCTTCCGTGCTGCATACACTTGGGAATTTCTAGGGGGGGGCAGCTGCCCCCCCCTTCCTACGCCCATGAGCAATTCTTTTTCATTTCTTTTTTCACCTCTTTTGTTTTGTTTTTTTTCAATTAAATTTTATATATTTGGTTTTGAATAATTTTGTAGGATCCTCGGATGATCGCAATAAAAATTTCTTCTATAGTATTTTTCGTATTTTGATTTTATATTCTAGTTTTCGAAGAATTTTGTTTGCGAGCTCCTATGAATTGAAATTTTGTTTCAGTAATAGGTATATTACGGAATGTAGTATTTTCAACCACAGTAGGAGTTTTTATGGCAAAAATAATTATTGGACGGAGCGAAGCGTAGCCTTATACTCTCCCTACAAACTGCAAACTTTTGTTACCCTACTCCTCCGAAACTACTCAACCGATTTTTACCAAATTTTTTTCTTCATATTCTGTATAAACCCAAGGGTGCATATATCTATTTTCAGAACGATATCTTTAACCGTTTCCGGTTTTTTGGCCGATTTTCCGATTTTTTTACCAAATTCAGAGAGCCATGATACGATATCTTAAATTTTGTCGCGACAACATATCAACTCATAGCGAAAAAGTTTTAGGTGTCTTCTCAAGACTTAATTTAGGACATAATTTACTACATTTTGACAAACCATTCCAGAGTTACAAGTTCGAATCCAGGATCGGGCAAAATAAAATTTAGGAAATACTAATTGTTTATTTAGTCAAAACGGTTTAAATAGGACCTACTACTCAACGGCGTGATGCAATCAAGAAAGGTGCGGTATTCTCAAAAAATCTTGTTTTAACGGAATAATAGAGCAATATGCTAAAGTTTATATGGTGCCCGAAAATTCGAGGTGAAACGGATGGCTCCGCCCGTTTTTGTCCACGGACACACCTAGTTACAATAATATTACCTTAGTGAATTTGACAAAAAAAGTTGCCATAAGTCAAAAATGGTTGGACATTTTTGAGTTTTGATAATTTTCTTAAAGTTAATTTTTTCTCTTACACTTCTCGTCAAACAATTACAGGCAAACACGCACACAATATATTTGACTTTTATACAGGGTTTCCCAAAATCATATAATCCTTTTAAACACGTACACTAAAGCTATTGCATTCGCTATTGAAACAGGGTAAATAAATTTACCCTGTACATACATACTAAGATAAGATTGCCTGCTAGAAATCATTAAGTTAAATTCCATGATCCTCGATATCAATTGCTCCTTGATATACATAAATAATGTAGTTTTCCACTCTCTAATTGGTCCGATGGAAAAGCATTCAGGTCAAATGAGGATAATAGTTATCATTGAAACGTAGCGAGAAAATTGACAAATCATGATTTTTGGTAGGGACAAGAGAATGAATGTGCATTAGTAACTAGGTGTGTCCGTGGACAAAAAAGGGTGGAGCCATCCGTTTCACCTCGAATTTTCGCGCACCACATAAACTTTAGCATAATGCTCCATTATTCCGTTAAAACAAGATTTTTTGAGAATACCGCACCTTTCTTGATTGCATCGTGCCGTTGAGTAGTAGGTCCTATTTAAAGCGCAAAATAATCGGCCCAAAAATCGGAAACGTTTCAAGATATCGTTCGAGTATATATGCAGAATATGAAGAAAAAAATTTGGTAAAAGTCGGTTGAGTAGTTTTGGAGGAGTAGGGTAACAAAAGTTTGCAGATTGTAGGGAGTATAACGATCCCGAATTCGAACTTGTAACTCTGGAATGGTTTGTCAATATTTAGTAAATTATGTCCTAAATTAAGTATTGAGAAGCCACCTAAAACTTTTTCGCTATGAGTTGATATGTTTTTGCGACGAAATTTAAGATATCGGACCATGACTCTCTGAATTTGGTAAAAAATCGGAAAATCGGCCGAAAATTCGGAAACGGTTAAAGATATCGTTCTGAAAATAGATATATGCACCCTTGGGTATATGCAGAATATGAAGTAAAAAATTGGGTAAAAATCGGTTGAGTAGTTTCGGAGGAGTAGGGTAACAAAAGTTTGCAGTTTGTAGGGAGTATAAGGCTACGCTTCGCTCCGCCCAATAAAGAAATAATGCAGCCTCAGTAGCTCAGTTGGTAAGAATGACGAATTCGTAACCAGGAGTCTGTTGGTTCGAATCCAAGCGAAGACAACAAATTTAATAATAACATGGGGAAATGTATTGTGACGCAGCATTAGCTAAAGAAATAATGAGCCCTAGTTTGACAAGAGAAACGGATTTGTAACCAACAAACAGGTGAACTCGTTAGATTAATAACACGGGGAAGTGCATTGTGTCAAAGTTACCTTTAACACAAGAATTCCTTAACCTCAACAATGAGTGTGGCCCCCAAGATGGTTGGTTCTTCGTACCGGGGCTACCCGTGCCCTCGGGCACGGCCAAAGACCATCAACACCGTTTCGACAACAACTCACTGTGTTTTTCCTCCATTGGACCCAGCCATGCTGCTCCAGATACTTCCTCAAAGAGTTGGTATATAAATCCTTGCTAANTTCCATGTCACCTCAAAACTATTTGTCTACACAGGAGGTGATATCATAACTATGAGCGCCAATTCCATGTCTCCTCAAAACTATTTGTCTACACATAAGGTGATATCATATGAGTTTCAAGTTCACGTCAACTGAAAATAATTACAACAAAATACACATTTTTATCCTGGGCACTTGGCACACATTTTATTTTAATATTAATGCGTGTTTTTCTACTAACTCATCGCTGTTATTCATATGGACCTCATTTCCAAAGTAACGTGATTTTAATTGAAATTCCTTCATCTTTGAGTAAAATCAAAAATATTCTATTTTAAAAATAATTGTCTGCATTAATTTTCAAATTCTCTTAATACCATAACATAAACATTTTTTTTTATCACCGTTGCGCCTTTTTGGACACTGGATTAGAACTCAAATGTAAACGAAACATTGATGCAAGAATATGGCTGACATTCTAAATCAGTCGAACCTTGAGAATAGTATAGATATATCTATAGGATCATTCTTTCCATTATATTTTTATCCAAATAGCCTGCGTCTTCATTGCTAACTCAGGTTGGTACTTCTTGATGTGTCATGTCTCTTCTGCAATCAAATCTTCCTGGGCGTATCAATAATTAATAAATGCTAGTATTCTCCAATGCATAATTACTCGTACTTATATCAGTTATGATTGTACAGGGTGCGGCCCGGAAATGCCCTTTTTTTTGAAAATCGTAGGTTGACGGGGCTCGATTCTCTGGACGCAAAACTTAAGGAATTTTCTGATTTTGTGAAAACATTTTAACCAGTAGATTTTTTCTCTTGGAAAACACAAGTTTTCATTTTTCCGTTTCTGTGGAATATTTTTTCACCTCTAAGTTTAATTTCTTTGTAATTTTTTCAAACCCCTTGATCAAAGAAAGATGAGGTGGTCCAAAGACCACAAATCTTTTATAGTGGAGGCATACTTCTATTACGGGCATTCCATTGTAGCGACACGGCGTGCATTCCGAGATTGCTTCAGAATTCCACCCAGAGGTGCTCATCCCGATCGGAAAACTGTTTTGCTGTGGGTAGAGAACAACGGAAAGTGTGTATGACCAGCTCGAGTAGTAGGTCCTATTTAAAGCGCAAAATAATCNGATCTCAAGTTCTCAAGTCGTTCGCCGGAGGTCGCGCCTTGTGACTTTTTCTCTGGGGCTATCTGAAGGCAAAAGTTTTCAAAAATCGTCCAACAAATCTTGATGAGCTAAAGATATTCATTAGTCAAGAAATTGAACAAATCTCCGTTGAAATGTTGGAACGTGTACACAGAAATTTCCGAAATCATCTTCAGTAATGTATCGACAATGGCGGCCATCACCTTCAAGTTATTGTATTCAAAAGCACTTGAAAATAAAATTCCGACTTTTGTCCTTCAATTGAAAATTTTTTTTTTTCTTTTTCTATAATACTTTTGTTTTTATTAGCGTTTCAAAAAAGGGCATTTCCGAGCCGCACACTGTAGATAAGAGTATATATGTGATTATTTTATTGTTCTAACCTTTAGTTAATAATTAATTATTCAAGGTTAGTTAATAAGTATCCGATGATTTATGTTGATTGAAATGGCTCGTCCAGTTTAGTAGACAGAAGGTAAAAGTGGCAACACTTTGACTAGGGATTTCCCCAGTGCACAGGAAAATTGGGTCATTAGGGGTTTTCCAGTGCACAGGGAAATTGGGTCAATGAATTTTAATTTCTAAAAAAATGGGTCAGGTACTCTAATCTATAATTTTCGAAGAACCTGATTCAATGAATGTCACCAAATCATCAAACAAAAACTAATACATGGAAGCCAGTATTTATACCTAGTAGACCGAATGAAGTGAGGCCTAGTTTTATCTACACGATTTTTCTTTAAATGTCTTCCTGTGTATTTTTCTTTGTTCTAAGATAAATCTCGGAGACATCATCCTATTTTGCTGGAACCAAGGTTAATCATAATAGGATAAGGTGAATTTTGGGTTCTATGGGCACACCCGGGACCAATTTAAGTGAAATCTACAGTTCACATAACTATACTATTAGTATTATTTGTTTAGTATCTCGTTATTTTTGTCAACCTGATACAACAGAATAAAGAAATGTAGGAAGTAACAATATCTCGATCAAATGGCCCTCTTTTCGAAAGGCACGTGAATCAAATTTTGATTCAAGAAAATGGCGGAATTCAATGTTGGGGTCTTGGTTTCAGTTTCAGCATTTATTATATACTCTCATTGGTCCATTATTTGAATGAGGTCTATCGTTCACCAAACAACTACAACATACATATTTTGTCATAAATATCTAGTGTAAGTTGTCAAAGTGCGGGGCCCGTAGCATGCACGTTCTACAAGTGCTACTATTGTTAATCCGGCCCTGACGATAAAAACTTTACACAAAATGCAATTTTTTGTAGAGTTTATGGTCATCCCAAGAATCTATCTTTGTATAATTTTCCACCAACTAACTATCTATTATTGTTTCCAAGTTGATGACTAATGCTAAAGTCCCCTTTCCTTTTGTTAAGTAATGCTAGGAACATATATTTTGTTCTTGACTGTGGTATTTATTTTTCATAATATGACTTAATATGATTATTTAATTGTTTGGCAGGTTCTCAATGTTAATTTCAATGTATCTTGATCTATCATCATCTAGAGATTATGCGTTTAGGTACCTAGTTAGCCATCAACCAATGTAAAAACCCTGTACAATAACGCTATGTTCACATGACCGCGCGGTATCATATGAACAAATCGATACAAGTTTGTAGAACTAGTATCGCGCGGCACCGCGCGGTAATGTAGACACTATGCACTATTTAGATAGATCTTGTGCCGCGCGGTCATGTGAACATGGGCTTAGATTGTTTGCAACCGTTTCAGAATGGCAATTTAGGTTTTAATGCAATTTGTACCCCGTGCTATGTAAATCAATATAATACTCGATTTTGTAGATCTGACCTTTCTGAAATTATACTCACTATGCCTTGCAGGCTTCACATGCAATTTTAATGCAATTGTACATCACAATATATAATTTGATTCACTCTTTAATCGTAAGGTCTATATTTCTCTTGACAATGTTTTTTTTTTAATTTGGCTTAACGTCTTTTTAACATCTATTGGTCATTCAAGACGGGGTTTCACCCTCCTATGTAAATCCATTCGCTGGAAACTTGCAAATCAGCTACCCACATTGACCTCACCCAGCCTGGGTTATTGTGCCGGCAAAAAAGCCAGCATCACGAGGGCGCGAACCCACGCGGACACTCACATGGTACAACCTCGCTGGACGTTGCTTAACTTCAGTGATCTAATGGGAACTGGTGTATTCAACGTGCCATTAACGCTGTCTAAAAAAATTCAACGATACGTGGTGTTCCCGAACGGTCACCCATCCAAGTACTGGCCACGCCCGACGTTGCTTAATTTCAGTGATCGGACGAGAACTGGTGTATTCAACGTGGTATGTTTATGATTAATGTGCACACAAATTTTATCAAAATCGGATAACGCGATATCGTGCTACAAAAAGTCTATAAATTATATGTAGGTATAATAATATTAATAATCTTTGTTTTAAAACTAGACCCTCGTAGGGCCATATTTTAAAACTCTACTCAAGTGTGAGTTGACACTCCGACTACAAATTAGCGGAGTGGCCACTAGCAATTGTAAATTTTCTGTTTTTTTTTTTTTTATAATTAAACTGTCAAGTGGCAAGTGACACTTTAAGCACAGAGACACTGTCATAGAACCGTCTTCCATTGGACCTGTAGGCGGGTGAAATTAATTAAAATTTTAATTTATTTAAAAGTCAAAACATCTAAAGTTTTGGAAAACTAATTAGTTTGGCTCAAAATCACTCTCTAAACTGAAAGATATAAAAAACAATTGAAGAAAGTCTGAAAAAACGGTGCAGAGGACGAAAGTAAAAGTTGACAGGTCTGGTGTGCGGGAACGCTCATATTTAATTAATGAAATAAATTGATCAATAGAGACAAAGTTTATCAGCTGATCTATGAATTCAAATCAGCTGATCTATCACTCGAGTGTAAAATCTTTGTTATGTTATTCAAGCTTGGTATTTTGGTATTTCAAAACTAAACTTAAGGCGAAGTCAGGGGCAGATTTAAAGGGGGCGGGGTGGCGACCCTCTCCCCTTTGCAAGATCAAGTGTGAATATTTATACAGTATTCTTCCACTAAATAAATTATGGCATAAATATTTTTCTCATTTTGATTTTATAAATACAATCAGACATAATTATTTTATGAATTCAAANATGACTAACCCATGCCAAAAAAATATTATTTTACCTCCTCAATTCTAAAACTAGGGAAGTTTTGTACTTTGTATTATTCGATACGCGTATTTCGGATTTTACTCCATTATCATGAATTGATATCACGAGAACCCCTTCATTTTTTTGGGGTGGGGGAGGGGAGTATTTTTTTGTTAGAAAAATAATAAACCCATGTGTCACATAGGCAGAGTTTTATAAATAGGAGTCAAAAAGTGTAGATACTTCCAAGTATCAAAATTGATAATTGGAAGTATCTACACTTTTTTACAATTTGGATTTCGGAACGCATTACAAAAATTATATACTGAAATAAAATATTGGCTTCAGCACATCCTCTTCAGCCAAAACTGCCTTCGATGTTCTTTACGTCTGTCGGAAAGAGAGTGAACAGAGAGTTGGATTATAATTATATCCAAGGAAAAACAACACATTAAAAATAAATAATAAAAATAATTGCAAAATATTTATGTTCATACCTTGATTTACTGGTATTGGTTTGTGCCCAGCCTGTATATTGCAACCTTTAAAATCAAATCCATCATTTAAACGTTTTGCCAGGCGCTTTACAGGCACGGCCATTCTGACTACTAGTATTTTCTAAATTTTATTTTACCTGTTCCCGGTTTCGAACCTGTAACTCTGGAATGGCTGGCCATACTTTTGCAGAAAATGTCCTAAAATAAGGACTAAAGGGTCACCTAAAACTTTCTCGCTTTGAGTTGATATGTTGTCGCGACAAATTTTAAGATATCGGACCGTGACTGTCCGATTTTGGAGAAGAAATTAGAAATTTGGCCGTAACTCGAAAACGGTTTGACATATTTTAGTTCTGATAATTTTCCTGGGATCGTAGACCATGATTTTGGGGGGGTCCATTCCCATCAATTTTTCGCTATCTGCTACCGTTTGGGCTGTGGTATTGTAACAGACAACCCCTCATAGGTACACACAAATTTCTGATTTATATATTAAGATAATATTTTTCAGTTTTAACATTTGATAAATAGAATCGTTTTTTAAAAAGTTAATTTTTCAAAAATATACTTCAATCATATCAAATGATATATTACGGGATTTTTTCAAATAATTTGCGCTTTGAAAGCTTGAACTGATTTTTTAGCATACCGATTCGAAGTGTCCTTCGATAATGCTCTTCAAGCTTCACGACCGTTCTGCAACGCCAAGAATAAAATGCCGTGATTTAATAAAATGGACACTTATTTTTGGAATGATTTTACGAAAATATGTCAACAATGAAGATGAGCGCTGGCTAGAGGTGACCGTAAGGCTACATAACCGATCAAATAATTTACAAATGTTAGTACACATTTAAGTACATAATGTATGAGGATACTGTAATATTGCTAAAATTTAGACAAAGAACACAGAAATGTGAAAAAGCTATTTATAAGTGTGACATTATCACGAGCATGGCCGATTTCTGAAAATGCAAACATGTTTTTCCCGCCGTTCTTGACTATGTTTGAAAATATCATTTAAATTAGACAAGTCGTTCAAGAATTATCAATTTAAAATAGCCAACGATCATACCACGTTGAATACACCAGTTCCCGTCAGATCACTGAAGTTAAGCAACGTCGGGCGTGGTCATTACTTGGATGGGTGACCACTTGGGAACACCACGTATCGTTGGCTCTATTTTCCGGGCCAACTCAGCTGGGAGAAGTCAATGTGGGTAGCTGATTTGCAAGCTTCCAGCGAATGGAGGGTTAAACCCCCGTCTTGAATGACCAATAGATATTAAAGAGACGTTAAGCCAAATTAAAAAAAAAAAAAAAAATAGATCGACCAACTCGAAACAGTTCGTTTGATTTTTTCAAAATGGAAAGCAAACGAAATTCGTCGTCATATAAACAATCGTAAATGTGATAGTTTTGACTTAAAATTATTCAAAAACACATACCCGTTCGAAAGGATGCAAGATTAATTCAAGAATAATAAACACGTTTCAAAAGAAAATCAAGTAAATAAACGAAGCTTCCTGTTTTCTAAAGTGAGGAAACAAATTAATAATTATAAAGAAATTCTGCTAAAATTTTAAAAAGTTTGGTTCTAGAATATGAAAAAAGAGCCGCGGAGTATTTTTACATTGAAAATATTGAAAAAGTGAGAGTGTCCACTTCGCTAAAGTGAAAGATGAATTTACATGTAATTTTTTGGTCAGAACATTTTTTAGAATACAAATCAGACACTAAAGCAGTAGTCACAATTCCAACTCTCACTAAAGTAGTGTTTTAGAATATGGCCCTTAATCCCAGTTCAATTCATATAAATAAATGAAAAATTGGTTTGGTTTTATTTGTTTTAAGGTCCCTATTTAAAGTTATATGACACGGGATTTTGCGTTGTAAGCATTCTTGTTGAATATTTTGTTGCTCAAAGAAACAATATTTCTAACCTCTTAAAAATCAATTTTTAATTTCTCTGACTTTTCTATATTTTTGTACGTTTTCCCTGACCATTTTACAGTTTTCACTGACTTTTACTTATTGGCTTTAAATTTCCTGACTTTTACTGACTGTGGGAACCCTGTATTATGTAAACTTTATCATAAGCGTTAAAAATAATTCTGAGTGTTTTATAAATATACTAGCTGTTTTCCCGTGCTTCGCTACGGTTACGAAATTTGGATTTTTGGTGGAATCGACCACCCGAAAGTGAACACGGCTCCTATTTAGAAAATTCAATATTTTATTCAAAAAGTATCAAATTTCAGCATTCTCGCTCATCCCGAAGTGGTACTTTTCAATTCCGATTTTTTGGTGGTGAAAACCGTCCATAAATCGGGGAGAAACCGGAATATTCCAAATTTTATATTTTTTATGGGGTCCCGATATACTATTTTGGGGGGGTCCATTCTCGGTCATTTTTCGCTATCTCCTTTAGTTTGCCCAAAAAAAAAATACAAAAAGACCCGCTAAAAAGCGTCATTTTTGGCGGTAACTTGCTCCCACTTGAACTTTCGATTTTTTCCTTTCTTATTACGCACCTACATACTAAAAGGAATATGGGTGCCAAGTTTCAAGTCTCTACGTTTAGCCATCGTGGAGCTACGTTGATTATCAGTCAGTCAGTACGTCAGTATACCAACTGGGCTTTGCGTTTTATAAGTATAGATAAAAAATAATAATAAGAGTTTAAATAATTATAATGTATTTTGATTTCATTTATTTGAAAATTAAATATACTCTAATATACACATGGTAATACTGATTATGTAGTTCTCAATTGCCGAAATGACCTACAATAGGTAATTTCATACTCTTTCATTTGATCTGATTTTTTTTTGCAATGTTCACAAATTTCTTTGCCAAATAGGTATCTGTTCTATCACGTATCTCCATATTCAGTGAACATGTCTGCTTTAATCTCCTTTCATATTAACTTTATTTCATTTATTCTCTCAGTTCAATTCTTCCTCCAGTACATTTACTTGTTTTTTCATCATGACTTTCTTTTCATCTTCAATTTCCTCTCTTTCAATCTTTCATTTATTCCTTCAGTAGGTACATTTACTTGTTTTTTCATCATGACTTTCTTTTCATCTTTAATTTCCTCTCTTTGAATCTTTCATTTTTAGTTCTTTACTTATTTCAGTACATTTACTTGTTTTTTCATCATGACTTTCTTTTCATCTTCAATTTCCTCTCTTTGAATCTTTCATTTATTCATTTTTAGTTCTTTACTTATTTCAGTACATTTACTTGTTTTTTCATCATCACTTTCTTTTCATCTTCAATTTCCTCTCTGTCAATCTTTCATTTATTCATTTTTAGTTCAATTCTTGTTTCAGTACATTTACTTGTTTTTTCATCATCACCTTCTTTTCATCATCACTTTCTTTTCATCTTCAATTTCCTCTCTGTCAATCTTTCATTTATTCATTTTTAGTTCAATTCTTGTTTCAGTACATTTACTTGTTTTTTCATCATCACCTTCTTTTCATCATCACTTTCTTTTCATCTTCAATTTCCTCTCTGTTAATCTTTCATTTTTTCATTTTAAGTTCAATTCTTGTTTCAGTACATTTACTTGTTTTTTCATCATCACCTTCTTTTCATCATCACTTTCTTTTCATCTTCAATTTCCTCTCTGTTAATCTTTCATTTTTTCATTTTAAGTTCAATTCTTGTTTCAGTACATTTACTTGTTTTTTCATCATCACCTTCTTTTCATCATCACTTTCTTTTCATCTTCAATTTCCTCTCTTTCAATTTTTCATTTATTCATTTTTAGTTCAATTCTTGTTTCAGTACATTTTCTTGTTTTTTCATCATCACCTTCTTTTCATCATCACTTTCTTTTCATCTTCAATTTCCTCTCTTTCAATCATCACTCCTCGCACTTCTCACACTTTCATTTCTCCTAATGTTTTTCTTCTTCTTTTTAACAGCCTTTTCCACTCTGACATTTCTTCCTGACTCAACACTTCGAATACTCCTATTATCATAGCTACATTTATCATCATTTCCTTTAATTCTAAATATTTTCCACACACAACATATAGCACAGATCATAAAAAACAAAAATGCTGAACCGACAACTATAAATATCAGCGCTACATTGAAATAGTCTTCTCGAGATTCAATATTTCTTACATTTGGCATGAAATTCCATATGGACGGACGAGATGTTTGCGTGGACATTACAATTGATTTTATAGTTGTTTCATCGAGTTTCATATTATAATCGTTGAAAGTCGTTTTCTTTCGGTAATCATTCGGATGCTGTCGACTATTTATTTCGTTTTCATTCGTTTGATCAATGGTTTTCTTACATTTAATATTTTTTTTATTTGCATCAAATTGTTTAACTGGTAATTTCATATTTTTTAATAACTCAAACTGTTTATTATGAAGTTTTGCTACCTGTAATATAAATCAATGGAATAGTTTTCTGTATATTTTGACAATTTTAATTGGAAGTATTTATTCAGATTTTTTTTTTTTAATTTAACATCTATTGGTCATTCGAGACGGGGGTCTTACAAAATCTCGAGTTACAGCTATTTGCGGCGTGTGTCTGTGAACAAGATATCACTCGAACGGTAAGTGCTAGAGATTTGAAATTTGGTATGTATTATGTCATATACGAAACACGAAACATTGGTTGAAATCGAATAAACAGTTGGTGGTTTTTGGACATTTATTCATCTATACTCATAAAACGCAAAGCCCAGTTGGTATACTGACTGACGTACTGACTGACTGACTGTTAATCAACGTAGCTCCACGATGGCTAAACGTATAGACTTGAAATATGGCACACAGGTTCCTTTTAGTATGTGGGTGCGTAATAAGAAAGGAAAACATTTAAAGTTCAAGTGGGAGCAAAATTGAGTTGTTGAATTTTGTAACCGTAGCGAAGCACGGGAAAACAACTAGTTGATTTATAAATTGGAAGTATTTATTCAGATTTTTTTTTCTTTTCGTTTTTTGCTTAACGTCTCTTTAACATCTATTAGTCATTCCAGACGGGGGGTTTTACCCTCCATTCGCTGGTAACTTGCAAATCAGCTACATACATTGACCTCACCCAGCCTGGGATTGGAAATCGTTAGATCGTTAATCCCGTGCAATGTATTTCTGTAGGGAATCGTTTCCATTGCACGTTTGTCTTCAGTGTTACCAGGTCGTAGGGAATTTCCCTATGCGTAGGGAGAATTAGGGGTCCGTAGGGAGAGAGGGAATTTTCATCATAAAAGGCCGAAACGTAAGGAAATTTAAAGATTTTACTATTTTTGAATTTAATTCGCATTTTTGGTTAATTCTAGAGAAAATTGAATAAATAATTCGTCTCCAAACTTTTTGAAGGAAGTTTCAATTTTCTGTAAAATTCAACCAAAATTGAATGTTGACAATTAATCAGATCGGATAATGAAATGCCACTAATCGATATTTTGTGAATCGATGTGAAAATACCGCGGGAATTATTAATTTTTCGTTTAATTTTTTTTCCCTTTTCTTCGTTTTAGTTTTGACTTGACTAATTGTCTCATGACTCTTGATAATTTTCATTTTAAAGTTCATTTTTCACAATGATTTCTCAGAATTTTTATTCCTGCATGTTCATCTAATGTAGGTACCTAAAATCCGACAGATATGGCCAAATTTATGATCCCTTTTGGGTTTAGGAATCGAAACCAAGTCTCTTATATTTAAATCTGTCATCATGTTTATCTCTAAGAAATCATCACTACGGCACGCTACCAGGAGCCTAACTACAGCTACCTACTAATCTCACCATAAACTTGTAAAAATTAACATTTTTAGCGTAGGGAAACTGTAGGGAGAAAGTTTTTTAGCGTAGGGAAATGTAGGGAGAAATGAGAAATCAAGGCCTCTGTAGGGAATTTTGACGAAAACGACCTGGCAACACTGTTTGTCTTTCAGTACGATTTTAGATTTTGTGAGAATAGGTTCTAATGAATTATGATTTTTTTTTTTTCAAGTGAAAACACAACCGTCCGTCAAGGCCAACCTATGATTAGTAGAGTTTTTTTACATTCTGAAATAGAAAGAAAAGACGTTTTTCCAACCCAGACTGGGTGACGTAATAGTAGTGACGGTTTTTCTCACGCAATCAACCCTTCTTTCCATTTATAAATGCATGATTAATTAAAATGGTAGAAACAGATTGATTTGAGTGTACCGAAAAGATAGTGATGGCCCTTGACTGGAACTGTGATGGTGAGCGTTCCAGGTCGCTCTGGTGCGTAGAACCGGCCATCGTGAGGACGACTAGGTGACGTCAATGTGGTTATCTAGTTTATAAGTTACCAGCGAATGGAGTGTAAAAGCGTCTCTTCCTATGGTATTGAGATATCAAATTCATTATTTTCTACTTACCAATTTTAATTGATTGTCCATCAAATCTCTATTATATAAATTACAGTGCAATTCATTATTCATATTAAATCGTATATTTAAACCTTTGTAAATCATTGTAGCCCTTCTTAAATTTGTATTTAAATCATTTAATTTATTTATTTGTAATAATTTACTACAAATATTATTTGTAATTTCTTCATTTTTACATTTTAATTTTTGTAATTTTTTAATTGTTGACGATAATAGATTTAAACTGTAGATATATGTTGATACAGATGAATCTAGTGGTTGATAGAGAATATCCTGAAATTGATACACATTTAAGATATAAGATAAATTTAAAGTGTAAAAAAAGAGTTACGAGCGCTTTCGTTCGTTAGGAAATTGTCTGGTGAACTCTAGACGATGTCGTAATGGACGAAAGCGCTCGTGACTCATTTTTATATTTGTAGTTTGACACAAATTTTTTTTTGAAATTTATATTTCACAAATACTACAAACATCCTAATAAATTTATTTAAATTAAATTTAAACTGTAGATATATGTTGTAGATATTTAAACTGTAGATATACAGATGATTCCAGTGGTTGATAGAGAATATCCTGAAATTGATACACATTTAAGATATAAGATAAATTTAAAGTTTAGATATATATTGATACAGATGATTCCAGTGGTTGATAGAGAATATCCTGAAGTTGATACACATTTAAGATATAAGATAAATTTAAAGTTTAGATATATATTGATACAGATGATTCCAGTGGTTGATAGAGAATATCCTGAAATTGATACACATTTAAGATATAAGATAAATTTAAAGTTTAGATATATATTGATACAGATGATTACAGTGGTTGATAGAGAATATCCTGAAATTGATAGACATGGAAAGTGGAGAGATGAACAATTTTACTTAACAACTCCATCACACGCACTTTGATTTTCTGGAAAGAGCACGCGGGGCAGCATTCGGCTGCCTCAAATATTGATCAATATACTGTGCTCAATATACTGTTTCTTATATTGAATTGATCAATATACTGTTTCTTATATTGAATTGATATTTTGTACACTGAAACATAATTAAGTTTTCTAGATTTTCATGTTTTCATTGAATAAAATGAAAACTTGAAAATCTGATAACCATTTTAATAATACAATTCTGGAACCACGATTTTTTTTTTTTTTTTTTTGATAAAAATTAATTCATGCCATGACACACACAAAAGGGGTACAATAAAATGAAACCGCGTACGACTCAGGGAGCGGATACAGGGCTTCAGTTGAGAGGGGGGGCGATCAAGCGTTGAGCTCAAATCTGATGTGATAAGAGAGTAGACACAGGTGCGGATACAGGGCTTCAGTTGAGGGGGGGGGGGCGATCAAGCGTTGAGCTCAAATCTGATGTGATATTTAGTACTTATTAAAAATGATTTTTTTTAGGCAATAAGTCTATACAAGATATTCAAGGAAAATAGCTCGACTATTAACTAATAGACTTCGCAATTAGCCATATTCATTAATGAAATTAAATCTGTAATTTTGCACCATGGATGCGCTTTCTATTAAACACAAATTTCTGTTTTCGAGGGGAGTGGGGCTAAGCTGAGGGGGGGGCGATCGCCCCTACCGCCCTCCCCCTGTATCCGCTACTGGTACGACTTGTCACCTAAATGTCCTATTTCTGTGTAATCTAATATAGGTCTCAACATTTAAATGCGAAGCTCATGTGACGTGTTTTTATATTATCAATGACACTTTCCTGGAATACTGAATTTTTCTTTAAAAAAAAAAAGTTATTGACGAAAAATGAAATATAAAAGCAAACTCAGCTGCACGTGGTAGAGATTATTGACATTCTGTAAATCAGTTGAGATCATAGAGAATGGCACTCGAGACGTAGGTATTTCTGGAATATTGAATTCTCTAAAAAAAAAATATTAACGAAAAGCTAAATTTGGGCCTGCATGTTTTGGGGTGTTACGTCTCAAAAATTGGTTTTGTATCGAATAAATGCATATAGCCCCCCCCCCAAAAAAAACACTTCGTGTGCAAAAAGACGTCAAGAAAATGTCTCTACCAAAAATTCAAATGGCAAAAATTCATATCTCTCCTAAAAATATGGTCACAAAAGAAGACATGAACTTGGCACACATATGATATCACCTCCTTTGTAGGCAAATAATTTTGGTGTGACATGAACTTGGCACTCATATGATATCACCTCATTTGTAGGCAAATAATTTTGGTGTGACATGAACTTGGCACACATATGATATCACCTC
>CM022875.1:40689453-40701123 GCA_012654025.1 Pachypsylla venusta
CATGGTCCGATTTTTGTTTTGATATTTCTCATTATGCTTGTGAAAGAATTTGGTGATTAGTTTTTGGGCTCTATGGGATCTTCTGGGCCTTATGGCGAAATTTTTAATAGTATTTTTCGAACAAAACTCTATTGTGTACAAAATCACATTCCATAAATCATGAAATAATAAGTTTAAATACTTAATTATTTTCCAAAGTATTTCAATTTTTGGATCTCTTGGTCGCGAGGATCCGAGAAGTGATTCATATGATGGAATTTGACGGAAAAAAGTTATTATACACTCAAGACTCCGTTGAAACATATTCCCTGACAATAAATTGTGGTATGTCATTAAACATTTGAGTGATAATTTCCGACAGCCACACTTCCTGCAGGTGTAACTAAACCTACTGTAGGTGTAACTTTTCGCAATCCAACATGTAGGTAATATTTAACTATAGTAAAAAGAAACGTAAATGGAAAAAAGTTGCACTATCGTGCGATGCTTTAAGTTTGACCTTTAACAGCTTTTGATCACTTTGAGTGATATTTATATTTTGTGGGTGGGGCCATCTGAGGCCGCCATCTTGGAATATCGCTTTTCCTCAATATTTTGCGAACCGCTTGATATTGCGATCAAAATTTTGTGAGATGCTATACGTCTGACCCATAAATCCCTTTGATCACTTTGAGTACTATTTTTTGTGGGCGGGGCCATGTGCGGTCGCCATCTTGAATTTCTGTTTTTTCTCAATATTTTGAGATCTGCTTGAGTTATGGCGATCTAAATTTTGTGAGATGTTACACGGTTGGCTCTTAGAAGCTTTTGATCACTTTGAGTCATATATTTTGTGGGCGGGCCATTTGAGACCGCCATCTTGGAATTTTGCTTTTCCTCAATATTATGAGAACTGTTTAAGATATTGAAACTAAACTTTTGTGAGATGCTATACGTCTGACTTAAACGGTTTTTGATTACACTGAGTCATATATTTTGCGGACGGAGCCATGTGTGACCGCCATCTTTGAATTTGTTTTTTCCTCAATATTTTGAGAACCACTTAAATTATAGCGACCAAACTTTTGTGAGTTGCTATACGCCTGACCCTGAATGGCCGTTAATCATAATGAGTCATATATTTCGTGCGCGAGGCCATGTGAGGCCACCATCTTGGAATTACACTTTTCCTCAATATTTTTGAGAACCACTTAGATTATAGGGACCAAACTTTTTTCACTTTCTACACGTATGTCCTAAAGGGTATCCGATCACTTCCAGCCATATATTTTGTTGACGGGGCCATGGGAGGTCACCAAATTGGAAGATCTTTTTTCCTCATATTTTGAGAACCGCTTTGAGGTCAACACAGGTTGAGAAAATTTGAATATTCTATTCACAATATTCCATTCCAACAGTACTCCATATAATTATATTATGTGGTATAGTTAGGTGTAAGTTGGGCATTGCTTCGCTGATATAATGGTATTGAAGTGGTTGTTCCGACTCAAAATCATAGAACTGACTTAAACACCACCAAGTTTGTTGGGTAGAACTTGTTGGGAGTAGTATTGGTTTAGGTTTAAAAAAAAAAAAAAAAAATGCGTGTTGAAGGCTGCGAACCTAACCCAATACTACTCCCAACACGTTCTACGCAGCTTAACAACCCGTTATTATTTTCCATGTTCTTATAGGTTAACAAACGTGTAGGTAATATGTAATCTATATCGTGTTTAAACGGTTGTACCTCGGTAATATGATAACTATTGTAAAAGTCAGATTTATTCTCATTTTTTTTTTCTCATCTTCTCGAAAGAAAGTTCGTCGAGCATCAGCTAGTTTGATATAATATAACGAGAATAGAGTAATGTAAACGGAAGAAGGTTGAAATATCTATTTGATATAATATATCGACAATAGATTAATGTAAACGGAAGAAGGTTGGCATATCCATTTTCCGTATTTTGCCATATCTATTTTCCTTCTTCCGTTTGAAATTTGACACAACTGTCGATAGGCAGACACCAAAATGTGCCAAGTTTAATGCAATGAGATCTTGAAAATATTTTCATTATCATTTCTATAAATTTCTATAAAAATTTTTGTATCGACTGCAGAAAATATTGTTAAGTCACGAGTGCTTTCGTCTGTTACGATATTATCAAGTAGACAAGTTTAGGTAATGATAATGAAAATATGTCTACTTGATAATGTCGTAACAGACGAAAGCGCTCGTGACTCAACAATATTTTCTGCAGTCGATACAAAAATTTTATAGAAATTTATATTTCATAATGACTGCAAACATCCTAAATACCTCCTCTAAATTATCATTTCTATCTAATTTGAAAAAGTTGATCCGACGAAAATTTAAATATTTCTTTCTTTTATTCCTCAAACAAATAAAGTAGGTTTCTCTGTGTGAAAAATCCTAATTGGTTGTACAGATACTGCTGTTATTCTCCAACAATGGGTATGACTTCCATCTCAATTCATCTGTTTCGAGTGCCTGGGTATGACTTCCATCTCAATTCATCTGTTTCGAGTACCTGGGTATGACTTCCATCTCAATTAATATGATTCGAGTGCCTGGGTATGACTTCCATCTCAATTCATCTGTTTCGAGTGCCTGGGTATGACTTCCATCTCAATTCATCTGTTTCGAGTGCCTGGGTATGACTTCCATCTCAATTAATATGTTTCGAGTGCCTGGGTATGACTTCCATCTCAATTCATCTGTTTCGAGTGCCTGGGTATGACTTCCATCTCAATTAATATGTTTCGAGTGCCTGGGTATGACTTCCATCTCAATTCATCTGTTTCGAGTGCCTGGGTATGACTTCCATCTCAATTAATATGTTTCGAGTGCCTGGGTATGACTTCCATCTCAATTCATCTGTTTCGAGTGCCTGGGTATGACTTCCATCTCAATTAATATGTTTCGAGTGCCTGGGTATGACTTCCATCTCAATTCATCTGTTTCGAGTGCCTGGGTATGACTTCCATCTCAATTAATATGTTTCGAGTGCCTGGGTATGACTTCCATCTCAATTCATCTGTTTCGAGTGCCTGGGTATGACTTCCATCTCAATTAATATGTTTCGAGTGCCTGGGTATGACTTCCATCTCAATTCATCTGTTTCGAGTGCCTGGGTATGACTTCCATCTCAATTAATATGTTTCGAGTGCCTGGGTATGACTTCCATCTCAATTCATCTGTTTCGAGTGCCTGGGTATGACTTCCATCTCAATTAATATGTTTCGAGTGCCTGGGTATGACTTCCATCTCAATTCATCTGTTTCGAGTGCCTGGGTATGACTTCCATCTCAATTAATATGTTTCGAGTGCCTGGGTATGACTTCCATCTCAATTCATCTGTTTCGAGTGCCTGGGTATGACTTCCATCTCAATTAATATGTTTCGAGTGCCTGGGTATGACTTCCATCTCAATTCATCTGTTTCGAGTGCCTGGGTATGACTTCCATCTCAATTAATATGTTTCGAGTGCCTGGGTATGACTTCCATCTCAATTCATCTGTTTCGAGTGCCTGGGTATGACTTCCATCTCAATTAATATGTTTCGAGTGCCTGGGTATGACTTCCATCTCAATTCATCTGTTTCGAGTGCCTGGGTATGACTTCCATCTCAATTAATATGTTTCGAGTGCCTGGGTATGACTTCCATCTCAATTCATCTGTTTCGAGTGCCTGGGTATGACTTCTATCTCAATTAATATGTTTCGAGTGCCTGGGTATGACTTTCATCTCAATTCATCTGTTTCGAGTGCCTGGGTATGACTTTCATCTCAATTAATATGTTTCGAGTGCCTGGGTATGACTTTTATCTCAATTCATCTGTTTCGAGTGGCTCTGATTGTTTATTGTTGTCCATCACAAAGTGTAAACTCTATTGTGTTATTCTTTTTCATTATGTTCCATGTACCCATAATGTAACTATATCATTTTGTAATTGTCATCAAGTCGTGTAGGATGACGTATTATTTGACCACATAATCGCATTATGTTACTGATACGAGATCAAGTAGTCATAATTCATAATCATTATGTAACTGATATGAGACTAAGTAGCCATGCACTGTTATTGATCATGCACAGGGCCGCTCAGAGGGGGGACAAAGGGCACAAAGTGTGCCGGAGCCCTGGCCCAGCGGATTCTTTTAAACTGCGTTGGTGGATGCTCAAAAAAAAAGAAATTGTTTCGGACGCTACAAAAGAAAAGTTCTTTAAAGCGGCCAACAATATATTGCACTTCAACCTAAGTTGTATTCTTCAATTTCTTGTATGAAATTGATATGAATAAGCACCAAATTTCAAGGTATTACTTTTTTTGGCAGGATATGCGAAAACGGCTAAAAAGCTTCATAAAACCGCCAACGGTATATTCGATTTCCACCTTGCCGTTCTTGAGATATCTTGTTCACAGACAGACACACACACGGACCAACGGCTGAAACTCAAGATTTGGGCTCTGGGGACCCCAAAAAGTGTTTTGGCATTGAAAAATCGACATCGAAAATTTGTGCCCATTACAATACTTTCCTTTTTATAAAAAGTAATAAACAACATATCGATAGTACCTACTTTATTACACTAATAATAAAAGGTAGGTGTAAAATACGTGTGTGCAAAAAAAAAAATAATAATGGGGGGCCCGGAGCACGACTTTGTGCCCGGGCCCGGGAAAGCTCTGAACGGCCCTGATCATGCAACCAAACTTTTATTTCCCCTAGGAAATGTTTTTCCCCTAATTCATCTAACATAGTTTTTCCCAGCTTTGTTATGTTAATTGAGTGAATCAGTATCTACAATAGGCGTGACAATTTCAAAAAGCATAAAGGGAATTAATTCAATCTACGAACAATGTTAAAAAAATAACTTGATTTTTTTTTTATTATTTTTTTTTTTTTTTTTTTTTTTTTTGAAAAATATTAATTTATTCATGATTTTCTATGTTGACCCCTCTTCAAGGTAATCCCCTCAGATATAATACACTTGTCCCCGCGTTTTTTCCAATCTTCAAAGCTCTTCTGATATGCACTTTTTGATATGTCCTTCAGCTCTCTCAGCGATTCAATTTGTATCTCCTCAATCGTTGCAAAACGACGTACTTACGTGGGTCTTTCCAAACTTGTTAGAAGGAAAATCGTCAACACATGCAAACCACTTCTAACCTTTATGCCTCTCACAAACGAACAAAAAATTGTATATTGCTGAAACTGTTCGAGTACGTTCGCGACTAATTTGCCAAAACATTGCATCAAAATCAACGAACAAAGAAATACATAATAGGGTTCCGTAAATCTCATGTACATAGGACGTACGTTCGCGACTAATTTGCCAACATTACATCAAAATCAACGAACAAAGAAATACATAATAGGGTTCCGTAAATCTCATGTACATAGGACGCACGTTCGCGACTAATTTGCCAACATTGCATCAAAATCAACGAACAAAGAAATACATAATAGGGTTCCGTAAATCTCATGTACATAGAACGGGAAATTTTAAATTCACCTTATTTTTGGAACAGACATCGTATTTTTCTATGACGGGCCGAAGCTAATCCTAAAATTTCTATTTACTTATTGAACAAACTTGACCACAACTTTTAGATTTTCATAGAAAGTCAGGGTCGGAAGCCCTAAATGGCGACAAGGATTTTTCTTCAATTCAACGGGATTAATTTTTGGCCGTCAGTAATTCTTGGTCAATAATATGTCGAATATCGGAATTTAACAAACACATTTTTGTACTCTTTTGTCTTTTCATTCACGAAATACATATACGAGCACACACTAGGTAGTTATTATGATGTATAAAGTTCATGGTATTATGGCTGATTTAAATATTTGAATAACATGGTAATTATAAGTGTTAAAAAATATTTATTTTTAAATTAAATTAAAACAAAACATTTACCAGAAACACTATTCATTATTATTTATAAAGAAAATAGTTTCGAATCATTCGACACATCACCGGCCATCCTTCGACTCGACTGATGATGAATCGAATGATTCAAAACTAGTTTCTTTATAAATAATTATAAATAGTGTCTCTAGTTAGTGTTTTGTTTTATTTTTTTAATTTGGCTTATCATCTATTGATCATATTGATCATTCAAGTTTCACCCTCCATTCGCTGGAAACTTGCAAACCAGCTACCCACATTGACCTCACCCACAGCCCGAAAAACTAGCCAGCATCACGAGGGCGCGAACCCACGTGGACACCCACATGGAACAACCCCGCTGGACGTTGCTTAACTTTAGTGATCGAACGGGAACTGGTGTATTCAACGTACCATAGACGCTGGCTTGGTTTTAATTTAATTTAAATATTAATATTTTGACAGGTGTCCATACAGTCCAAGTCTGTCTGCGTTTAGCACCTTTGTGATTTGAGAGATGCACTCATTCGCTCTGTAGTGACAAATATAATAGCTGAGTGACTGAGTATCTACAGATTAAACCTAGGACGCTAATACCGATGAGTAAATTTTACTCAATCGTCTAATTGACAAGTGTTCAGTTTTTACAGTTCGGGGTCTTCATATTCCTGGAGTGAGCACTTAATTTAGTTTTCTGTGCGTGGTATCAGATCATTATTGAAAAAGATTAAGGCTAGGTTCACATGACCGCGCGGTACGACGAACCGCGCGGCACAAGATCTATCTAAATAGTGCATATTGTCTACATGAACCGCGCGGTTCTAGTTCTACAAACTTGTATGGCTGTGTTCATATGATACCGCGCGGTCATGTGAACCTAGCTTTAATCTTAATTTCTAAAATTAGTTTTTTCTGATTTCAAGTGTTTTTTTCATATAAAGTTAGAAGAGAGTCGGTAAATATTACTCATCAATACCATCAATAAAAAATAATTATAAAATCAAAAAAAGTTTTTTGAAAAAAATTGCAATAATCTTTTTTATTATTATTATTATAAGAAGAAGTTAAATTTACTTAATTATTGTAAAAAATTAATAAAAAAAAAAAACATGATGAGTAAAATTTACTTATCGATACCCTGCTTAAATACCGATACCTTTCTATGGTTAAACCTTGCACTATTGCCAGAGGTCTCATGATCTCGTGGCTATACTCTTTTGGCCGATGTCCATGTCTCTCAGTGTTTAATAATGCCATGATGTCACATAATATGTCTGGGATATAAATTAATATTTTTTTTTATTGATATAGGTATTGCTAATGGTTTGTGTATCCTATCGAATATGACTTCAGGAAATTGAGATATGAATCTAAGAATTTTCCTATCAATTAAATACCTATGTAATTCTTAAATCAAATATTACCCATTTAATCCAGCACCTAACATCAACACTTGATAGTCAACATCGCCCACGAAGAAAAAATTGAAAATTAATATTCGTATCGCTAGAATTTTCTATTGATGGCTACCATTGCAATTAAATTTCTATGTTAGGTACTACAAAATTGTGCCCTTGATTTAAATTCTTACAAATTAATTTCTCATTTTCATACGCAGAAATTATATTTGAGACTAGCATCCCCCGATCTAACTTCGCCCGCGCATATTTTAAATGACGTATCATGCCATCTCTCTCGCTCCAATGTATTTCTTATGGGGATTGTTTACTTTTCGCGATTTCTACCCCTTAAAATTTTGCAAAATCCTTCCTTAGTGCACACTTACATGGTGTAACGAAGGTCCAGTCTGTAACATTAAAAGTTTCGGCTCTACGTTTATCAGTCACTCAGGACATTGGCTTTTATATTTGAGATTGTGGAAAATATCTAAAAGGAAACGGCTTACGGGCAGAGTAAAAGTTGATAAACCGGGTCATTTTCACATCGAACTTGGCACAAAAAGGAATCTGTTTAATCGAAATTTAATTTTTTCAAACTATTGATCAAACTAAGTGTGACATTGTTTTATGTCGACGAATTTTCTTTAAAAATTTGTTCTTTCCATGATAATTTTTGGACGCTTTGTCTGACATTGGCGAAATTGGATACGGGCATTCAAGGTTGCCCATTTTAACTGCTCACATAACGAGTTTAGATAAAGTATAATTATCTGAAAATTGCGACAAAGATATTTGGTACAATATTACCTTGCATGTGATTCTTTAAATTTTTTATTGAACTGCTTTAAAACTCTTAAAATATTCAAGGCTGACAAGATCTGTCCAGTAATAATTTGCTGTTTTTTTCTTCCAAGATTCAAATAATGTTGAAAAGAATTCTGTGTTTTGTGTCTGAATCCCAGGTCGAAAAAAATTACGAAAAAAAAAATTACGGGCCCCTCTATCATTCGTATTCTAAAATCACCGTATGGGCAGTAATAATAGTAAAAGTGGGCAATTCACGTAGTCGATCTGAAAAGGCGTGTACGCTTCTTCTTGGCAACAAATAATTCGATTATCAGATGTTAATGTTAACGAAATATACCAATATTTATGATTGCTGTACAAGCTGAAAGGTCGCACTATATTTTAAAATTAGTGTCCTGCAACAGCCATTGTCCCATATTAGACCACCAACGCAAAACTTCTGTTTTTGTGTGTTTGAAAAAAATTTAAAACTTTTTACTATTTATTCAAGTTGATTTACTGTTTATTCAAAAAAACTGGGGGGATTCCCCCCATCCCCCCCCTCGTTGGGCCTATCGATGGACGTGAACAATCCAGTAATTCAATGACGAACGGGTTCCTTTTAAAATAAAGTGAAAAGAATGAATGCATTCCACGTATTTTTAACCTTACAATACTATCTTCGGGTGCATCAACCCAAATTTATAAGCAACCCGATTTTCTGGTGCAGCCCGCATAAAAAAAAAATTAATGTAAAAAACATAAAATGATTTCAGTTTTGCTTTTATTTTTTTTAATTTCTGTCTGAGTAATAGAGCAGTTTATTTTATGGAACACTTTTATTTCTTTTATTAAAAAATCATAAGCCAATGATCATACCACGTTGAATACACCAGTTCCCGTCAGATCACTGAAGTTAAGCAACGTCGGGCGTGATCAGTACTGGGATGGATGTCCGCCTGGGAACACCACACGTATCGTTGGTTTTTTTTCCGACCCAACTCAGGCTGGGTGAGATCAATGTGGGTAGCTGGTTTGCAAGTTTCCAGCGAATGGAGGGTAAAACCCCCGTCTTGAATGACCAATAGATGTTAAAATGACGAAAAAAATAATGTGTTAATGCAAATTAAAAAAAAAAAAATATGTGTTGCCTTTAAATCAGAAGCAGTATGTTGTTTGAATTGATTTGAACATTGTCTTTATATATAAAAGGCAATGTCCTGAGTGACTGATCAACGTAGAGCCAAAACTATTAATGCTACAGACTTCCCCATAAGAAACCTTTGTTGCTCCATTTAAGTGTACACTAAGAAAAGATTTTGCAAAATTTTAATTTTAAGGGGTAGAAATCGCGAAAAGTAAATAATCCCCATAAGAAATACATTGGAACGGGAGAGATAAAAATTAGCACGGCCATGCCTCGAAGGCGCCAAGCTATAGGCCGTAGCGAAGCACGGGCGAAACAGCTAGTATAATATAATTATATGTTAACCATCATGATCTGGTCACAACCATGATGTGAGTATGATTGTCCGACACTAAATCATCATCTCACTGCTGCATCTGATGAACATATTTGTCATCATATAATTCATTCTGACCAATTAGGTATGGAGCTATTCATCAACATCATAATTATTATTACAAACACACAATCATTTATCAAAATAAATCTGAGTAATATAAATAATTTGCGTTTTATAAGTATAGATAGTAAGAACCTGCCAAATTTGATGAAAAACGTCAAACTAATAGTTGTATAATTGCATTCGCACAGCAATTATTTATCGTTTTATGATAGACCAACATTTTTCGCTAGTAATTATCAGTAAAACGAGTAATTACTCTGTGTTTGCACTTAATTATATATAATATATATCTACTCCTATTTAAAGTTGTTATATATTATTGTTTTGCCTCTTTTTTTTAGACTTAACGTCTCTTTTTTTTTTTTTAGTTTAGGATGCCGCAGTTTTTTTACTTTCTCTTCCTAGAAGATAAAGTATTGTATTCGNTTTTGGTTTAACGAGATTATGAGATTATTTGGTAGGCGCTCATGAGAAGATGGTCAATGAGTCAATGAATACTTTTGCATTAGAAGATAGTGCTGGCAGGTGCCCATGAGAAGATGGTCAATGAGTCATTGAATACTTTTGCATTAGAAGATAGTGCTGGTAGGAGCTCATGAGAAGATGGTCAATGAGTCAATGAATACATTTGTATTAGAAGATAGTGCTGGTAGGTGCTCATGAGAAGATGGTCAATGAGTCATTGAATACTTTTGCATTAGGAGATATTGCTGGTAGGCGCTCATGAGAGGATGGTCAATGAGTCACTGAATACTTTTGCATTAGAAGGTAGTGCTGGTAGGTGCTCATGAGAAGAAGATAGTCAATGAGTCATTGAATACTTTTGCATTAGGAGATAGTGCTGGTAGGCGCTCATAAGAAGATGGTCAATGAGTCAATGAATACTTTTGCATTAGAAGATAGTGCTGGTAGGCGCTCATGAGGAGATGGTCAATGAGTCAATGAATTTTTTTACATTAGAAGATAGTGCTGGTAGGCGCTCATGAGAAGATGGTCAATGAGTCAATGAATACTTTTGCATTAGAAGATAGTGCTGGTAGGTGCTCATGAGAAGATGGTCAATGAGTCACTGAATACTTTTGAATTAGGAGATAGTGCTGGTAGGTGCTCATGAGAAGATGGTCAATGAGTCACTGAATACTTTTGAATTAGGAGATAGTGCTGGTAGGCGCTCATGAGAAGATGGTCAATGAGTCACTGAATACTTTTGAATTATTCCTCATTGCTGCATACTACCTCGAGAAGTATGAAATCCATGTCATTGCCTATAATATAAGACACCAAACAACTTGTTTGAATCGCCTCTATCTATAACTTGACTAAAGTATCCAACAGATTAGGTGTTCCAGATTATGAGATAAGTCACGTGACTTATCTCATGTGGCTACAATAGTACAATGGTATCTGTATAGTTCACGTGTATGATAATGTACACCATGTACCATTAAACTAGGATCAACACATACACACATGGTTTGATTGGTCCTTATAGAAAGGAATATTGAACCTAAGATCAAGATTCACGTCCATACGAAAACAATTCTTTAATTTGTGGTATATAAGGAGTTAGTTGATACGCAAAATTTTGAGATTTGGAAACATACTATTTTCCACATTGACCTCAACCAGACTGGGTTGGGTCGGAAAAAGTCAGCATCACGAGGGCTAAACCTTTGTGGTCACCCACTAAGTGGAACCTCGCTGGACGTTGCTTAACTTCAGTGATCATACGGGCACTGATGTATAGATACTAAGTAAAAATCTAAAATTCAACTCTCTCTCAAATGAAAATCTTTCCTCCAAAAAACAAAATAAATCGCCCGCGTCTATGGCACGTTGAATACACCGTTCCCGTCAGATCACTGAAGGTGAGTAACATCGAGCGAGATTTTACCAAGTGGTGGTCTACGTAGCCCCGCGTCCTCGTGATGCTGGCTATTTTTCCGGCCCAACCCAGTCTGAGTGAAGTCAATGCGAGTAGCTGGTTAAAATATTGAAGTTT
>CM022875.1:40707725-40729890 GCA_012654025.1 Pachypsylla venusta
CTCGCGTCTACCCAATGTAATATGCGAGTAACAACTGATTACTATATGAAACCCCTGAACAACAACATGGGGATCGAACTCGCGTCTACCCAATGTAATATGCGAGTAACAACTGATTACTTTATGAAACCCCTGAACAACAACATGGGGATCGAACTCGCGTCTACCCAATGTAATATGCGAGTAACAACTGATTACTATATAAAACCCCCTGAACAACAGCATGGGGATCGAACTCGCATCTACCCAATGTAATATGCGAGTAACAACTGATTACTATATGAAACCCCTGAAGGCTGATTATCGATAGTGTGCATAACAGGAGTTGTCCTAGTAAGTTAGTACGAGCATTGAGCATTAGTGCTACATTTTGCTGACTGGTTTACTAGTGACGTATTATCTAGCAGATATCCAGTTTGTATACTGAAAGTGAGAGTATTTTGTCATACAGGAGGAGATAAAATAAATGCCGTTTGAAAATAGTGGCGGTGTGTCCAACACTATTCTGGGACTTCTCAAACAATCAAGGAACCATTTGTGCAACATTACAATCATCAAGGAATCATTTGTGGCCACATTACAATCATCAGGGAATCATTTGTGGCCACATCTTCATCTTCATTTATGGCCGCTAGGACTTCATTAAGTTCCACCAAATAGATAAATATCGGTTTGTCCATGCTATTTATTTTAATAATAAGGGTGTCCCATATCTTTTGAACGGCTTTATGTGGAGTTTTGAAATTTTGCATGCTGGCATATATATGTTGGTGTTGAGGTGTTGATGTTGTTGTTGTTGTTGATGATATTGTTGTTGGTGATGATTTCACATCGTTTTAACATCTTGGGATCGACGGAGAATTGGAACCGAAGGATTGACAGCCAAGGCAGGATTAAAACCTGAAAATGATTTAAAACTTTAAAGTTGATTTATTTATTATTCAGAAAAAAAATGTGAAAAATTTCATTAAGATAATTTTCTCACCGGAGGCTAGGAAATCCCGGGCCTGGGGGGATTCCCCCCATTTCCCTCCACCTCTCGACGGGCCTGCTCCTACATTGGGCTACCATCAAACATAATGATGCCATCACCTAACCAATGAAGTATAATGTTAATTTTGTGAGTACCGATGTTTGCCACTGAAGAAATATAATCAGTTATGTCCCTATTCAGTACCAGCCGAAGAGTATGTATGTGTACATAACCATCTTACATTCAGGTTAAAAGTTGTAATTTTACGTTAGGATTGGTCAGTTGGTGAACGCAAAGTTCAAATACAGTATCTTATTAAGGATTGTTGGCTGTGTAAAATATGGAATTTATTACAGGGTTATTGGGAACACATTGCAAGGCTCAGACCGCCATTTTATCATTCTAAGATGAAGATTTTTTTTTGCAATATAGATAAACCATAACGTCTTTTTACTTGACAAAATTATTAGAATCAAAAAAAGTCAAATCAAATTTATCGGACAAATTCGATAATTTACGGCCCGGCCCAATATCTCTAAATTTGTTACGACAACATATCAACAAAAAAGCAAGAAAGTGGCCGTTTAGTCCTTAATTTAAGACAAAGAATTATGAAACCAGGATCGGGTAAAATAAAATTTAGAGAATGCTAACACAGAAAGGGCGTGCTTCTGGGGCACCTGACGAAACATATAAACGAGTAAACAGTTTTACTCGTTCATATGTTCTCATCCCATTTGCCGTGTTAACACTTTTTTTTAAATTTGGCCTAACGTCTCTTTAACATCTATTGGCCCTCCATTCGCTGAAACTTACAAACCAGCTACCCACATTGACCTCACTCAGCCTGGGTTAGGCCAGGAAAAAGCCAGCCAGCATCACGAGGCCGCGAACCCACGTGAACACTCACATGATACAGCCTCGCTGGACGTTGCTTAACTTCAGTGATCGAACGGGAACTGGTGTATTCAACGTGCCATATGTGTTACCCCTTGAAAAACAATATTAAGATCAAAACACGATCATCGACATCGTCCCCATGTTCACCACAGCTTGGTCCAAATATTAGGGAGATTTCGCAAATCTGTTATGGGGTCCCCATAAATAATACGAAAACGAAAAATGTATGGGTTACGGGTCTCATAGGAGGAAGATTTTTTTTAGATTTCACAACACCACGATATACGAAAACGAAAACTTAAGAGACCCTAGCGGACAATTAAAGAAAACTTTTTCACATTAAACAAACAACTCGATCACGTTTTAGTCTTATCCCATAATGTTCAAAAAGGTATGTATGAAATACTCAAAAAAACTCGAGGTTCAATAAATTCTAGTGTTGTAATACAATTAAAAGAGACTAATTGAACTTTTTGTTTTAACAAAATTGTTCAAAATATTTCGCTACATATAAATTTAAAACATTTAACGTACTATCCCCATTTAACATTTTCCATCCCAATAGACTGATAGACAACAGAAAAGCAAATACTAATTACACAAATGAAACACCTAATACTCGGATGAAAAAGAGTTGAAAAAATGATCACTTGCCAGAAAAAAAAGTTTCATAAAAATCATAACTGGATTATATATATTTTGAAAGTACGCGGGATTTTCTCAACTAGTTTCCTTTTCGTTTACGGAAAAAGCAGCCCGATAATCTACTCGAATTATCGGGATTCCCAAAACGAAAACGAAAATTTTTGCCATGCGCAAAGATGAAAACTCGACACAACATCGTTTTCGGGATGGTTTTCGTATTCCGATAAATTTGCGAAATCTCTCTATTGTTATTTTGAAAATGCAGATTCTCTTCTCATCAATCTCAAGTTCTGATACGATTTTAAATCGTGAACAATACGCATACGAGTAACAAACCGTATTAATTGATAAATTTCATTGAGCGGATAAAATGGGTTATGGTTGAAAGCAAAAATGATCTCATATTAAGAAATAAAAATTATTTTTTTAAAATTGTTTGTTGATGAGCAATAAATTCTCAGTACTGACTTTTTTTTTTTAAAAAAAAGAAAAAGTTATGCCCCGAACCGCTTTCGCATTACTTCAGGGCACTCCTTCACAGCCATGCCTTTCCGAAAACGAGAAAATTCGATCAGAAAATTTTCGCTCCGAGTGGGATTCGAACCCACAACCTCCGGACCGAGAGCCAATGCTCTTAACAACTGGGCCACGAAGATCAACTCTTAGTACTGACTGGTATATTCGTACTGTTCAGTTCAATGATTGGGACATGCGAGAACAATAATTACTTACAAGAGAAGTAGCTTTTGCTGCCACTAAATGTAGGATCTATAGATAAAGTAATTACACATTCCTTTACTAACGCACCTGCAACTCGTAAACGAAATTGTCCAAAGTTCATAACTAAATGGGGAAAATGGAATGTAGTAAGCAAAGATTTTAATTATTTTATCAGCAAACTGTATCAGACGTTATCGCATTGTGTAGGTATGTTTGGACTATATAGCAAGGATACAGCGATGACAGCTAATATCTTAAAAATAATTAACACACTACATACCGATCCAGTGGAAAAAGAACTGGGGTATCAAACCGTGGGTCAGCGGTTCGGTCGACATAAAAATACATGCAAATATACTGTAACTTTTGATTGTTCAGTGTGCTCTCATCAGAGCGCGTAATGTATTCTAGCCCTTAATACAACTCTCAATGTATTTCATTTTTATCGCAGCCATGCACACAAAATTCAAGAAAGAAACTTTTCAGCTACTGTGATAGTAGCTGAACAACCACACATTAATCTTACAAATGAAAACACAAATCATAGACACATCAAACAATACAAAATATTATCCAAGAAGCTTTATGCAAGTTACAAAAAATGGATAACACTAGCACATGTAGAAAACAAGAAAATAGATTAAAATTCCAAGTGTGTCCTGTTTGCCAGACGAATCCCTGTAAATGTCGAAGTGTAGATACACAAAATAAGAATAAAATGACACACAAAACACGATGTAAAACAAAATATGACAAAGGAAAAACTAAACAAACAAAAAAAGGTAAAACTAAAAGTAAATGTAAGGACATTGGAAAAAAATATGACTGTTATGTTACTGCTTGCAGTCGGAAACAATCGACAATACGATGCAATACCCCAGTGCGAGCAGAAACTAACAACACAGACTTGAGTTTCCAAGACATGATATGGATTTTACTTACCCCTCGGACCATAAACTGTTTACAACAACTATTACAAGATAAATATGGTCTTACACTGGACGAAGCGACTCAATATATTGATCAAAAGCAAATCAATGTTCTAGAAAGTTTACGTAAACTAGCGGGATGTAGTAAGATGCAATCAGCACAGATTCTTTTAATAAAGAATATAGTTAAACAGAAATATCGAAATCCCCAAGCAATACAAAGAGGAATCATTGATATCTTAAATAAACAGATTGGCTCTCAATTCAAAGCAAAAAATGATGATCGTTTGATTGGTGACGTTTTCAAGGACGACGAGACAAGTGAGATGTCGGAAGATAAAAATGAAGAACTTCATGAATTGCTACATACGGTTAGTGGTATAAATCTTTTGGAGAAGTTTATTGGCGACATTCAACATGAAAGCAAAAGAATGAGATTGTGTTCTGAATATTGTCACAAAATTCAAAGTTGTAAACCTTCAAATGACCAATACGCCCCCTGGAAGTTTTCGTTAAAGGGAACTTTTAATGGGAAAAATAAAAATTGTGAAGATAAATTTGTTAATAAAGATGACTTATGTTGCAAACATATTTTGTCTCCAAACTGTCAACCAATATGTTGCGAATCGCATTGTACACCACGTTTAACAAACTGTGTACCATTGTGCAACCCAGACACAAATTGTATGGATTTACGGAGCTATATTTGCCAACAAACTTGCCAAAATAATTCCTCCAAATTGGACAACTATTGCAAATGTATAGAACTTTTGAAGAAAATACTTGACAATCAAAACATTCAAAGCAATAGCAGTGGAGAATCTCCGGAAAGTTATAACATAGCTTTGGAAATGTATAAACTTATGAGCAACATATTAGAAAGAACTGTCAATAAAATGATTATCAATAAAAGCATAGAGGGAAAAGTTGAAACTGCTGAAAATAAGACTTTGAGAAAAGAAACAAACATTCTAGAAGAAAATGAAGATGAGTTATGCAGAAAAATAAATTATTGTTGCAAAACTATCGTAAGAAGTTGTAGTAAACCCGAAAATGCTATTGTAAAATGTTGTGAGCCACAACTACAAATTGTTAAAGATAAAACAACAGAAGTTTCTTCCAGTTTGTTAGAAGTCAAGGAAATACAAACGTTAGCAAAACAAATAAGAAACATAACAGCTCAAACTGAACTTGCCAAGAAAAACACTTTCGTACAAACTGAACCAGGCCCACTCGATGAGAGTGAATATTTTATTCAAACTAATGCTGGGAAATCTGAGAGCCCTCAAAATGTTGGTGTAAATGAAGCTAACAATATTGCATTAAACATTGTGGAAAATCTGATAGAAGCGACGCATTCCGTTGACAGTGAAACATCGGGAGTAGATATAACAGAATTTATTCTTTACGAAGTGGACCAAAACAGTAAAGTGTATTTGTCAAAAGAAAGTATACAGAACAAATATTTTCAATTTTCTCTTAGCTCTTCACTTTTTAAAATTGATTTTGATAAAATATTTCAAAAACAAACCTTTCCCAATAAAGAACACAACAAATCGAACATATCAACCAGCACCCGTGACGATTTTCAAGAAAACATTTGCCAAAAAATACTTTCAAATGAATATTTTGACGCTAACTGTATAGATTTGAAAATCAAAGTACATGACCAAATGGAGAAAACGAGAACTTCAATGTATATTTATAACAAGAAATCAATAAGAGATGAGCATAGTAAATATTCAGACTGCTACCAAAGTGCGAGTCCATGTGATGAACCCATCATAATAAACTTAGACTACAACAAAGACAAACTCGCTAAAAAAATTTTAGATTCAGACATTTCGGACGACAATGACACTTTCTCTGATGCAAGCAGTAATACTTGTAATGATTCTATTTATATCGATGCAACTGACAAATTATATCAAAAAAGTGATGACAATAATAAACTGTCCTTCAGACATCATGGAAAGAGACTGTCTGGAAGTAGCGACACATTTCAATCTGTATTAGGCCTTCCAGACTGTGGTATACCCAGTCATGATCATATATCAGATTTCAATTTATCTGAATTTTCATAAATTCTCAAATTATTGTCAAAAAATAAGTAATTTAAATTAATAAAAATCATGTTTACACTATATTGTTTTGATTTATAACTTTATTTATTACCGTTTACAAAACTACTAAATCCCAACTCGGTTGCTACTAGTTCTCATGTATGTTCTGCTAAAAGTTCTGATGTATGATTGCATAACGATATCAAAATAACACAAAATAAGTGTGATTATTTCAGGAGCACTAATAAATCCAGGGTTCCATTTCAATCATAAAACATTGACATCATTCACAGATTGCCAATGTTTCTAATGGTCTTGTGTAAAAAAAATGACCTGTCAAAATTTAAAACATTTAACCATCACAAACTATAAATAATCGACGAGAGCTTTGAGAGTAACAAGCGATATGTTAGCTTGGAGCTTATGAGAGAGAAAACAAAGAAACCATAACTACCACTTATAAACTCAAGAGTTGCTACCGTTTGTACCTTGATGTCCCAAGGGAACCATTTGGGTTATAAAGTAATACTACTGGTGCACAATAGCAATATTTTGTTATTTGGCAAGCATCATCCCTGCAATGCTATTGTGAGTGCCTCTAAAAACCAGTACAGATCAAATACATTACATTTATAACCTATTCCAAGAACCAAGTATAGAGCATATTATTCTAAAATAGTTCACATCCCAACTGGAGAAGATATTATCAGAAGCTACACGTTAAATGAAGTTCAGAATACCCCACAAGCAGATATATCGCAATTAGAGCAGAAAAGTCTACGTTTCACCCTTCACTAAAACCTCACTGACATAGCTCTCCTCCATTTGGTCCAGACAGTGAATACATATATCCATGAGCAATATTTATCCCAATCAATAGTGATTGGGATAAATACTGCTCATGAAGATCCACATGACACCTTTCATCCCTTCAATTCTGACCACAAAAGCTGCTACATCTACTAATAAAACCGGATATTATGCAATGGGGAAATAGAAGAAATACAATAATGAAAAGAATGGGTCCTACCCAAATTGTCATAATTTCCAGTTGCATGCGAATTGTAAACGAAAAACATGGGTACATTTTTATTTCATGGTAGAAAACAATTTTTTATTCAATGTTTTTATATTATTATTAATTTTTTTTACTAAACAAAATTTAAAGCTAGAAATAAATTAAAAATTAATGGACTAGAAATGTGTTACAGGACTTTTCAGTAATTCATTACCTATTAGTGAACATCTGCTGTCTCTGGCACATAAAACATTGAAGACACGAGGACATTGAACATTTCATAGAACTGATGACAGATGAACGATTATATAGCGATTCATTTAATATCTAAGATTAATTGTTGTCGATATTAGTAAGTTTTTTGTAATGAACAGAATAAATTTCTATGCCAAAAATTTCCAGAGTTATTCATAAAAATAATTAACCAAAATTACAAACTACATTTTTCACTAGTTACAAAACTATCGTTTTTTTTTTTTTTTAAATCCCTATAAGGGGCAGTGCCTCTAAGGCAAACAGTTGACCTCGATCATCAGATAAAAGTTTGTACTAATATCTCGCATGTTAGGGGAGAAGATATAAAACCCAACTTTTCAGGAAACGCGAAATAAAAAAGGTATTCTGATTTTTGTACTCTTCTTCTTTATTGCAAATTACAAAAATCTGATATAGAGGGGTTATGTTAGAATATTTAACCATTCGAAGAACTTATGTCAGAATATCACTTTCTTCCCAGAATTGCAATATTTACATGAATTCAAAAATAGTAAATTTGAGTAACACAATACTATTGTTATGAAAGATATAATAACCATGACTTTTTTTGGGGGTGCTAAGACTATTTTAACTTTCAAATTAACAGCTTATAATATTTCATTTGAATTAGACGTTAAGAACATTCTATTTGAATTAAAAGTTAAGAATATTCCATTAGAATTAAAACTTGAGGATATTAGTCTTTATTCCTAGATGGTTGTGTTCTGAACGGTGCAGCTTCTTTGAATCTATTTATTTATTTTTAGTATTAGTTAATTAAACTTTGTTATATTATTTTATTATTATTAATTTGCCAACCGTTCGGTAACCTCATATTAACCTATTCCTACCATTTTTTAAAACATACTCTTAGAAATGGGAAGAAGAGTTGATTTTGAGGGAACAGAGCTAAAACAACGACTAAGATGATATTTTTGACCAATCCCCTTTTGCCCAACATGTGAAATATATATAAAAAATATATGTTACCAAACTTGGATTATCAAAATATTCATTTCACGAGAAATTGAAAATGCAATCTAAATGTCAACATTTAAATAAAAACTCGGAATACATAATTATACAGGGTGTCCATAAAGTCTCACCACACCCCCCGTATCTCGAGAATGGCTGAAAATATAAGAAAACGCAAAAACAGGTATCCCTTAGATTTTAGGGGGATTAATTTTATACAAAAAAAATTTTGGTTTCGACCAGCCGTTTAGGCTGGCACCGGCTGGATTCAAAATCTTAAATGAAGAAGTGACACTTTGTTTTAAATGTCTTGTTAATACGAGTTCATTACAGAAAACCAGAGCTCTCTAGGATCTATCGTTCACGAATTACAGGGTGGAACATGTGACCCATTCCCTTTGCGGGCGCACCGAAATGGTAGGTAAAAATGCCTAGAAATATTTTTTTATGATCCCAAATAAGTAATTTAGTAAAAAAGATGGTTGTCCCGCCCACTTTGATAATTTTGGTTTAAGAAAGCTCGAACTCTGCGGTCGAAATGGGCGGGACAACCATCTTGGTGGAACACTATTTTTTACTAAATTACTTATTTCGCATCATAAAAAAAATATTTCTAGGCATTTTTACGTACCATTTCGGTGCGGCCGCAAAGGGTAGATCCTAGAGAGCTCTGGATACGTGTTTTTGCGTTTTCTTATATTTTCAGCCATTCTCGAGATACGGACCCTGTATATTTTTCTTGTTTTGTATTATTCAGAGGTAAAATCATTTCAGTAGCGTTCACAAATTCCAACCTATTTTTCTTGCACACATAATAAACGAGATCATTTTAAATACCTAAACCAAAAACAACAACAAAAAATAAATTTGGTCCATCATTCTTTTTATTTTCTTACGAAACGAGATTTGGTTCCATTCAATTCATCTACTTCTTTAGATAATGTTCCAGGAATTACTTCAGGATCGGTTTTTATTTTTGTATCTTTAGTGTTTACATCAGTGGCTCCAGTTTTAACTTCATCTTTAATTTTAGACGCATCAGCACCAACTTGATTATCTACTTCGTGTTCTTCATAATCAGCATCTTTTTGTGCTGCTTCACTATCATAACTATCAGATTTTGGACTGACAAATTTGCCATCCCACTTTATATCTGCAGCTGTAAATGGTACGGCAGTATTTTCTATCTCTTCTATATTATAATTATGGGAAATGCCATACGGACGAAGATGATAAATGAGATAGTCCATAACATAAAGAAGTTCGGGAGACACATAATGGAAAGAAATGGCAGTATCAGAACAACAATTCATTCCCTGCGAACATAATTTCAAATGGAGTATGAGTGAAAAGTACACAGACACAACGTTAACACAATATTTTCAACTTTTTGAAAGGATTTAATATTTTTATTGAGATATCATAAGGTTGATTTTATAGACATGTCTCCTGATTCGCCTGCGAGTAGTTCTAAAATGTTGTAAATTGTATTTTAGTCCTTCCGAGTTTTGAAATAGTAACACAGAAGTTCCAAGTTAAAGCTATTATGTAAAAATTTCTTACTTTGAATGGTTAAAAAACGGGTCTATTTATACAGGAGTTCAATATTTTTTTTTTTTTTTTTAAAAAAATACTCGTATATATATTATAAAAAAGTATGAAGTTGATTTGACGGAGTTAATTCTTGCAATACTTGTCAATTGTAACTTCATACAGAAAAAAGTACTTGCCATTGTGAAAAATTCCTTCAGGTTGGGGTGAATATTAGCTTTCAGTAAAAAAAAAAAAAAAAAAAAAAAAAAAAAAAATCTACGTTTTACTCGTTCCTCTCATTATGTTGGAAAACAAAAATGTAATATAATTTTAGTATGTAATTCACTTTGTTATGTAACTGATAAAATTACACAGTCATTTGAATACTTCTTAAAGCTGTTGTTAACAGTATGTTCATCAGACTAATTTTTATTTGCACTTCTTGACCTTATTTATCGAGTAGTCATGGAATATGACTAAGGTCGTCCCCACATTGTCCGTAATCAAATGGTAAAGATGAGATACACCTGGTCGTTCTGTTTGCCTGTAGAATGCACGTTCTGAACATTCTACAGGCAAACGTTAGGTGTACAAAATAGATAAATAACGTGTCTACGTATGTAACTACGAGTTTGAAAATATCTTTTCTATATTTTGTGATACTACATCAATTTTAATGAATGGGAGTTCAAATTGATGTAGTATCACAAAATATAGAAAAGATATTATAATGGTAGTCATGCACCCAACAAGTTAAATATTTATTGATGTAGTATCACAAATATAGAAAAGATATTATAATGGTAGTCATACACCCAACAAGTTAAATATTAATTGATGTAGTATCACAAAATATAGTAAAAGATATTATAATGGTAGTCATACACCCAACAAGTTCAATATATTTGAAAGTGAGAAATCTCAGTAAGGCACATTAACTCGTACCTGAAGAACAGAAGCAAGAAGATACTAACTATATAACAGAAATACGTCGTCCATTTTGGTAGTTTATGAAAAGAGAAAAAAGGGGGCGATATGTGAAGAAAGCGTACATAAGAAAAACGGTAAATGCTGGAAATTGCATATTTAATTCACAACTTGAAAGAAAATATAATTACGAAATAATCATGTAACATAGGTTCAGTTTTCGGGTATTGGGTTCAGGTAAACACGGCTTCTTCTGCTATCGCTAGTTAAACTGTAAACGCGGCTTAATCTGGCGCATTGTTTTTTCCCTTCTTTTTGTTTATTTTTTAATATTTAGTTAGTTGTTCTGAGGATGTCTCTAGGAGGAGACGAAACATGTCAACTCAATTTGTAAACTTTATAATGTAACCTTTAATTTCTTTATCTTCTGTACGTGTACAGGTGTACAAATAATGTGTATCTAACTTGTAAAATTTGCAAATAAAAATAATTAGTCAAGTGAAAACATAGTCAGTTTATTATTTATTTTGTTGATATCATTTTTGTTATTAAATGAAAGAATTTAACCATTTAGAAAGATTATTATTTATAGAAAAAATCTTCTTGTCTATTTTTTTATTTTCCTCATTTGACTTTTTCGGTAAAAATCGAATGACAAAAATTAAACAGAATATCTATTAATATATATTCTGAAAATAATAATGATTCGCTTACCTCGAGACTAGGATAGTAAATGTATTGCCAATACCAGAAGTTTGGATCGGCATGACCAGGAATCAAATGATGTTCAGGCACAAATGGAAAGAATCGCCCTCGTCCTAAATTATCTCTGGAATCACCTGCTTTGACGCCTGCCAACGCCAGACAATTACCTGAAACCATTAGCATAGTAGAGAATGGGAGTTCCACTAACATAACTATTATTGGCAGAACTCTAAAGTGGAATAAGTTATAAAGTAATTACCCAAGCTACCATTGAATAGCTTTTAGATTCAAGTTAAAATCAATGGTAAGTGGCAAAACAGCGTACGGTGTGGAGGACAAACAGATTTTTGGATTCTACGTACCTTGAAAAGTAAAATATAAAATTTTGAGGGGGTGGTATTGTTTGTTTTTTCATGACGATTACAAAGGTTCATTATTTAATTATTTTTTTTTTTTTAAATAAAAATAGCCGATGAAGACATTTTATTATAAATGCAATCTAGATAGAATAATATCTAATGAACAATATTATTCTAAATTAAAATATTAAAAACAAGAAAAAAATAAACAATTTATGTACATAACATAAACAGACTCGTCTTATGAAGGTGGTTGAAATCTGGTGCACCTAGGGATGGAGCTCTATGTGAGCTCGTAAGGTTTTCTTCTTTTTAACCGTCTACATAAGTTGTCAACCTCGAGGAGATGGACGGCCTCAGGATTGACATGACCTCGGAGCCTTTCTTGGTGGGAAGAGGCTTTTTTTTTTTAACAACATCTGCTACTAGTTCTACATTTTAATCGCGATGCAGATCTTCGTTTCGAATGTACCAAGGCGCATTGACGATAGTACTCAAAACATTATTCAGGAATCTTTGTATTATTTTATTATTTTCCTATTAGAGTCACTGGAACAGCCCCAGAGCTGGATACCGTAGGTCTATATAGGTTTTAGGACCTAATTATAAAGCAGAAAATAATAAACCAAAAAAAAAAAAAAAAATGATGGAGATTGATTGATACGAGGTTACGGAAAACGTTCAGAAGGCCTTGGACTGGAACTGTGTTCATATTCGTTATAGGTTATCCGCCATCGTGAGTAACCCAATTGGTGGAGTACGAGGAGGATGTATCGAGGTATTCAATAAAAGTTTCTTACCAGCTTCGACGTCTTCGGCCCCGCTTTCATCTTGTTTGCAATCTGGATGAGACAGGATTCCCACAAATCTCTTCACAGCTTCTGCACTTAAAACATAACCTGCAAAAAGATGTACGACATTATTTGTTTAATCCATTATGAGAAGTCACTTTTTGACCAGTGTGACCTGTGAAGTCTCCCAAATTTATTTTACAAGTATTTGAATGTGATTTAATAGACTCAATATCAGGGCCGTAGACAGAAAATGCCGGAAAAATTTACGGGCCCTTCTATTATTCTTTAATCTAAAATCATTGAATGGGCAGTAATAAAAGTAAAAGTAGGCAATTTATTTAGTTGATGTTAACAGGCATGTACTCTTCTTTTTACCAAAAAATAATTCGATTATCAGATGTTAATGTTTACGAAATATACCAATATTTTTGATTGCTGTACAAGCTGAAAGATCGCACTATATTTTAAAATCAGTGTCCTGCAATAGACATTGTCCCTTATTAGCGCACTATCGCTAAACTTCTGATTTTGTGTGTTTGAAAATTTTTCAAAACTTTTAAGTTGATTTATTTATTATTCAGAAAAAAAGTGTGAAAAATTTCTTCTTCCTATTTTTTATTTTATGTTCAATATGTGTATTTCTATGTGGAGACGGGAATTACAAACTTTCAAATCCTAGATTCAGGTTTAATATAGAGGTTGCGAAAAGCTTTTGATTTTCTTAGTAATGAGAAATTTACCTGCCCCGCCACTCATATAGCCTTGTTTCACATAAGGTTTAAATTTACATCCAAAATAGATAGGCGTACTTCTGTTGTAATGAGAAAGCATGTATCTGAGATTTTCTACAATCACATATCTGTAAAAGAATATTTTGTTATTAAATTGTTTCTCTCTCTCAAGAAAAAAAAAAAATAATAATAAATAAACACCTGGAATCATATTTACTATTCTGTTGTACACAAAGAAAAACTAGCTTCGTGCCCAGCAAATACTCTCGAGTGGTTTCCATTAAACTCCAGTTAAATCCAAATTAACCAACAATAGCTCTATTTCAGATATAATTAAAGGTTGGTAGGTTGGTAATATATACTGTAAAATAAACTTGTTTTCTGGTTAACTGGTTCATTCTGGTCGAAAATTTTAGCTATTTCAGTGAAATCTCCAGTTAAGAATCTTTTAATTTACCAAAATTTTGCAGGATAAAAATAATCGGCTGTTTTTTGAAACCGGCTGATTTTTTTATGCAACCCAGTGAGATTCTCACTGAACGGTTTGGAAAAGGCTTTTTCTTTTCTATGTAATCGGTCGGAAGCAAAAAAGTGATGCTAAGAATATGCATTTTTATAAGGGCAACAACAACTTCATGGGAATTCCATTGGGATTCGTCATCATGTCATGACAGTTGACACCTTACAAAATTACAATATTACATATTATTATACAGGGTGTCCATAAAGTCTCACCCCACCCCCGTATCTCGAGAATGGCTGAAATTATAAGAAAACGCAAAAACACGTATGCCTTAGATTTTAGGGGGATTAATTTTAGACTAAAAATTTTTTGGCCTCGGCCAGCCGTTTAAGCTGGGCACCGACTGGCTTCAAAATCTTAAATGAGAAGGTATATCAAGTGACACCTTGTTTTAAAGGTCTCGTTAATACGAGTTCATTACAGAAAACAGGAGCTCTCTAGGATCTACCGTTCACGAATTACAGGGTGGAACATGTGACAATAGACCTTTGCGGCCTAGAAATATGTTTTCATGATCCCAAATAAGTAATTTAGTAGAGAATAGTGTTCCAATAAGATGGTTGTCTAACCCACTTGACTGCAGAGTTCGAGCTTTCTTAGACTAAAAATTTCAAAAAAGCTGAATAGGTTTGGTCTAAGAAGGCTCGATCTCTGCAGTTAAAGTGGGCGGGACAACCATCTTTTTTACTAAATTATTTATTTCGGATCATAAAAACTATTTCTAGTTATTTTTACCTACCATTTCGGTGCGGCCGCAAAGGGTCCGTGTCACACGTTCCACCCTGTAATTCGTGAACGGTAGATCCTAGAGAGCTATGGTTTTCTGTAATGAACTCGTATTAATGAGACCTTTAAAACAAGGTGTCACTTGATATACCTTCTCATTTAAGATTTTGAAGCCGATCCGGTGCCCAACCTAAACGGCTGGACAAGGCCAAAAAAAATTTAGTCTAAAATTAATCCCCCTAAAATTTAAGGGATATGTGTTTTTGCGTTTTCTTATAATTTCAGCCATTCTCGAGATACGGGTGGGGTGAGACTTTATGGACACCCTGTATTCATGTCAGCGAGACATGGTTGGGTTCCAGCTTTCATGATTTTGTGACATGGAAATAAATTCAAACAAAATCTTACGTATCGTCATCGGCCTTCATCGCCCAATCGTATTGTCCTTGGTAATGTTCGTATACATAACGAAATGCTGCTTTTGTTTTACCCCATAAATGATTTCTGCCTTCAGTAATATTCAAATTTATGGTGCCGAGTTTGGTATCTGAAAACAAAAATATATTAATGTATGCGATCCATTGTGTTTTATTTTATAAACCATAGCCCCAGCAATTACAATAAAAATGAGAAACGTATTATTTTATTTTTTTTTATGTCCCATTTTTCAGATTTCTGAGAGGGAATATATAGAATCCTTGCAACAAAGTATTTTTTTTACAAGAACAGAGTTCTTACAGAACGGCCATACCTCTAAAGCGCCATATGAAACAAGCAGAGCCTGCTAGTTTTATATTTTTTTTACAAAACAAAACTTAAACACAAATCAAGCCAATGGTATAGCAATGAAGGCTAAGAAGATACGTTTTGAAGGATCTGGAGACTTTTGAAATGTGGATGTACAGACGTTTGTTGAGAATAACTTGGAAGGATAAGGTAACAAATGAAAGAGTAGAGAATGGAAAAAGAATGTGAAGTGCAAGAGGATAAAGCTAGAATCCCTTGGACATGGGATGAGAAATTAAAAATATAAATAAGTGCAGTTGGTTATAGATGGAGAAGTTTTTGGAAAAAGAAGTGTGGATCATCCAGTAACATCGATGGTTGGTATTATTGGGAATATAAAAGAATGGTATTATTTATACAGCAACGAAGTATTTGAGTATAGCCCAATGCAAAAGAAGAATAAAGACTAAGGGCCATATTCCAAAATTCCACCTAAGTGTGAGTTGTCACTCCGACTACAAATAAACGAAGTAGCCACTCGCACATGTAAAATTTCTGTTTTTATTTTATAACTAGCAGGATATGCCCGCTTCGCTTGGCGCCTTAGAGACATTGCCGTTCCCGTATTATATATATATATATACNTTCCAGTAGCGATATATATATCTCGCTCCAATGTATTTCTTATGGGGATTGTTTACTTTTCGCGATTTCTACCCCTTAAAATTAAAATTTTGCAAAATTCTTTCTAAGTGCACACTCACATGGTGCAACGAAGGTCCCCGCTAAATTTCAAGTCTGAAGCATTAATAGTTTCGGATCTACGTTGATCAGTCACTCAGGACATTGCCTTTTATATATAAAGATAAAAAAAAATTACATGTAATAGGTTTAGCCAACGATCATACCACGTTGAATATACCAGTTCCCGCCCAATCACTGAAGTTAAGCAACATCGGACGTGGTCAGTACTTGGATGGGTGACCGCTTGGGAACACCACGTATCGTTGGCTCATTTTTCCAGCACAACCCAGGCTGGGTGAGGTCAATGTGGGTAGCTGGTTTGCTAGTTTCTAGCGAATGGAGGGTAAAACCCCCGTCTTGAATGACCAATAAATGTTAAAGAGACGTAAGGCCAAATTTTTTTTTTAAAAAAAAAAGAAAAAAGGTTCGGGTAACTCTACGAGTATAATGCTAAAATTTTGGCATTTTTTAGTAAACCTTGAAATTCCGACATCTTTGGGAATTAAACCCGATTTTTGGGTACATTATCATGAGTATTTGACGATGGAAGCTGTTTATTTTGACACATTACCTATCTCTTATGATTATCATTGCAGTAGAATGATACCCCGAAAACGTTTGTATGATTCCCGCTGTGGCAACGTGACGTCAGAAATATTGAGATATGAGACAAGTTCAAAATATCTGATTTGATGTGTTCTCAGTTTCCTCTTGTTGTATATAGGCTCATGACCACACTCACATTTGAGGGTCGTACTCCACAAATTATCATCTTTATTTATTATTTCACTTCGCGTGTTTACTAACGAGTAAGGCATTTGAAAGAAAAAAAATATCTACTCAATGGAATTTTAAAAAGATAAGTATTTTGAGTATACCAACCTACAACCGAACTCATGAAGAGTAAAATGTTACATCGTTTACCCCATGTAGCTTTGACATGGCGTGCTTTCTTTGCATGATTTTCTGGATTAGTTAGAACCCAACAGAGGACCCGAACTTTCTTTTTCAACTCTTTAGCAATAACATCTTCTCCTGCAAAATATAAATTTTTTTAGAGATATTTTAATCGCACAAAAATTATCATAAAAAAAATGCTTGGAACTTGGCTTCCAAAAAAAATCTGCCAATGAAAGGCGATATTAAAACTTGTTCAAGCCAGAATTTAATAATTGCACTCCCTTTGGTCTCAATTCCCTTAAGGATCTGCAAATTCCAACCCTTTAGATTGACAAAATACTATATAAGTAACAATTGTATCGTTGATATAAGGGTTTGGACGCTAAAGAGTAAAATTTCATGACTTCTCCAGGTTTTTGAAAAGAAAAGAAAAATGTGTGCTCAACAACAACAAACTCAATAGCTCAGTCGGTTGAGGCGGTGGATTCGTAACCCGGAGGCTGTTGGTTCGAATCCAACTCCATCCCCCCCCCCTCTTCGACACAAGATTGGAAAAAAACGATCTTTTCAGAGATTTTGGTCTAATTTTTGTAAATTACGGTTTTGTCTAAATACGAGTATATGCATTATTACTTTTCAAGAAATGGCCGGAAGCATTGATCTCAATTCTCTTAATAATTCAAAATGTACCAACGCAAAGTTTTCTAAATGATTTCATAAAGCTCCCATGGCTCAGTGGTCAGTGCACTAGTCTTGCACTCGGGACACCCAGGTTCGAATCCTGGGGGGGGGGGCAAATTTTTTTCATTGTGGTTTGGATGTTTTCGGGGCTCACTCAGTCTCGTGAAGACAATGAGTAGCTATGGCGATGAATGCGCATAGCGATCCGGTGCCAGCATTGTAGGTAAAATAGAAAAATTCAAAGTAATTGAATAATAAACAAATTAAATAATTGACCGTGATCTTTACCAGAGTTATCTATTAAATATCTTGGCCGCGGCGAAGAAGACTCGTACAATAAGTCTTTGGAGATTTCAAATTCTTCTCTGAAATAATTGAAAGCGGAGAAACAAATCAAATTTACTATAAGTTACTACCAAGGAACGATTCGTCCAATAATTAAAAAAAAAATGAGAATGAAAAAGAAAAACAGATTCCAAGTAAAATATTAGATCTCCCAACCCACTGACAAATTAAAATATTTGATATTAGATATGACTATTGTAACCTCACCGGCAGCTGTAATCCTATGGGGTTGGGATACTTCTAAAGCAAGAGTTATTTGTAAATCATTTTGTGGACTCGTCTCTATGAATATAGAATTCGAAGGTCCCAAATTGACTTCAACTCTCGTCTTAGAATTCAAGGACAAGTGAAGTCTACTCAGGTTAAAGAATTAAATATTTCCTTGGTTAGATAGTAATATTAATAATAATCAGAAATTGTTTTAAATAATAAAATTAAAATACAAAGATGTTTCAAATGTTCTCTGAGAGCTATTGGAAGGGAAACTTTATTCCCCTCTTTCCTCTGATGTCTATTTTCTTTTCTTGGATAGACCATTAACACTAAATAATATTGGGTGGCTCTGGTGACACTATGTCCCCTTCAATTGAAATATTAAAAAGGGAAATAGAAATGCTAACAACCGATTAGCATTACTAAAAATAAACTGCCAACTTGTACGAAACTCCATGGATATGTCTGACAGTGACTTCCAAATTTAGGAACTAGTCCTTAAATAGATCGTAAATAACAATTTCATTATTTTCCGTCATCACCAGTCGCCAGGACGACCTGGAACGCATACCATTACAGTTCCATAAAAACATTTTCGGTCACCTCCTATGAATCTGTTTCTACCATTTTTCCAAATCTTCTATGCTCATTTCATTTTCCGTCATCACCAGTCGCCAGAACGACCTGGAACGCATACCATCACAGTTCCATAAAAACATTTTCGGTCACCTCCTATGAACCTGTTTCTACCATTTTTCCAAATCTTTCTATGCTCATTTCATTTTCCGTCATCACCAGTCGCCAGGACGACCTGGAACGCATACCATCACAGTTCCATAAAAACATTTTCGGTCACCTCCTATAAACCTGTTTCTACCATTTTTCCAAATCTTTCTACGCTCATTTCATTTTCCGTCATCACCAGTCGCCAGGACGATCTGGAACGCAGACCATCACAGTTCCATAAATAAACATTTTCGGTCACCTCCTATGAACCATTTTTCCAAATCTTTCTATGTTCATTTTTATTCATACCTGACTGGAATCAAGCTGTACTCTTTGAACTGTGTTTGTGTTAATGTTAAAAGAACATAAGCAAAGGTGAATCCAAAAGAGATGCCCACAGCAAATGATAGAATAAACGAACGGCCTGTTGATGGCCTCAGAAAACCTGAAAAAATAAGGAAAATAAGTTATCTGGTTGGTTCATTTTTACGCCAGTCATTTTTTCATCAAAATATAAATAAATTATTAATTTAATGAAAAAGCCGTTGAAATATAACGTTTACGTGCCGCGCCATGGTTTTATTGAAATATTATTTGCCGTACACGACAGCAAAATTTTACATATTATTATCACTGGTACACTTCGTAAAAATTATCAAAAAAACGTCCACAATAGCAAAAGTTTACCTATCCTCCTTCCTCTCATAAAGAGACTGTTAGGCGTCATTTTACTTTACAATCAAGTAAAATGACGCAAAGTCAGCAAAACTAATAGAACTTTAATAAGATAATAATATCTCAGCAAACTTTAACAATTTAATTAAATTAGAAATCCTTTATCTTTTTGTGCACAATACTCGTACATGCCGGTGCAGCGTCTCGTCAACAGAGCAACGCAAATCAATTGTCAAGCTGGCATCTCGTGAATATCGAACCTTATCAACAAGTCTACAGTTATAATTTAATCACTCTACTATTAAGGGTTTTACGGCATTTTTTATTGCCAGAAATACCAATTGTCAACTTCCCACGTGAGTTTGTTAATTTTTGAGTAGGGAATCCCGAGGATGTGGCTGACATCAAGGTTGAACTTTGAGGAGCAACTAGAGCCCAAATGGAGGAGTAATGCGAAAGCGGTAGCTCAAATGGAACTAAAAATATTAAATTTCGTTAAAAAATCTGGCAAGTGCGGCTTCGGCGAACAAATTTTATTTTTTTCTTCGATTTTTGGATTCCGCACACATACTTTCACGTAAAATATCGATTTTGGCTTGATGCCTACTATTTTCGGGTGACCCACAAGAACCCAAACGGCAAGCCCGAAAGAAAACCTCAAATTCGGGTCATTTTTCTGAAATATCTTCTTCACCTGAGGGCACTATAAGGCACCAAACCTCAAATTCAGGTCACTTCTCTAAAAGAGGCAATATCACTCCAATTTTGCTGAAATTTAAAACAGAGACTGGTTTTAACATATTATCGACAAATTTTACACCTCTTGGGGCTATTTTCATCTGGCGGCACTCTAGGGCACCAAACCTCTAATTCGGGACATTTATCTAAAAGATACAATATCGCTCCAATTTTGATGAAATTTAAAACAGAGACTGTTTGTTGTATATCTTCAAAAAATTTTGGACCTCATGGGCCTATCTTCATTTTGGGAGCACTTTAGTGCATCAAACCTCAAATTCGGGTCACTTATCTAAAAGTGGCAATAACACTCCAAATTTGATGAAATTTAAAATATACACTGGGTTTTGAAAGCTTTCTCCACTGAGGGCCCATGAATTTTTTTTCACTGGAGAGCTGTGAAAACAGCCGAAAGCTGCCAAATTTAATTCAAATAACATTTTCTCTAGGGAGCTGCGAAAACAACCGAGGGTTGTCGAAGGCAATTCAATTTATTTTTCCACATTAGAGCTGCGACAGACAACGGCTGCCAAATCTAATTCATATAATATTTTCAGTAGAGAGGTGAAACAACAGCCCAGACTGGCAAATGTAATTGAAATAATATATCCCCAGGAGATCTGCGACAACAGCCAAAGGCTGCACAAATCCATTTTCAAAAATATTTTCACTGAAGAGCTGTGATAACAGCCGAAGGCTGCCACTTGTAATTGATATAATATTTTCAACAGTCCAGCGATATCATCCGAAGCCCGCCAAATTCCTAGAATAAAGGTAAAGTTTTACCAGTAGTTCTGTGAACTGTAGACTTAACATAACCACCCTAAGGTGCCCGATGACCCTGAAGGGCCTTTATTCAACGTGCCATAGACGCTGGCTATAAGAAATTTACATAGAAGGTTTCTTAAAATCAGACCATGCGTTCGAGAAGTTATCATGTAACAAACAGACCCAGATTTCTTTAGACCATTTTTTCTTTCCTGCATTGAAGAAAGTTTTTTAAAAAAAAGAAATGGGTGCGTGTACGTATGTACGCGCGTGAGAAGTTATACTTCTTTTTAAAAATAAAATTGATAATACNGCATCTTAAAATTTCAGCCTCATCATTTTTTTCATAACGCGCCTAAAGAAGTATAACCTCAACAACAAGAATTTATATCAAAAATAGATTTTTCCCCGCTCCCAAAAAAAATCCCCCTCAGTGGCCATCACTGGCCTTACCTGTTGATGATTCTAGCAATGTATATTTCACGTTCATAATGTCCCTACACTTCAACCATGATCGGCGACCACTTGACGAAAATAATTCGAAACAATACAAACGCGTAGCAAAAAACAGAATACGTATACTAGAAAACTGACGAGAACCAAGTGGAGAGGAGTATTGTGTTTAGAACTGATTTTTAGTTTATTGAATTAATAAAAAAGAGTTTAGATAAGAAATCAGGCAAGACTTTTTAATGTATTGATAAGGGAGTTGCTCATTTCTGCGAGGCAATCTGAAAAGAACCAAGTGGAGAATTGTGTTTAGAACTGATTTTTAGTTTGTTAAATTAATAAAAAAAGAGTTTAGATAAGAAATCAGGCAAGACTTTTTAATGTATTGATAAGGGAGTTGCTCATTTCTGCGATGATCTAATA
>CM022875.1:40733345-40756554 GCA_012654025.1 Pachypsylla venusta
ACAAAGTACCTAGTAATAATTATTAAACACATAAACTGATTGTGGACTCATTACATGCAAGAGGCCCCAAATATTTGTACATAATAATTGCCAATATACAAAGAATGAAGTGCGAAAATGTTTGATTTGTGAGTCGATGTTACATATTAGTCCGGGATAGTTGTCTTACCTAATTAGTAGTAGAAAGATTGCAATGTAAATACAGAAGAGCTTACAATTTAGGTCCAAGGATGTCTGGCAACTTTTGCGGGTGACTTAAGTTTCCACAAACTTTCACAGTTCGAAATTTTTGTCCAAAATTACGTCATAAACAGCACGATTTTACGTCGAAATATAGGGGAGCTGTTTTCAAATACGCGTAGACTGACTAATATTTTGGGCGCTGTTTATAAACTAATTTTGAACAAAATTTTCAAACTTAGAAAGTTTGTAGAGGCTAGTCAACCTTACCATAGAAACACTTTCTGGACCTAAATGGTGAGCTCTTCGGTATCTACTATATGTATATGTAACCCTTTAACTGCTTATGAGGTAGGACAACCAAAGGTGCGTAACTTTGATTATCTGGTGTGAAAATCACACGACTTTCCTTACCAAAAAAAAAGTATTGTAATGATATATTCAACCAAAATTGTCATTGCTACTTCCATGTTTAAAATTTGTATAAATTGGCACCAAATTTCAAATTCTAACTCTTACCGTTCTTGAGATATCTTGCTTACAGACAGACTGACATACACGCCGACAAATGACTGAAACTCGAGATTTGGATTCCATAGATCTCAATACAAGTTTTGGCATTGAAAACTCGAAATCGGAATTTCAGCCATTACAAAATGTTCCTTCTTATAGGATAACGAAAGTAAAAATCTACCAACAGAAACACATCATGAATTTATTATATCCCGGTTTTCTAGCACGGAACCCTCTTATATGTGACTGACAGTAAAGCCAATCTGTCAGTACCAACTATACACCCCAAATGAAAAATACTTAAAAATGTTATTAAGAAATTATTTAACGAAATTTTTTATTCGAGTTTTGATTCTACATATCTCGAAACGTACTTATTTAAAGTAATGAACCGAAACAGATTTCTTTGCCGCGCTAACTGAAAAAAAAAACTATCTTATCAAACAAATCAGCCTCAGTAACTCAGTTGGTTGAGGCGGTGGATTCGTAACCCGGAGGCTGTTGGTTCGAATCCAAACTCCACCCCCACCCTCTTCGCCACAAGATTGGAAATAGAATCTTTAGAAGAGGGCGTCAATGAAGAATGTATATATATGTTACGGTAAAAGTAGATAATTGGTAATTGTATACAATTACCGGTAAATGTAGGAAATTATTCTCAAGAATGGTGCAAGAGTTTAATCGAAGCATGACCGATCAAAACGTTTCCTAACCTCTCTGGNTCTGGGTGGGGGGGGCGCGTTTATCTTAACGCTTATATTGATAAAATAATGAATAAAAACAAAAAAAAAATCAAAAATTCTCGGCATATTTAAAAAATTCCGATTAAACATTTGAACTGATGGACGTAATTACACGAAATCATAGCCCAAAGAGGTTTTGGATAAGACAAGACTCGTGGAAGAAATAAATACAGTACAGCTGACTTCATGAAAGATTGATCTTGGACGATGTTGATGAATTGAATTTGGAATACAGATGTTCTGGATTTAAGATTTTTTTTCGAATGACGAATGGCGACTTTGAAGAATTATTAAAAAATATTGCATCTATAATATCAATGTTTCTGGAAACATTTTGAAATGTTCCACCTTCTATGGAAACATGCAACTGTTAGACAACAGTTTACCAACACGTCCATAGTTGTGTTGCAATGTTGTACAAAATTTCCAACATAAGTGTGGACCCTGCTTAAAGGAATCAAACAGTAAGTAGTTATATTTTGAGTATAAGTAGGAACTAGAGGATTATATGTATTTAACGCACTCTATATGATCACAGAGTGAAGTCTTACTTACTTGACGGATGTTTTAAATTATTGTTTCATAAAACTGATCAGCTAGGAGCGATAACAAAGTATAGACATAGCGGGAGAATAGATTACTAATACAGCTTGAATGACGAGAGTTGAGTTAGATTAGTTGCCAAACAAACCTTTGTAGATATAATGATAACATAACATTCTACCATGTATTGATAAGTAACGGGGAAAACAAAATAAAATATTTAAAAGACTCCCTTGATCCCAATTTTTTTACCTCTGAAATGGATGGGGCCCAAAAAGTTCATTAAGGACGTGTGTGTCTGCAAGCAAGATCTTCAAATATTTTTAAATTCAAGAATGGCTTTGTCTACCAAAGTCATGTCAAATACGCCCGACGTTGCTTAACTTCAGTGATCTGACGGGAACTGGTGTATTCAAGGTGGAATGATCGTTGGCTAAAATCATTTTTAATAAGTACTAAATATCACATCAGATTTGAGCTCAACGCTTGATCGCCCCCCTCAACCGTATCCGTCCCTGTGTCAACACACCGGGAGGGCTCTGTAGATACAGAATCAATGATCTCAAGTAGACCATGATTCTCTTTTGAAGTGGGTCCAATTTTGATAAAGAAGAAAATGTAGTCTAGATAGACACCTAGCAGTTGTAAAAAAAGTTACCTCTCAACTTTGCGTTGCTCCAAAATCAAATCAAATAGTAAGATTGATTTTCAATCAAAGCACAAAAGACTGATCAAAACACAATAGCCAGGACGGTATTCCCAGAGTATTGGGGAAACTAATATTTTTTCAATTGACTTATTTCAAAAACCAAGTTTGTGGTAACTCGTTTTTATTTTTCGCTCTAATAAACACTTTTCAACGCAGTATGAACAAATAATTGTTCCCAAGTTGGCCTATCTGTACACTTAAAGTTAAAGTATACCTACAATGAATTCACATTGATCGTTCTGTTGAAAATTTAGCGCTATTCAGCAGTCAACGCGTCCAAAATAATCAATTTTTACACTACTATTCTTCTAAAAAATTAAAAATCTCCATTTCTCTTACCTAAATAAAATATACCTAAAATCTTAAAATTGAATTTTACTTTTAGAAACATAAACCAATCATATTGCAAGATAGCATTTAATATATTATAGGTTATTTGCTGACGATTCACAAAACTAAAAAAAAAAAAAATCGATGTAATAATCATTAAAACATAGAAACTACTGAAAATCCACTAAACAGATATTTCATTTTTCCTGACACATCGCGATGATTATATGGCAGTCGGAGGAATCAGTTGTGCATACAGAGTACCTACATTAGGAAAACAAATGCAGATCTATATACAGGGTGTTTACCNTATAACATGTGTATTTGTTTTCCTTAATATATATTAGCAAGGATGTGTGCTATGTAATTAGATAAGTAAGTGCGTGTCTGTCCCATTAGAAACTTGCAGGTTATTCATGCCAATTTGCTCCGGGTTGATGCTTTTCATGTTGAAAAGAAATAAAATGTTATTTAAATGAACATTTTTGGCGTTATGACATTGTTACAAAGTATAAATTTGAAACTTACATTTAGCATTTACTGAAGGCAACATCAAACTAATAAATCGGAGAACCGTTCAAAAAAATGAGTCTGCAAGAAAACCGACACCAAATTGGGTGCAAGAAATGGTTAGTAGGCGAGAGACATGCAAAAGAACAGAAACATATATTAGTAAGATAACAAACAATGTAAACAAGATTCTGGTATGAACGCAAGATATGAAATCCCCGCCCTTTTCTGACAGAACAAAACTTGGTACAATAGTACCCAAACGCCTAAGACTTTCCCCCTGGTCGTGTATCTCCTGTTTTGCTGAAGATAACGCCTTCGGATTGTTTTTTTTTAAAACAACAACCCACTCAAGTATCGAGTAAGTCAGTCAGCATTGTAAGCAAGTTGGAATTTTAAAAACGAAATAATAAGAGATTCCTGTAAAATTGTTTGTATAGAAATGTTTGACAAAACAGAAAGCATGTATACTAGCAAAGCTGAGGTGGCTATATGTAACTATTATGTAAGTCATATTGTTTCATAAATTGGTTTCCGGACTTGTACAATGAAAATCAGTAAATATTTTATAGTCCACCTTCTTTAGAGTTTCACTAGAAAAAAACTTAAACAATACGACTCAAAAAATTAATGTTCAATGTAATTTTCACTCGTTTTTCATTAATATTTCAAAATTCGTGAGGTATATCCAAATCATGTTCTGAATAAAAAATACGCACCTATTAATTTGCTGCAAAAATATGTATCTTGCGATTTTGTCGCAAAGTTGAAAAAAGTCATTCTTAATCATCACTTGAACGTTTACAATTATTAGTTTCATCTTGTCTCTATTTTTTTTTTTCTAGTGTCCCCCTAAACAAAATCTCTGGTAGGTTGACTATTAATAGCTTCAGAAATTCATGTTTTCTTGACAATTCAAATCTTGCGTTCACCCTAAATTAGATTAAACTCCGCGATTGTAAAATAAACTGTGGGGGTCGAAACTGACGAAATCGGACAAGCAAAAAATATCATTACCCAATGTGAAATACCAACGTCAGGAGGGCAACAAAGTGGAATTGTAAATTATTTACATATTTACTCATAAATTATGTTTTCAACCTGACGTAACGAGCAAAAACGATTTAGAATTCTAATGTAAATAAGTGACAACAATCTGTATATGAGGGGAGTTGGAATTTGAGTGTACATTTAGGATAGAAAAAAGCAATCCAACTTCCATTGTAAAAAATGGGTTGAAAAAAGGTTGAAATCCTCACTTGCCGGCTAATGGTGGTAAATAACACAGAAAGAAACTCTTCAATATTATTATGTCTGTGTTACTGATGTAATTATATTGTATTAGTGATTGACATGGTTCTGAGGGCCCATTTCAATTATGGGCTTCCATAATTAGATTTATTTTGATGAAAGTTAATTATTAAAGCTTTAGCAAGCCAGTGTCATTTAAATTGTCATGCCCTATGGCCTGCTAGATAAAAAGAAAAATATCGTTTCCTTCGACGAAATTTATAAAGGAGGCCGATGTTCGTTGTTTGAACTTCTGTTCGTTTCTCTATAAGAACTCTCGAACCCCTTATCCAATTTTGATGATACTTGGTACGGACATTTATTATTTCAACCGAGTGCAATCTACAGAACTACTAGATCTTTTTTAACGTTCTGCGATCGACTCTTTAGGGGGGCCTTCGCAAATCTTACATTCTACTTTTTCCTATTCATCATGGTTTGATTCGCCATATGTTTATGTGAATACTGTACGGTTGGCTCCAAACAAAAATCTGGTGTGAACATCACACAACTTTCCTTATCCATTTTTATTTAATTTCCTAACAACCAATGGAGAAAAAAAGTTCAGTGACCCAAACCTCTTATATGGAGTACATTTTTAAAGTTCGAAATAGACTGAAACACGTGTTAATTCAGTTCAAAAGACATCTTTTCTTTTTCACACTTTTGGAAACACTATTGAAGAGCTACGGCAAAGTAAAAATTTACAAAACCTCAACTTCCATGTTCATTTTTATGGAGTGGAATTCAATTTTTGGTTTCTATACCTAAGATATTATTTGATTTCGCCCAACAGAACGGATGAAGATTATGTTGGGGAGAACTTTGTTAGATCGATGAAGGCAAGGGGAATACAGAATCGAAGAGGACCGAAGAAAAAATGGATAGATATCATCAATAGAGATCTGATTGAAAAAAAAAAAAAAAAAAAATGAGGGTACAAGAAGAAAAAACAATAAGGTCAGTCTGACGAAAAAATTGACAAGTACCATCAGATCTGATTGAAGAAAAAATGAGAGTACAAGAAGCACAAACAATAAGGTCAGTCTGACGAAAAAATTGACAAGTACCATCAGATCTGATTGAAGAAAAAATGAGAGTACAAGAAGCACAAACAATAAGGTCAGTCTGACGAAAAAGTTGATAAATACCATCAGATCTGATTGAAAAAAAATGAGAGTACAAGAAGCACAAACAATAAGGTCAGTCTGACGAAAAAGTTGATAAATACCATCAGATCTGATTGAAGAAAAAATGAGAGTACAAGAAGCACAAACAATAAGGTCAGTCTGACGAAAAAATTGATAAATACCATCAGATCTGATTGAAGAAAAAATGAGAGTACAAGAAGCACAAACAATAAGGTCAGTCTGACGAAAAAGTTGATAAATACCATCAGATCTGATTGAAGAAAAAATTAGAGTACAAGAAGCACAAACAATAAGGTCAGTCTGACGAAAAAATTGATGAATACCATCAGATCTGATTGAAGAAAAAATGAGAGTACAAGAAGCACAAACAATAAGGTCAGTCTGACGAAAAAAATTGATAAATACCATCAGATCTGATTGAAAAAAAAAAAAAAAATGAGTGTAGAAGAAGCACAAACAATGGCAAAGGCCGATAAGACATTTAGACCTCACTTAAGAGGGTTCGAATGATAGAACTACATTAAAGTCACTAACATTGACGTGGTTCCGAAACATCAGTAAAAACCAAAATATTTACTTCATTTGGACCTCACTTAAGAGGGTTTGAATGATAGAACTACATTGAAGTGACTCACATTGACGAGGTTCTGAAACATCAGTAAAAACCAAAATATTTACTTCACCCTGTATATGAAAGGAAAACAATTTGCCAGAATAATGTATAATTCGAATTTATCTATTCAAAAATATACAAAAAAAAATGGAAAACTATATTTTTGGATTGTCTCTTCGAACAAAACAGAACCCTATCACTAAGTCTACAAGGTTTGCATTAAGATAAGTTAGTAGGAGATGGCAGTTGGATTCTCAGATTAAAAAACAACATCACCTTCCATGATCATCATTTTCAGGTGTTTTAGTCCCTGCTTGGCTGCCATTGATCCCCCCCCCCCCNCCCCCCCCCCCCGAAAACAAATCTTGGGTACGGCCCTGATTACAGATCTCCAAAACATCGAATTCCTTTCGCTTTTCAAATTGTAATACAAAGGAGTGGTTCTATTTGTTGCCCCCCCCCCTTCCTCTCCTGACAGCGCTCATGATTTGATAACCACCGGAATGAGTTTTTTCTTTAGAATCAAAAAATACGTGTTCCAGCGTTTTCCGAAATTCAGCAGTATTCCCAAGATTTTTTTGAGATACCCTGCATAACAAAGATGTGTGGTCCTAATGTTACACAGTTGACAGAGATAAGAACACACATTTTTTAAAAAAAATCTGGTAAATAAGACTCATGACGAACACTATGAAGGGTCAGTGGTCACCTGGTCACTAGTTTCATTGAGATATATTTTATGAGGAAGGAAGTATCATCAAATGAAATTTTTCTCACCAATTTAGCATCAGAACACAATTTATTTGATTAGAAAAAACCTTGCATAAAAAAAATATGAATGCACACAATTCAATAATGAACCATAATGATAATGAAAGGGGGGCGGACATTCAAATCGGTGCATTGGTGCCACTTAAACTGTCAGAGTTACATTGAGTACGACAAACCTTGAAAGAACATGTAGATCGGTTTACATTTCAGCTGTGACAGATACTTCAAAAGATAAGATATAAAAAATGACAAGGACTCATCAAAACCTAACTCAGAACCTTCAAAGAACATGTAGCTCGGTTTACATTTCAGCTGTGACAGATACTCCAAAAGATAAGATATAAAAAATGACAAGGACTCATCAAAACCTAACTCAGAACCTTNATCAGACTATTTTTTTTTTACCAAAAAGAATTCGAGGTACACCGCAAAGGAAGCGAAAAAATTTTTGGACACCAGCTATTGTAAATGCCTCCTAAAATAAATGTTTTTTTTTTTTGTTTTTTTTTCTTTTTTNTTTTTTTTTTTTTTTTTTTTTGTGACGATTCTAAAGGTTCATTATTGAAAATAATAAACCAGAATGGTAAAAATAAGATCGACGCCTTAAAATCGAGCGAGAAATCAAATGCTATCAAACTAAAATATGATACTTATGATTTCTTTTTGTATCGATCTGTTTATAGTTTTGGTTTTGTACCACGATAACTCACAAACTCGAGGGTTCATGGCGCCAAATTTCGAGCATGGTGTAAAACGAAAGGTCTCGATAGCCGGATGCAATATAATACGTATTGGGTGGAATTGCATGAGGTCTACAGTTCAAAGAACTACTATTGTCAGAGTGTTTTTATATTCTTAATCAGGTATTTCATTAATTCGACAGGAAAGATCTGAGGTAACTAAATTAACGATCTATCATGACATCTGTATGAACAGTTGTGTGTCAGAATTAATTAGGAGCCTAATTTGAAACATAGAGTTTATATGTATTTGCTCTGTATGAATGCTAATAGAGTAATATACAGCATGTCCCACAATAACCGTTCACTCGAAAGGCTTGGAATTTTTGAATTCTGTACATTTAATGAAGGGTTATGTTGGAATACAATTTCGCACCTCAGAACTGGAATTTTAATTTTTCTAGAAATGTGTCAATTTCTATTTTTATAATATATTTTAACCTTTGATGATTTGAGTGTTAAACCATTTTCGTGTATTAGCTAGGTCGTTTTTGCATCAGGTCTCCACTAAATAAGGTGTAACTATTCTCCAGAAATGCATTTTTGAAGATCAACCCGGCTTCCAACATAAACATGGTCTATGAACTGTCACTATTATATTATTGTTATTTACCTCTGCAAACGACCAAGAAAAAAACTCTACTCAGATATTTTAGGTTAGTAGCTGGGTAGGAAAATACTTTGAATGCAAAAATTGAATAAAAAAAGTAACGGATTTTTTTTTTTTTAGAAAAAATCTACTACGCGCGGGATTCGAACCCTCAGTCTAACCCACATTACATGGTCCAGTTCCTTTGACTTCTACTTGGACCTCGAAACATCATCAGTTTCTGTCTCTCATTCCCAAAGAGTGAAATTAATAGAGAGTTGAAACTGAAAAATAATAAATCCATGTGCGAAATTGGCAGTATTTTTAATTATGGACTTTCTAAATAAAATTACCTTTGGATGTTACGAAACATTGTCAAAATTGCGTTTCAGTAAAGAAAAACCCTTTAGTTATCGAGTTGAAAACCAAAAAATAAGTGAAAAAGCTAAAAAAAAAAAAAATTTGTGAAAGTTACTAGCAAATATTATTAGAGTAATCCATAAAAAGCGTTTTAAAATTAATATCTCGCCAGCCGAATTCAGAAGGAATCCAAGTCAAACATACTTAATTGTTCTTTATTTTTTTTCTTAAAAAAACATTTTATAAAACTATCAGTGATGAATTTTGCTCTCTAGGTACAATAGAAAATGTATTTTCATTCATTGTACCACAAACAAAGCCTGCATGTTTGAAGAACAGCACTCTGAAGCAGAAACTATTTGAGATAGCTTAATTCTAATCAGACCACTCAACGCAGAGTGAAATTTTCAGAGATCTACAAAAGATGCCAAAAATTTTCGAGTTGGATCCCTTCTGAATTAAGCTGACGATCTGTCCTTTGAGGTAGGTGGTAATTATGCATTTTAGGGTAACTTTCAAAAATGGTCGAAAAAAACGTTTTTTTTTTTGTTTTTTTTTTTCAATTTAACCCAATTAGAAAGGTTAGGATACGTTTTTATGGCATGCCTCTAGTGCGTATGTATAACCGTCCATCATGGACCCATAACGGCCAATAAAAAAGCGAGTTTAAAAAGAAAATTAGATATTTTTAAAAAGTTACCCTAAAATACACATTTACGGAAGTAGGTTTCAACAGAATCCGACTCCAATCAAACACTCGCGCGACTGCATGATCCGATCGAAAGAGTGCATGATTTAAATACCTATATGTATTCCGGTCTTTATGAAAAGTCACATTCGGTTTCCTCCTAGGCATATTCTAAAAACACTCGGCAATTAGGGGTTGCCCAGGACACAAATTACCCTTTATTACTGGCAGTAGGCAAACAAAACGTGATTTCCATAATAGACAACTAAAGCCCTTAATTTTATTTTAGAAAAGATAAACCACAAACCACAGAAAGACCATGCATATAAAAGGCACTTGACAAGCCCTGCTGGTAATCCCTTCCCCACTAAAATTATAAAACCAACAACCACAAAAAAATAGAGATCATTTGCATAAAGATAGATGCCTCAACTTGCAAAGCAAACAGAACCTGCTAAAGCTTCAGCACCTCCATCTTATGGGCACTTTAATGTAAAGTTTAACCATAAATGTCAACCAAATTTAAAAAAAAAATATTGCAATATATTTTCTTACCTCGCTCTGGGCCATCAGACATGGATTACAAAAGAATATCTCATCAAATTGACACGGGTGTAATTTATTGTTTCTTCTTGCTGCAGGAAAAGGAGAAAATCAGAATCAATATTCCTGACAATTTACAAATCAAATCCAAAAAGTGTTACACTTCCCGGAAAATACTTGGTTTTCTTGTTTTATTAAAAACATGTAGGTATTAGGTAATTTATCTATTTATCTACTTTTAAAGAAAACAAATGTATATGTACCTATAAAAAGAATTTTTTGATAAGAAAGCGGGAATTTTTAATAGTGTAATCTTAATCTGTATTTTTTGAAATAATATGAAGATAACAACCTACCTAGATCAAAAATTTCTAAAATCGGTCGAATTGTCGAATACAATGCTAATCGGAAATTTTTGAATCAGGAATATCCTGAATACCGATTTACAGATTCAGATTCAATGATAGTGATAGATAATATTATAGTAGATAGTTTAGTTAGGATTGTGGTTTATGATGTTATGAACAACTCAATTTAAGAGCACAAACTAACTATTTGAATATTACGAAACACTATTACAAACATTGGAATGATAGAATGATTGATCATGGATGATAAAACATAAAACGTCAAAAACTTTCAATTTGTTTTTAAGATATACCTAGGTACCTAAAATCGTGCTAAAATCCCACGAAAATCCATTTATTTGAAAATTTTCTACTAACTTCTCGCATATAAACATTTTAAAAATACTTTGTATTGCATATGCATAATAATTCCAGGCGTACTAGACATATTTAAATCTTTGAATAACATGTTTGTTTTAAGTGTTTAAAAATATTAACTTTTAATTAAATTAAATTTAAACAAAACACCAAAAACACTATTTATTTTAATTTATAAAGAAACTAGTTTCGAATCATTCGATTCATCATCAGTCTAGACGAGTCTGAGGATGGAAGTATGTCAACTTCCATCCTTAGACTCGATTAAAATAAATAGTGTTTTTGGCAAGTGTTTTGTTTTAATTTTAATTTTGTTTTTAATTTAATTAAAAAAAAAAAAAAAGAAGAATTGGAATTATTTGAAGAAATTATTATAGATAGGCATATGGAGGAGATGGAGAGAAGAGAGGAAGAGAGTGAACCTTAATACAACTGTTTATTGGCTAAATTACCCGTTAAGTTTGACCCCTAATGTGGTCCCGCTTTGTGTTTATCTCTTCACTCTATATTATGACCACTAATCGTAGTACCTACTACTAATATCATGGTTTTTGGTTTATTATTTTCATCACGAATTCGTTTGTTTGTGATTTTCGTTTATAAAATATCCCAAATAATTATTCCATTATGTACTGTTTCCACGTGTCCGACAGTGACGACACAGAAAAAAATATCGCTGGCAACGATAAAGGTCAATTTACATTATTAGACAAATACCCTCCGACACGACACTTTTTCAACCTTTTTTTATATTGTTAATTATTTTCTCCACCCTACCGACATATTGTTTAGCGTTGCTAACGATCAATAACGATACTTTTCATCGTGTCGGTGACTATCGGACAAGTGTATCCAATTTTTAGTCAAGTGAGGATAATGCGAGCATTTTATAAACTGAACGTTTTCTCGTAGATAAAAAAAATATTTGTTGTGCCATAATTTAATCTCTGTAGCTATTTCGTTACTTTTTCCATCACCACGATTCCTCACACAAGGCCGTATCCGGCGAGTCCAGACCCCCACCCCCCCGAAATTTCAATCTGTTTTTTGTTAAATGAAAATACTCTACTTTGCACGTGACCTATAATATTAAAAAAATAGCAACAACAGCAGCAGCAACAACAAAAACAACAACAAAAACAACAACAGCAACGACAACAGCAGCAACAACAAAATCAACCTTCCATGATAATTATTTTCAGGTGTTAGTCCTGGCTTCGCTGTCCATGCTTCGGACCCCCCCCCACGAAAAAAATCCTGAGTACGGCCCTATCTTCACACTTCCATATGAACTAAATTTTCGAAGCCCGATTTGAACTTTATTACTAAAACCATAAGCGACGCCTGTTCACCCGTTTATCATATATATTTTACGTGGTTTAATAACGATATTCGCAATTAATTACCTTCATCACCTTCAGAGTATTAACGCGTTCCATGCGTATGACGCACATCGACGTCCTATTTGGTTCTTCGCCTGTATGTGTTCACCTATGTGCGTTGGACGCCAATCGGCGTCGTCTCGGTCGTTTCTGTGTGCGTTGGACGCCACGTATGCGTCCAAAGAGATGTTCATATTTGAGAGCACTTTGTACATTATTTTTTGAAAAATAAAAATAAAATAAAACAACCATCTTATAGAGAATGACCTTGGCTAGACGTCGGTATAAATCGTTCTCGGACAGCACCACCTCTTGGACGCCTATGAACGTCTTTCTTAATTAATAGATCTTAATTACTGTCAAGTGTATTTTTTACATACCTGAAGGTGTAAAAATACCTCAAGTGTATTTGTATTTTGTACTTTTTAAAATAATACACTGAAATACCTGCTAAGTGTAAGGAGAAAATTGCTATATCTACTGAAATTCTAAAAAAAAATTCTTCTGATATAAAACATTGTTTTCTTATTTCTTGTGAGAGGACGCGTACGTGGCGTCCATACGCACATGGGAAGCAATTTCCTTCCCATGTGCGTCGGGCGCCAAAGTGCGTCATATCTAAATTGAGGAAAACTCGAAAATCTGTTATTTTTTAAATATAATTAACATTATTTAAAAGTTTCAACTCAAAAATACCAAAACTTTGGTCTCCGCACAGGGGAAGAACCCAGAAAAGTTGATACGCACAGAAGAACATCTTGAGATAACGCCTATGGGCGTCATACGCATTGGTGAAGAACTCCCAAAAATCCATACGCATGGAACGTGTTAAGCATTCATTAATAATAATGATTACTCGTACCTAGAGTTACCAAACGTCCGGCTTTGGCAGGACGTATCCTGCTTTTTCCACGTTTGTCCTCTGCCTCTGCTTTTGAAAATAATGGAAAATGCCCTGCATCTTCTAAGTCACACAAAATACATTTTAAGATTGTCAAATCACATGTAAGAAAATAACGTGTGCGGAGATGAAGGTATTGTGTGTTCAGGTGATTTTCAGAGTGTAGAGCTCTAAAAAATATGGGCAGTAGTTGTAATTTTATGACAACAATTTACATAACAATCCACATATCAAAAACTGCTGAATAGCTATCCTTTTTATATCATAAACTAGCTGTTTCGCCCGTGCTTCGCTACGATAATTATATTGCTATTTTTGGTTTTCAAGGACAATGGAAATTCGTGGGGGGGGGGTATTGGTTTGTGTCCACCCTGTATATCGCAAAATTCAAGATTTAAACGTTTCAATAGGCGCCCTAGAGGCACGGCCATTCTTACTTTTTTAGTATTTTCTAAATTTTATTTTACCCGTTCCCGGTTTCGAACTCGTAACTCTGAAATGGCTGGCCATACCTTTGCAGAATATGTCTTATATAAGGATTAAAGGGTCACCTAAAACTTTCTCGCTTTGAGTTGATATGTTGTCGCGACAAAATTTAAGATATCGGACCGTGACTGTCCGATTTTGGAGAAGAAATTAGAAATTTGGCCGTAACTTGAAAACGGTTTAACATATTTTAGTTCTGATAATTTTCTTGGGGTCGTAGACCCTGATTGTCCATTCCCATCAATTTTTCGGTATCTGATACCGTTTGGGCTATGGTATTGTAACAGACAACCCCTCATACATAGGTACAAACATTCAAATTTCTGATTTCTATATTAAGATTGACACGCCCTGCTTTTTCTTGCGAAACATTCTGCTTTTGGAAAAAAAATCAACTGGTAACCCTAATCGTGGCTACATAGGTATCTCTGCCCCTTCTAACTTTCCTTCAAAATCTCCGACTTCAATGCTATGATCTGCAATGATAATGGCCATTCACCATTCCACACTTTTGTTTCGTATTTGGTGACAATTCCATTTCTCAATTTGGTAAGGTACGTTAAAACAAAGTTTCACTTCACAAAACAATATGGTAAATATAAGTTTATTTTGCAAGGACTTCTGCAACTCAATATAGGTACCTAATGGGTAATAGATTTGATTTTGTACCTGTCCATAAAAAAAAACCAACCTAAATTAATATCACTTATCATTGTTGCAAACTTTTGAATTTGAAAAAAATAAAAACCTCAAGGGATAACCTGGTAATATTTGCAATAAATATTCGCACATTACACACATAATATTTGATTTGCATGTGTGTGAACGATAAGTACTTAACGAACTATGATTGCAAATAAAATATATTATATCTACCTATGCGATAACTCCTTGAGATTATGAAAAGTTATTTGAGGACAACAACTTGTATTAAAAAGTAACAAAGTCAGCCTAAATTCATAAGGAGTGCCTATTGTACGATTGTTATTAGAACTATAATATGCGCACACAAAATAACACGTTTGTCAGGAACAATGATAATCAGATCAACACATTGGCACCCACATGATTATCAACATCAAAAGAACAAGAAGTATCGATATGGACAACACAAACTACATCCGGACATGACAATGAAACAATCTTACTTTCACATTGGCACCCACATGATTATCAAAAAAAAAATAACAAGAAGTATCGATATGGACAACACAAACTATATCCGGACATGACAATGAAATAATCTTACTTTCACATTGGCACTCACATGATTATCAACATCAAAAAAGAACAAGAAGTATCGATATGGACAACACAAACTACACCCGGAGATGACAATGAAACAATCTTACTTTCACATTGGTACCCACATGATTATCAACATCAAAAGAACAAGAAGTATCGATATGGACAACGCAAAATACATCCGGACATGACAATGAAACAATCTTACTTTCACATTGGCACCCACATGATTATCAACATCAAAAGAACAAGAAGTATCGATATGGACAACGCAAAATACATCCGGACATGACAATAAAACAATCTTACTTTCACATTGGCACCCACATGATTATCAACATCAAAAGAACAAAAAGTATCGGATATGGACAACACAAAATACATCCGGACATGACAATGAAACAATCTTACTTTCACATTGGCACCCACATGATTGTCAACATCAAAAGAACAAAAAGTATCGGATATGGACAACACAAACTACATCCGGAGATGACAATGAAACAATCTTACTTTCACATAGGCACCCACATGATTCTCAACATCAAAAGAACAAGAAGTATCGATATGGACAACACAAACTACATCCGGACATGGCAATGAAACAATCTTACTTTCACATTGGCACCCACATGATTATCAACATCAAAACAACAAGAAGTATCGATATGGACAACACAAACTACATCCGGAGATGACAATGAAACAATCTTACTTTCACATTGGCGTGTATAAAGGAAAACAAAAAAAGTCAAAATTTTCTGCACGAATACAATACTTTATCTTCTAGAGGAAGAGAAAGTAAAAAGAAAAAAATATTAACTTATTAGACCATAATTCCACAAAGAATCTGAAGTTAACAAATTATCATGCAAAGATACCTGATAAGATGGAAAACAGAGTAGCAGAGTGAGTAGAAAGCTAGAAAGCAGGGGGTTTGAACCCACTTCCTCCTGCTCTGATGAGATTACGTACTACCTATACTCTTATCAGAAACAATTACTTCAATATCAGGCTGAATATTACTAATTTTTACGCGAATGTCATGAGACACATCTAATTTACTCCTATACTTGTTTTCAAGTACAACATTTGAGAAAATCCAGATTCGCACATATATATGGTAGCAAAGGTTTATAGGGCTTTCTTGTGGAGACTTGGATATTTGATCTTCTTGATTTTCATTCAAAAATCAACTAAAATACTACTACTGTTGAACATATCTTTCACGGTGCTGTCACTTGTCAGATCAAAATATGATTCTTTATATCTTCGTCAGCAACACCTGCATCTGAGTTTTCTGCGAACGGATTTCTAATTCACCCTGAGTCACTCGTATTATTAGGTGGGTTTTTTTTTTTTTTTTTTACTAAATGCCTACATTTATTTTATGATATTTTGTGTACAACTGAAAATGGCTTCGCGTACCACCTGAAATGGGCCGAGGCTCGAGTGCCCTAAAATATCATAATCTTCTGTTCAGTGGCTACTCACAGTTATCCATGCGTAGGTACTACAATTTGCTGATGTCTTTCCATATTTGGTTTGAAGCAGAGTTTTCTAAAGTCTGGATGCTTTCCTAACTCCAAACCTTCTGTAATTACAGAGGCTTAGGACCGCCACTTTATGAAGCTGGCTTGCTCCCCTCGAGTAGGCAAGTCTGTACAGACATCAGTAATATTAAATTAATTAATATTATTTATATATACCTGCTAGGTATATACATAACATAATCACCATGGGGTTTAAAAATTTAATAACTTTTTCGTTTATATATTTTTTTATTTATTACTTCAGATTATAAAATACCCCTATACAAAATGGATATTTTTACACTAATAAAATTATGAAAAATAATGTCACTTAAATGACCTCCGTTTTTAGCTTCGCAATCATGAGCTCGTTTTAAAATTTTCCATAACATCTTTCAAATTTGTGGCTGTAGCGTTCAAATTTCTGCAACAATGTTGGCCTTGAGTTCAAGGATTGTCTCGGTCTTGTTCACATATACTCGCTCCTTCAAATAACCCCATATCGGGTGCTGACAAATCTGGCGAACGCGCCTGGCCAATTAATTTCTGGAAATTATTCGCTCTTTAAAAATATATCTAAAAAATCGCTAATTTAAATAACAAAATTCTATTAATCTGCTTCTTTGTTCAGTTGTGAATCTATCCATTATTTTTTCTCCTGGTGTCATAAATAACATCTCGAAATATATATATATATACTAACGAAAAAATTATAAAATTTTTCAATCCCATGTATGTACCTCATTCGAAAATCAACGCGATTTAAATTGATACAAGAACATGGCGGAATGCAGAATAGAATCGTGTTTTCTGCTTTGGCATTCATTTTGAGTAAAAAGAAAAAAAATGTTTAAGACGTCTCATCGTCTAACTTGAGTCAAAGATCACAAACATTTTTATCATCGTCACGCTTTGGTTCAGCACTGAATTGGAACTCAAATTTTAACAACAACACTGTACAAGAAATTGGTTGACCTTCCAAATGGGGTCCAAGCTTGACAATAGGACCACTCTTTCCTTACCCCCTTATTTCGTTCAAAAACCTGCATGACTAGATATACGGAACAATCATTATTTTTTAACACAACTTTACAAATACTTATCACCATAAAACACTACAATTTTTTCTCCAGCTACTTTTCACCCATTGGATGTGGTTATACGCAACATTGACGCCGAGATTCGTGGATCAACTAATACTCCAAAATCAGGTCTCTTCAACCCTCCATTCGCTGGAAATTTGCAAACCAGCTACCCACATTGAACTCACCCAGCCTGGGTTGGGCCGGAAAAATATACGAAATCGCGAACCCACGTGGACACCCACATGATACAACCTCGCTGGACGTTGTTTAACTTCAGTGATCTAACGGGAACTGGTGTATTCAACGTGCTTATTCTGCTTATATCTTCTATACTTATAAAACGCAAAGCTCAGTTGGTATACTGACGTACTGACTGACTGACTGACTGACTGACTGACTGATAATCAACGTAGCTCCACGATGGCTAAACGTAGAGACTTGAAACTTGGCACACAGGTCCCTTTTAGTATGTAGGTGCGTAATAAGGAAAAAATTGAAAGTTCAAGTGGGAACAAGTTACCGCCAAAAATGACGCTTTTTAGCGGATCTTTTTGTAATTTTTTTCTGGGCAAACTAAAGGAGATAAAGAAAAATGACCGAGAATGGACCCCCCCAGAATAGTATATCGGCACCCCATAAAAAATATAAAATTTAAAAAATTCCGGTTTCTCCCCGATTTATGGACGGTTTTAATCACCAAAAAATCGGAATTGAGAAGTACCACTTCTGGATGAGGGAGAATGCTGAAATTCGATACAAAGGTGTTCCGAAGTACAAAAAGTCATATCCTTGAATAAAATATTTAATTTTCTAACTAGGAGCGGTGCTCACTCTGGGGAACGGTTCCACCAAAAACCCATAGTTAAGAAGTATCACTTCGGGATGAGAGGGAAAGTTGAAATTTTATACGAAGGTGTTCCGCAGTGCAAGAAGTAATATCTTTGAGTAAAATATTGAATTTTCTAAATAGGAGCCGTGTTCACTCTGGGGGTCGTTTCCACCAAAAATCTAAAATTGAAAAGATTTGATTTCGCGATCTCGAAATTGTTGTTGAATTTTGTAACCGTAGCGAAGCACGGGAAAACAGCTAGTAGAATATAAATACGACAACGTTTCTTACGTTAACAAAAATAGAATTCGTTGTTATTATTATATTATCATTTATTTGGTGAAGGACAGGAATGTTTTTTTGTGTGGATGGGCTCCCATAAAGGATATTTTCGCTGATTTTTCAACAGGTACAACACCATGAACATTCTATTAGTTATATTACGTGCACTCACATGGTGTGTTATGCATATGATAAATTTGACACTTTCTAATTGAAACGAGTGGGCCTTTACTAAATAGGGCTACTAATGATTGTGAGTTGTATGGCCCAGTTAGTTATATACCAACACAGATATACTTTAACTACTATATTAATCTTTACAAAGCTTAGCTACCCAGCCCTCTGCCCATGGTAAATCTATACTGTCTGAAATCATACTAACTAATGTCGATATCCGATTTATGTGATTATTGACAAAGTTAAATACTTATCTCATGTAGGTATACGTCAGCTCGATTAGTTCACTTCATTACTACTCACATACAGGGTATTTATTTCATTGTACGAGTATAGTTCCATAGAAGAAAAATGTTTTGCAGGATCATGTCAATTCAAATAAAGAATCCGATGTCTCAAGTATCTCTGGATCTACTGATTCTAGAAATATAAATTTACTAGCTGTTTTCCCGTGCTTCGCTATGGTTATGAAACTTGAATATTTGGTGGAACCGACGGATCCCCAGAGTGTGCACGGCTTCTATTTAGAAAATTCAATATTTTATACAAGGATATGACTTTTTGTACTGCGGAACACCTTTGTATCGAATTTCAGCTTTCTCGTTCATTCCGAAGTGGTACTTTTAAATTCCGGTCCAAAAATCTGGGAGATACCGAAAAATTTCAAATTTCATATTTTTTATAGGGTCCTTATATACTATTTGGGGGGGGGGTCCCTTCTCGGTCATTTTTCATTATCTCCTTTAGTTACCCAGAAAAAAAATTGCAAAAAGACCCGCTAAAAAGAGTCATTTGAACTTTCGATTTTTTCCTTTCTAATTAGGCACCTACACCTACATAATAAAAGGGATCTGTGCGCCAAATTTCAAGTTTCTAGGTTTAGCCATCGTGGAGCTACGTAGATTATCAGTTAGTCAGTACACCAACTGGGCTTTGCGTTTTATAAGTATAGATAGATTTAAATAAGGGAGCAATGAAAATTACCGCGCCCGTAAAACAAGAATCAGATACTCTGAAATTGAGTGAAAAAAAAAATCAATTTTGCACAACTTGCAAGATCTTCTTCACCGCCATCTTAGGCTTTTGAATTCTAAACCCAACATTGTGTTCAGACATTGTTAAATTATTATCAAATATAAATAAAAAGGAGATATTTATACGATACCAATGAATAATTATATTATATCTATACTTAGAAAATGCAAAGCCCAGTTGGTATATTGACTGACTGATAATCAACGTAGCTCCACGATGGCTGAACGTAGAGACTTGAAACTTGACACAAAGGTCCCTTTTAGTATGCAGGTGCGTAATAAGAAAGGAAATAATTTAAGGTCAAGTGGGAGCTAGTTATCGCCAAAAATGACGCTATTTAGCGGATCTTTTTCAATTTTTTTCTGGGCAAACTAAAAGAGATAACGAAAAATTACCGAGAATAGACCCCCCCCAAAATAGTATATAAGGACCCCATAAAAAATATAAAATTTGAAAATTTCCAATAAAACACACGCACATATATAAAAACATATTTAACTTTTATACGAGGTACACTCAAAAACGTTAACACAGAACTAGGGTAGGTAGAACAGGTCATTTACAACACAAATTACTTTTATTATTATTATTATTATTTCTTGATAGGGCTAAGGTTTTCCCATTGAGCCCAGATTAATTTTCTATTTGTTGCTAAATAATGTCTTTTTTTCCATAATCAATTGGTCGACTCTATTCGTTTTCGCTTTGTTTTGAAGATGGAGGCCATTTTGTAATTTTCGACCTTACCCCACGAAATCACTCATAACTTTTTTGGAGCTTCAGAGAGAAATATAAATTAAACCAGCGAAACAAGTACAACTCAATGCTATTTGATACAACTCGAGTATTTAGACGAAAAAAATTATATTATTCGAATGTAGAGATTTTACGTTTTTTGGTATAGCTATCCGTTCATAGTTTCGCCATTAATGTGAATAATTAGACGATTTTGGTGTCATTTAGCAGCTGGGAGTAAGGATATGTTTCATCTAATGCATTTCCATTTCTGGGTTACTTTTTTCAGGCCAAATGTCAGTGCAAAATCCCGAAAAAAAAATAAAGTTAGTTTTTGAAACGAACCATCCAAAAACGACATCACACCGAATGCTTCTATTTTTTTTTTTTTAATAAGCATTTCAACAATTTTGCACTTGTTTCGTTGGTTTAAATTATATTTCTCTCTCTGAAGCCCAAAAAATGTTATGAGTGATTTCGTGGGGTAAGGTCGAAAATTACAAAATGGCCTCCATCTTCAAAACAAAGCGAAAACGTATAGAGTCGACCAAATGATTATGGAAAAAAAGACATTATTTACAAACAAATAGAAAATTAATCTGGGTTCAATGGGAAAACCTTAGCCCTATCAAGAAATAATAATAATAATAAAAAAAGTAATTTGTGTTGTAAATGACCTGTTCTACCTACCCTAGTTCTGTGTTAAATTTTTTTGAGTGTACCTCGTATAAAAGTTAAATATGTTTTTACATAGTTATGAGTGATTTCGTGGGGTAAGGTCGAAATTTCCAAAATGGTTTCCATCTTGAAAACGAAGCGAAAACGACTTATGAGTAGGTAATTTTGGAAAGTGTTGGAAATGATGTGTTCTACTGTTGGTAATGATATGCTCTACTTCTACCTGTGTAAAAGGTTGGAGATGGAAATGGAATTCTTTCCATCATTTTAAAAGCAACGCATTTCGGTCCGCAACGAAAATTACGGCAAACCATCTGTGATCCGTCATTGGTCAACACTTTGAAATAAATAATGTTTCCCCATGCTGTTTGAGTTTGACATGCCCGACCAACCTATTATTTGGATCTTCAATGATCGATTTGGTATTGATCATACATACACAAACATTGAGCCGTTCTTGTTGATACTTACTTACTTTACGTGTCCAAGGCCACCAAACAAATGCCATCAAATGGAATCCTGCCAATACTCTGCGACGCGTATGCCATTTTCGTCTGCGTTTATCAGTTCTTGGTGAGTGCATGTGGTTGTGAGTTTTGGGCAGACGCGGAGATGTGACATGGTCTGGATAGCGCCACATTCGCACTTGTCATCCTGCGACAAACCCCACTTGACCTTGTTGTATGCGCAGCGACCAACTTGTGCTCTCAACCGGTTCAAACATTTCCACGTCGGGAAGGGCAGGTTTGATCCCCTTGAGATTTCTTCTTTAAGGTCAAATGGTGGATCAGGTATTTTAAGCTCCCAGAGTTCTAGCCGTCTTGCACATGCTGAGGATTGGATTTCACAAGTTGTTGCTGTGAAACTTTTCCTCGACTTCAGTCTTCTCAGTGGCGGATGGTAGCCAAACATCATGTGTCTGGGGTCATTCTTCTGTTTTCCCCTTTCAATTTCAGCAGCCACTTGACGGCGTATATCTGGAGGTGCGATGCCTGCTAGTGGATATATCTTGTTGACAGGAGTTGGTCTCAGGCAGCCGGTCATGTTCTTGTTGATGTTGTTGTTGATGTTGTTATTGTTGTTGTTGATGATGTTATTGTTGATGTTGTTGTTGATGATGTTATTGTTGGTGTTATTGTTGTTGGTAGTGGTGATGAGGATGATTTACACCTTACAATATTACATAAGTCATGCATAAAAAAAATAATGAAATTTTGGAGTGGAGGGTCTGGACCCCATGGACCCCCCCTGGGTACGGCCTTGAGCTTGTTGTTTGCAATGAGAGTAGAAGGTGTTAAATAGTTGTAGGTACATTAATAATTATGATAAATAGATTATACTATTGTAGCCTCCCACGATTGAATCAAAATGTCTGCGTTACACCCTGTACATGGTATAGCGGTCAAATGAATAAATATTGATTTTGTATTGGTCATATGAGTTGTCATAGTCCAAAGTTTTTTTTGTTATTGTAGAACCGCCAATATTAAAGGGCGTTCAAGGATTATTCCTTGGGCGGTAAATTTTTAATAAAATTGCTGACTTGGACCCACTTTTGTTTGTCCTGTAGGTATACATAAGTTTTTTATGTAATATCTTAGATTTGTAACGTCTATCTGTGGAATATATTTGTCTGGTCCTGCTATACATAGGTACTGAACTTTGTCTGGTTATATTACCATGTATCAAGGTTGTGTCCAGGGTGTCCAGATCCCCCCCCCGCCCCCCCAAATTTCAATCGTTATTTTTAATGAAAATACTCTACTTTGCACGTGACTTATAATATTAAAAAACAACAACAAATAGCAACAATAACAAAAAAAACAATAACAGCAACAACAACA
>CM022875.1:40760707-40776000 GCA_012654025.1 Pachypsylla venusta
TTTGTTAATTTTTTTGAATTTTCCCACCAAATTTACCAAATGCGATTCAACGATGCGACAAGTTTGCCACAGTTACATTTGATTGTTCACAGTGGGGCTGTTGGATTAGGGACAAAATGTGGCTTTTATCGTATTTCGGTACTTGATGACTTTTTTGCTTCTAAAAATCATTTTATCTATTGTAAATTTAAGTTGTCCCTTCCGTGCTGCATACTCTCGAGAATTTCTAGGGGGCAGCTACCCCCCCTGCCCCCCCTTCCTATGCCCATGGTTCTGTAACAAATTTCCAGATTATTTTTAACAATTTTCATGCTTTATTGCATTATTAACGTTGCCATATTCGCACGTAGCTGTTTTCCCGTGCTTCGCTACGATTACAAAAACAATTTCGAGAATGCGAAATTAAAGCTTATCAATTTTAGATTTTTGGTGGAAGTGACCCTGAGAGTGCGCATTTAAAAAAAAACAGATGGAACCTGAAGGATATTACTTTTTGTATTGCAGAACATCTTCATATTCAATTTTAGTTTTCTCGCTCATGCCGATGTGGTACTTCTCAATTCCGATTTTTCTATTTGGAAGGTGGGTTCCATTCTCTGTCATTTTTCGTTATCTTTTTTAGTTCGCCCAGAAAAAAATTGCAAAAAAAACGCTAAAAAAAGACGTTTTTGGCGGTAACTTGCTTCCACTTGACATGCTAAAAGTAATCTGTGTGCCAAATTTCAAGTCTCTTGGTTTAGCTATTGTGGAGCTACGTTGATTATCAGTGAGTCAGTGAATCAGTATAACCAACTGGGCTTTGCGTTTTATAAGTATAGCTAGATAGATGAAAACGATCGATACTATCGATAGTTTTGAAAGTTAAATTGATTAAATCTTACTTAAGATCAAACATGAGTCAAAGTAGATTAACAAATCTTGCAATTCATTCAATCAAAAATGAAACTGCTGCAATGTTGGATTACGAAGATATAATATGTACATTTGCAGCGATTAAAGTGAGAAAAGTTAACATTTGAGTTTTTCATTTGTGATGGAGAAAAAATTTTAGGTTTGTAATATTTCGAGATTATATAAATCAGATAAAAAAATCATTTTTCATCAAGAATTGAGATCCAATGTTGACGTAATGTTTCTATAACTGAAAAATTTGGTTTTTCAATAATAAATATTTATTTTAGTGTGATTTCCTTATCTGAGGGAACAGCGAATATGGTTTTGCCGCCCCCAAAATCATTGCGCCTGGGGCGACCGCCCACCGGCCCACTTAGGTACGCCACTCTTCTTACTCCATCTTTCCACATCAAATCCGTCACAAGCAATCAGGGCTTTGGACAGGAAATCGGCTGGCAAATCTTACAGATTCTTGTATATGATGTATATTATTTCTCCTAATACAAATTTCATATTACGGACTCAAACAATGGAATCGGGGCACAGGTTTTCCCAGTAATGAAAGCGATTCTAGTATAGTCTTCTCCTATGCAAATGAATAGAGATCATTTCCTTCACGGGATGGCGCAGAATTATTCCGGGAAAACACACCTAGTTTTGAAAAATCTAGCCGTCTTTTGATTCAAAATGGCTCTTCCTAAACGGATCCTTTGGTCATATTGAATAACATTTTTTTGATTGTTGAATGTTTAAATAATAATGTTTTATGAAACTGATGGTCATCAAACTGGGTCCAGTCTAGTAAAAGGGGAGGTTTGACTGGAACTAAATCGGAACATTGTGGAACTGATTTTTTATTCACGACGTTGGGTTTCCTAAATAATGTTTTTTTGAGTTTTCAAAAAGGTCAGCCAGCGTCAATTCACGTTGAATACACCAGTTCCCGTTGGATCACTGAAGTTAAGCAACGTCCAGCAAGGTTGTACCATGTGGATGCCCACGTGGGTTTGCGCCCTCGTGATGCTGGATATTTTTCCGGCCCAACCCAGACCGGGTGAGGTCAATGTGTGTAGCTGGTTTGCAAGTTTCCAGCGAATGGAGGGTAAAAACCCCGTCTTGAATGACCAATAGATGTTTAAAGAGACGTTAAGACAAATTAAAAAAAAAGTCTCTGGGCAGAAGAAGAAGAAGAAGTTACAAAAGTAACCTGGATTAAAATTGTTAAAAAAAAAAAAATCCAATTTAACAATCGTTGATTTCTGCGTCAAATGACTCCTTAAAACAAAAAAATTGATCCACAATCTGCTCAGAATGGGCAAACTTTTCTATTTTGATTGAAAAGTGTGTTATGCTTCATAAAGAAAGAATTTGAACGAAATAACTGAACAATACAATCAATTGGTGTACTTAATGTAAAATTACCATGACCGCTGCATTTCATTACCAAGCCAAACAGGCAAACTTTACAAGGTCTTCATGAACTTAGCTACTTGCAAAGTCACCGGTTTTGATTGCGGTTAAAAAATATATATCAATTAATTACTTTTTCTTTTTTAAAAAATATATATTTTTTTAAATTTACTTCTGTCCTTGTTATTGCATTGCCTGCAGGATCAATTTTTACATTCGTCCAACATTCGTAGCAAGTTCTTTAACCCAATGATAGTTTTATCTTAGGTCCGGTCCTAACAAAAGCCGAGTTTTGAAACACTCGGGTTTGGGTATTGTATTAACACAGGTTGACAAAGTGTTAGATGAAACTCCCTGAAAACACGTCGTGGTAGGATCGGGCCTTACCGGGAAAAAAAATTGGTAATTATGAATCGTTCTAATTGCCATAATATATGTGACACTTTTTTTAAAAATTTGGTTTAACGTTTCTTTAACATCTATTGGTCATTCGCTTGAAACTTGCAAACCAGCTACTCACATTGACCTCGCCCAGCCTGGGTTGGGCCGGAAAACTGACCACACCCGACGTTACTTAACTTCAGAGATCTGTCGGGAACTGGTGTATTCAACGTGGTATGGTCGTTGACTATATATGTATCACTACATCGTCATTAAGATATCCTCTCCGCTCCAGGACGACCAGGACATTTTTTTTACAAAATTCTCAGAGCACACTAATATAAACAGGAATATATACCATCACAGTGCCAGAAAAAACCGAATAAACCTTTTCGGTAACCTCGTAACACAACCTATTTGTCACTATACTCTTAAACACGAATGGAACAAATCAATAATGATTATTATTGATGTGTTGATCGGGATGTCTTGTGTCTCAGATAAAATTCACTCCTTTTTTATAACTAGCTTAACTAAGGTATAGCGTATAGCCTTCCCTGCCGTTTTGTTGCAATTAGTTACTGAGTTATTCTAATGAAACTCAGTGCACACTCGGTGGGTCCGGGGGGGGACATGCCCCCCCGGTTTTTTTAATAGGGCGGTGTTTCTCAAATTTCATTATAGATACCTAATCACGTAAATTTTTTAAAAAAATATCAAATGAATGGTGATCCACTGTGTCTTTTATCACATTCAGTGTGTATGTGGGGGGGANGGGGGGGCAACTAAATCATTCCCAATCCTGAGACTAAATAGATGTAAGTATATAAAAAAATGGTCAAAAATTTTGTCATGGTATTTGGTATTTGTGGTAAGCTCTACAGCTTTTAACAAATTAGATATACCTCGATAAACATTGCAATAAAAAGTACTGCCCAGGACTCGAACCCTGGCCCCTAGGTTGCGAGTCCCCCCTCCAAATTTTCTATTAGGTATATTGTGCGATTGTGCCCCCCAAAACTAGAGGGCTATATCCGCGCAAGACAACAGCTCGTGGAGTCATCGAGCGGACTCCTATCTAAATACTAGAAACAGCCGATACTGCTTTACTACAGTGATCTGGTGTAATCAACAAACATGTGTAACGCCAGCATTAATCTTGAGGCACTTCAATCATCGCTTCCGTAGTTCAAAAGAAGTTGCTGTTGGGTGTTAATATTTCTAACAGTCATCATAATATCTTATGTTTAAGGCTAATATTTGACATTGGCCGCCAGAACCATGTCAATAACTGCACCCTCAAGGAAATTCTCATAATATCAAGTATGACCAATTTCTTTTCGCTCAACGTCTCTTTAACATCTATTGGTCATTCAAGACGGGGGTTTTACCGTCCATTCGCTGGAAACTTGCAAACCAGCTACCCACAATGACCTCCTCAGCCTGGGTTGGGCCGGAAAAAAGCCAGCATCACGAGGGCGCGTACCCACGCGAACACTCACATGCTACAACCTCGCTGGACGTTGCTTAACTTCAGTGATCTAACGGGAACTGGTGTATTTAACGTGACATAGACGTTGGCCCAATTTTCTTTATGAAAATTAATAAATCAGAATTGGCTTTGAAGAAATTACGATTAACAGACACTTCATAATCTTTTCGATTGTCTTTCGATTTTTTTTTTAACGTCTTTGTTTTCCTGAGGGAATTCAGATTAATTTGCCCACGAATAGGCATTTATTCTGATATCCTATTTCATTGAGGACTAAGGAGATTTTATCCTAATCTTTGATCATACTCATGTCAGAGCTGAAGTTATGTAGGGTTACAATTCATGCAATCCTATACAATACATTGACATTGAATTTGAAATAAACTAGATCAAACTTTGTAACTTTAGGGCCCCACCTACAAAATAGTATAATGCTATTATTTAGGGGTGATCATATTTTATTTTCACTCTACAAACTTTTAGTATAAATACTTTTGATTCTATTGCTAAAGGTACTAGTTTCAATTTGGTTCTATTTAGATCAACATCTCAAGTCAGAAAACCAAATCATGTACGCAAAGGTTAGTGAACAAATATCGTATTTTTTTACGTCTTTCTACAAATGTGAGTTCTTTTTACAAAATTTAAATTTCTCTCTAAGTGTCAGTGTTTTTACAAAAGTTCTCCATAAAGATTTCTCCTAAAATAGTGTTGTCATTTAAAAATTTCAATTTTGAGATTTGAGCCAACGATCATACGACGTTGAATACACCAGTTCCCGTCAGATCACTGAAGGTAAGCAACGTCGGGCGTGGTCAGTATTTGAATGGGTAACCGCTTGGGAACATAACATATCTTTGGCTCTTTTTTCTGTCCCAACCCAGGTTGGGTGAGGTCAATGTAGGTAGCTGGTCTGTAAGTTTCTAACGAATGGAGGGCGAAACCCCCGTCTTGAATGACCATTAGATGTTAAAGACACGTTAAAAAAAAAAAAAAAAATGAGCTTTTTCAAATGTGAAGATTGGTCAGTACGATGGATAGTTCCGAAATAATTTTTCGAGACGGGTCATTCGAGACGGGGTTTTACCCTCCATTCGCTGGAAACTTGCAAACTAGCTACACACATTGACCTCACCCAGCCTGGGTTCGGCCGGAAAAATAGCCAGTATCACGAGGCCGCGAATCCACGTGAACAGCTACATGGCACAACCTCGCTGGACGTTGCTTAACTTCAGTGATCGAACGGGAACTGGTGTATTCAACGTCGTATGATCGTTGGCTCAAATCTCAAAATTGAAATTTTTAAATGACAACACTATTTTAGGAGAAATCTTTATTCAACGTGCCATAGACGCTGGCTAGGGTTTTTGATTGCCCATAAATAATATTTATAAATTTTGTCTGACTAGTATTACAGGCATCCTTAGTGGTTCATTCGGTATATTGACGGATTCGTAACCTGGAGACAGGTGGTTCGAATTCAGCATAGACAAACAATTTTTGCCATATCGTGAGGAATTGCATGATGAAAAGAATTAGCTAAATATTTTTTTCCTTTATATTTTCTTCTTACTGAAAAGATACTTTTCTATTAGTCAGGTGGCACATCCCATTCACGCTTTCAAATGAAAAGAAAAGTCCCCAAAACATTTTTTCCTGATTTTTTTTTGCATTCTGAACTGCAAATTATGTTTATAAGGAAATTGTACTATCCACCTTAATTATTTGCCCTACCTTACGGCCAAAGCGGTCGTAAGGTACATTAAACTTCTATTTTCAAAATGTCTATTTTATCATGGACTTTTGCCGCCTCCTTTGGTGGGAGGTAGGCGCCGATGGATTCGAAATATGCTGATCGGGAAAGTCCCATCAGCAATACAATAGAAAAAATGAAACTTTATAATTAAACATCAGTTTAAAAGTTATGGAAGTGTAAAAAACAAAAGGTTAGATTTTTTTTTTTTTTTTTTTTTTTTTTTTTTTTTTTTTTTTTNTTATTTTCGGAGTATATTTAGGTATTTTTACTTCGTTATACCCGCCCCAGCCGTTTTGCTGTAATCGACTCCAGTTACCTACGCTTCTCTCCACGAGACTGAATGCACCCTAAAATTGTCCACAAAAAAGGGTAACGAAAAAGTTCAATGTGAAAGAGAAGACTAATTAACTGATATGAGAAAAATCCCCTATTGACACCCGATGGGCTCAATGAAGTTTCTGAAGCCTAGGAGTAATATTTTTCCCTAACTTATTGTTGATATCCATCTCACAAAAATCACTAATTAAAAATATATTTGTCTTTCAGATCGCCGTCTTTCTTGCAGTCGTGATCGCTGCCGTGCATTCCGCACCACAGTACGCACCACCCCCACCACCACCTCCAGCTTACCATTCCCCACCTCCAGCCTACAAACCAGCTTACAAACCAGACTACCCAGATGCACCACCCAAATACGAATTTGCCTATGAAGTAGCTGATGCCCACACAGGTGACTACCACAGTCAACACGAAACCAGAGACGGTGATTATGTTGTCGGTTACTACAGTTTGATCGAAGCAGATGGAACAAAAAGAGTTGTAGAATACACTGTTGATGAACACAGTGGATTCAACGCTGTCGTCAAAAAAGAAGGTACCCCATCTTACGCTCCAGCCCCATACAAACCAGCTCCACCTCCAGCATACGCTCCAGCATACGCCCCACCTCCACCTCCAGCACCATATAAACCAGCTCCACCTCCATACAAACCAGCCCCATACAAACCAGCTTACAAACCAGCCCCACCTCCAGTATATGCCCCACCTCCACCACCAGCTTATGCTCCAGCACCATACGCTCCAGCTCCACCTCCATACGCACCAGCTCCAGCCCCATACGCACCACCACCTCCACCAAAATACTAGATTTAGTACCAAAAATTCATTAGTGTCCACATCTGTACATAGTACCATGTTCCTATTCCACACGAACCACAATGTTTGAGTTAATTTATTTATTCATTTATTTATTTAATTAAATTATTATTAATTAATAATAAACTTTAGTTTTACAAATCCTGGGAACGGTTTTCCTAAGACACCTAATCAGTTCAAAACTGTTTTCACGATTTGTAATGTTGTCTCAAGATGAACTTTTACTGTCTTAATTTCTAAAGCAGGGTCCACACTTATGTTGAACAGTTGCATGTTTCCATACAAGGGGGAACATTTCAAAATGTTTCCAGAGACATTTACATTTTTGATATTAGAGATGCAATATTTTTTAATAATTCTTCGAAAAAAGTTGTTGAATCCAGAACACCTGTATTCCAAATTCAATTCATCAACATCGTCCAAGATCAAATCTTTCATGAAGTCAGCTGTACTGTATTTATTTCTTCCACGAGAAAGAGTCGGTCTTATCCAAAACCTCCTCGGCATATTTTCGTCTAGTTACCCCAAAAGGACAGCGACGGCAGCAGTTATAAGAATGTCTTCCTCACTCATTTTTTGATTTTTTTTAAAATATTGTAAAAAAAAAACAAGATAAAAAAGCAAACAATCCACTTATCGCAAGGTCTTAGTTTTACAAATCCTGGGAACGGATTTGTAAAAAAGCAAGTTAAATAAAAGCCTTTAAAATAAGATATGACAAGCTGAAAACATTTCCCTACAATCTCTCAACAACTGAATTGAAACTATGTGAAAACAATTGTGTTGTTTTCAGGTGGTGCACACTAAAAATTAAGTGTAGACACTGCGTGTTGCCTAACATTTGTTGTACAACATTTGCAACATAAGTGTGAACCCTGCTCCTCGTCAGCAGGAAATATGACAAGCACAAACCAATTCGGTCCTCCTACCTATAAACAATATTTTTTTCACTATTACATTACTTTATATTCTGTAGGTTACGAATTCGAAGAACAACTAAAAATAACACTTTCTGTTTTTATTTATCACAAGAACAGGCAGCAAAACAATTGATTTGTGATTTTTCAACTAGGCCCTAGCCATTCTCAAACTGGGCGATAGCGCCCACCTGTGGGCGTTTGCTGGCGTTCAGTGCACGTTCTGAGCGATTTTCTATTTTGATGGGCAGTTGAAGGAATAAGTAGGCGCTGAACAGTTTAGCAAAGATTTTTTTTCCCCACAATCTCTTAAAGTAGGTACCTACTCAGTAATAATAAGAAACCTATTATCTTTTTACTCTTTTGAAAGTGAAATATATTTTGGGTCACCTAAAAAGGATATTTTTATCCTTTGTTTTTTTATATAAGGTTGGTAAGTAAGTACCTACAAACCTAATACTTATCCTATGACTAAATTAAATTAGATTATAAAAACTAATGCATTAGTAAAAAAGACAAATTTTAAATGGAAAATTATATTGGTGGGCGGTAAAATTAATTGGATTGTCAGGGTGGGCTCTAAAGTAAAATAGTTTGAGAACCTCTAAACTAGGGGAATTGCAAAAAAAAAATCAATTTAGATATTAAAAGTCAATTTGAATGGTGCTTTGTCTTTCTAAAAAGGCCTTACAAATGCCTTGGCTCACATGAAACTAAATAATGAGCACTTCCAACATGTCCATAGTCTGCAATCCTTTTGTCAGTAGAAGACAAATTAACGTTCTATTTTTCCTTTGGTTTGTTTTAACAGACTGGTATAAGAGAAAGCACATTTCAGCAACTGTGGAACATATAAAAATAATAAATAGGATCAAATATGTGTCTTATGCGTTCAGGGGCGTAGCGAGGGTGGAAACTGTGTGTGTGGGGGGGGTAATGTGTAATAAAATGCCAACTCACCACTGCAATTTGCCGACTGAAATACCATATAGAGATTATAGAGGAATGAAATTATGTGGGTATGAATTATCACTGAATTTTATTGTGAAATTGTTGATTTAACTAAAAAAGTCAAGTCAAGTATATTTTTTTAGTCAAGTGAAGATATAGTAATTTTCAACCTTCATCATACATTTTACTTTTTACAGCAAATTGTCACATGAGTGTACAAAAGAGAAGATAACAATACGCAGAAATATTGATTTCATGAATCTATGCCCCTTGAATCGACAGAGTTTTCAACGGCAGATTAGAAATTTACGGTGTTTTAATAGCGACCATTTTTGGACGATTTCATGGATGTTAATTTCGTCCACCAGCGAATTGCCGACTGATGAATGTTGGAGAAAGATGTGTCACACCCCCATACCCCCCACTCGCTACGCCCCTGTATGCGTTCAAATATATGTCTTATTTAGGAAATTCAGGAATAATAGTCAAAATTACGAGATTATTAGCAGAATTCACCTGATAGAAGTATACAATGTGGGACCGCGGTTGATTTTGGTTTATTGTTTTTATTAATGAAACTTTGGAATCGTCACGAAAAAAAAAAAGTGTTTCAAAAGGTTATGCAAAAAAGGAAACCTCGTATAGTAGAGCTCAACTAAAGGCCACTTTGCTTAATAAACCCTTATACGGAAATGGACCCTAAAGTAGCTAGGGCCACCCAAAGTTGGCACTTAAAATTCGAAAAATAATTATTAAAAGTCGAATGATTTTGCGATTGACTTCCTTTTTGCATGGCATCTTCGATTGTTATCATGCTTCTTTGGTGAGTATTTGGCACTTTTCCCCGATCAGGGGCGGAGATATGGGAGGGTCATGAAATGAAAATGCCTAAAACTTTTTGATGCGTATTTTTATGGTGTTGTAAGGTATGACATGTCTTCTAAAACTATTTTTGCTACAAAAAAGACCGGAATAGCTCTTGTCTAAAACCAACCGTTGACCTTTTAAAATCACAAAAATTGAGCGTAGGTTGAACGAAGGAAGCGAACTTTATTTTAACACAACACAAAAAGTAACCAAATTTCAATTCTCCTGCACACAAAAAAAGTAGTAATTGTGAAAACCGACAAATAATTTGATTTTTAAGTGCCAACTTTGGGTGGCCCTAGCTACCTTGGGGTCCATTTCCATATAGAGGTTTATTAAGCAAAGTGGCCTTTATTTAAGCTCTACTGTACGTGGTTTTTTATATAACCTTTTGAAACACCCTGTATTTTCTAGTAAATTTATTTATTATTGAATAGAGATAAATAGTGATCATTCAAACTTACGTTAACAAAGGTGTCCATTGAAGCCTCGGTCGCCAATCCTCCCAGTGTGTACTTGACGTGTTTAGAAGTTCGTCTCATAACTATCATGATGTTAGTGATCATTCAAACTTACGTTAACAAAGGTGTCCATTGAAGCCTCGGTCGCCAATCCTCCCAGTGTGTACTTGACGTGCTTAGACGTTCGTCTCATTACTATCATTATGTTAGTGATCATTCAAACTTACGTTAACAAAGGTGTCCATTGAAGCCTCGGTCGCCAATCCTCCCAGTGTGTACTTGACGTGTTTAGAAGTTCGCCTCATAACTATCATGATGTTAGTGATCATTCAAACTTACGTTAACAAAGGTGTCCATTGAAGCCTCGGTCGCCAATCCTCCTAGTGTGTACTTGACGTGCTTAGACGTTCGTCTCATTACTATCATTAAGTGTTTAGACGTTCGTCTCATTACTATCCTGATGTTAGTGATCATTTCTCTGTCTTTTATTTTATACCAGGGTCGGAAATATAGAATCCTCAATGGGTGACAAGTCTGAAAAATATAAGTGTAATTACAAAATATGTATATATCAAGGACTAGCTGACTTTGGCCGCAAGAGGTTGACGAGGCATGGCTGTATGTGTTCCATGTCCTTACTGTGGTATCAAGTAGCCCAGGACCGGATTAACCTTCCGCGGGGCTGGTAGCACTTTCACAGGGCGGGGCCTCCTCTACCCCCGGCCGGCGCCATCTAGGTAGTCTACATTTTGGAGCCAGTAAAAAAATTGATTTTTTTTATCTTATCCTAGATTAAACTTCAAGTTCCTAGGTAGTAGGTACCTACTTGTACTTTCCTAAATTAGATTTTACTACATACTTTGAAGAAATATATAGTGTAAGTTGTCAAAGCGTGGGGCCCTCTAAAGGGCAGAGCCAGTATCACGTGCTGCAAGTGCTACTATTGTATGAGGGGTTGTATTTTTTTTTTTGTTAATCCGGCCCTGAAGTAGCTTCTATATCAAGTAGCTTGAGAAATAGGAAAAATCAACTAATCAAATTCGAAGTGTGATAAATATCACTTGGGGTAAAGTTTTTGTAAAAAATGCCTTAAATTGCACCCATGATCTAAAAGATCAATGAACAAACCACAATTCACCTTCATAGATTACTTACTAAAACACTGATAATCACTTGTCATTTTTGAGATATCGAAATGATTCTGTGAGTGCTAATTTCTCTTTCATATAATTATCTATAGATGTCAATTTATTGACAGCTCGTATTACTTTGATCACCATATTACGGATACGGGTTCGTTAATACTTTAATACTGTTAGAGAACTAATCCAAAGGTCCATGTTAAATGTGAGTCCAGATAGCCACCCAGAATTGCAAACAAGGGCTTTCCGCGTAGAAAAGTTGCATCCTTGATTATATTTTCATTTCTGGCTTAACACTCATATAACTCGCAGAATCTAATTACCTATACAGACCATCAATCTATCGAAAACAGAAATAACCACCCATCAGTCATGGCGTACCTACTAATTGTTTCCCTATGTATAAGTTACTAATTTTTAATCACGGGTAACTTACTAAATCACTGATGGTCTGAAAGAACCACATAATAACAAACGTAACAATCAAAGCCATTGTAATCATCAAAGCAGCTTTTGAATTAATCACGGATAACTTACTAAATCACTGATGGTCTGAAAGAACCACATTATAACAAATGTAACAATAAAAGCCATTGTAATCATCAAAGCAGCCTTTGAATTTTTGGGATCGAATCCAAACTGAAAAGACAAATAATAACCAATTTAAGAATTAAGTGGAGTATATTTCCTTCATTTAAAAATAATTTTATTTATTGGTATGCATTGTGTGTTCCTTCTACTTTTCATATATTTAGATGGTACTAAATTTTCCTTTTTTTTTGTATTTCTCATGCGTGGATTAAGCAAAACGCCGAGAAAAACATAATGAACGTGCTGAGTTTATCCTTAAGAATTTTATTTCATACTTGATAATGGAAATGAACGTGCTGAGTTAGTCCTTAAGAATTTTATTTCATACTTGAAACATAATGAACGTGCTGAGTTAGTCCTTAAGAATTTTATTTCATACTTAAAACATAATGAACGTGCTGAGTTAGTCCTTAAGAATTTTATTTCATACTTGATAATGGCGTAAAATGCGAAATACGAGTATTGAATATTGAAATTGTAGAACATAAATCATCCTTTCCCTTTGAAGACACCTGTTCAAAAACCAGATAAAAATGTCCAAATTTTAAAAAAAAATCGTTTTGTATTGAAAAAAAATATGTCATATTACACATTTCGGTACAAAAACCATAGTCAAGCAACGAATATTCATTTCTAGATATTAGAGTACTTGTCTGCTTATACAATAGTCAGAGATGGATTGGGGACAAAAAACACATAATTCTAAGCATATCTTAATATTTTAAAATGAACATAGGACCTTTATAGTTTTTGCACCGGTGTCTTTTACTTTCTTCGTCCATTTACATACCTATCGTAGGGATTATCGATATTACCATATTCATCATTGATTAAATTACGGTATCTCATACATCAAAATTTTCCAAAAAAAAACTTTATAAATTGAAATGCAAAAATAGCCATCATCAATGGCAATGGAACCTTGACTTGAATACACTAGATGCGGTATAATCCTTGACACATAGATTCAAACCCTCGTAATGGTATTCCCGGCCCAGCCAGTGTTGGGCCGGGAATACCATTTTAATGTGTTGAAAATACTACACTAATCCTGCTCGGATTCAATCTCAAATCTCAAGTGGTTACAATTCGATAGTAGATATTAGGTCTTAACAATAAGATAGGTAGGTATATTTTACGAAACTTACCATAATCAGTTCAAAGGAAGAAACAGCTAAAAATGTAACTCCTAGAGAGAAGGCAACAAAGATTAACGAGGATACAATGTCAGAAAAAAGTTCCATTGCTTTCAGTAACCTCTGATGAAGTATTAAAACATCTCGAAATTTAATTTTGATGGTATCATCGTAATGAATATTTTCGATGTCGCTTGGATGAATCAAGAAATGTTCAAAATACAAGTTGATAATTTCGTTCATGGATTGGAAGAAGTAAACCATTGAAAAGTAGCATGTCAGTACGGGAACAAAAAAAGAGGAACTTAAAACCATTTGCAATGTCTGAAAGGAATACGAGAACAAAAAATGAGGAACTTAAAACCATTTGCAATGTCTGAAAGTAATACGAGAACAAAAAATGAGGAACTTAAAACCATTTGCAATGTCTGAAAGGAAAATAGAAAATGACTCCAACGAGCAGAGGCTACGTCTGCTGTGCCAGGCTCCATAGAGACATGGTCTTTCTATTTGGATACTACCTCTCTTTGGAATTATTTACCTACTAGCAGATGCTACGTCTGCTGCGCCAGGCTCCATAGAGACATGGTCTTTCTATTTGTATACTACCTCTCCTTGGAATTATTTACCTACTAGCAGATGCTACGTCTGCTGTGCCAGGCTCCATAGAGACATGGTCTTTCTATTTGGATACTACCTCTCCTTCGAATTATTTACCTACTAGCAGATGCTACGTCTGCTGTGCCAGGCTCCATAAAGACATGGTCTTTCTATTTGGATACTACCTCTCCTTCGATTTATTTATCTACTAGCAGATTCTACGTCTGCCATTTTTATATTTTTGCAATTATGCTCCCTCTCCCTCGCCAAAATCGAAATTTCTATAAAATTCCTAGGTGAAAAAATATAGCAAATGATATCAGAATGATACGACTTTTTTTATTAAACCAAAATTTCTACGAATTATTAGCAAAAATTATCCAATATACCTACCTAATTCTCGGTCGACACAATATAATTCAATATCAGTATACCAATTTTTTTCAAAATGAGACGAATTTTTCATTTTTACATTTGTTGGCCACTGCCAGTGCCCCAAAATCAAAATTTTTGCACTTCAATGGTTAGGTGACTAAGTATACCAAATTTTATCAAAATGGGACGAATTTTATATTTTTACATTTGTGATCAAAATTAGAGGACTTTAACATTTATTCACATTTGGGACTCTACTGGGGGCTCTAAACGGGGCCCCTGGTAAAGTTACTGCTCTACGGACCAATGTCTTTAGGTAATATATTGCTATGATTATAATTTTAAAATTCATCAAAATTGTTTAATTGGTTTTTAATTAAATTTCAATTAATTAAAATTTAATTAATCAAACCGATTAATTAAATTTCAATATTTTAAATGATCCCTGTCGGCTCTAGACAATAATTATTTAACCGTTTTCTTTTACAAGGGATTTCCATTTTAAGGAGCTTGTTGGGACTCTGGTGGGGCCCGTGACAGCGATACACCGGCTTGAGACCATTTCTTTTAGATAAAATGATTCCAAAATTAGTGATTTTAATTTTCATCAAAATTGGTTATGTGGTCTTGATTTTAGGATTCGGTACCAAAAATACTGTTCGGAGCCCTAGCGGTGTCCTTGGTTACGATATCGAAAAAAATAGATGACCTGTTCCAAATATCATCAACATCGGACCAGCGACTCCAAATATTTCCAAACTTCAAAAATAGTGAAAATATGGCCCAATAGCAATAGAAAATGACATTTTGATCTTTATATTTGGTTCGGGGTCCAAATTTTCCGCACGATTACATTACTTTATCTTGTATAGGAAGAGAAAGTAAACATATTGAGTCCACCCGTTTGCTACGTTGTGAATAAGGGGAAAACCTATAAAATGAGGAATAGACTTTGGTCTTTATAATATTTGTAAGACTTAGAAGTATCCTTGTAACTGGAGCGTAACCAATAGATTTATTTCCTTGAATGAATAAATATATATATTTAAAAGTATTTTAGTCAGCGTCTATGGCACGTTGAATACAACAGTTCCCGTTCGATCACTGAAGTTAAGCAATGTCTATTAAGGCTATTACCAGCGAGGTTGTTCCATGTAGGTGTCCA
>CM022875.1:40782446-40798048 GCA_012654025.1 Pachypsylla venusta
GACGGATGGGTCTTCGAAAACCATCTGAGGCGGTGGAAGGACGTCTCGGGCCTGAGACACAGCAAGGCTGTGCTACAGGGACCATCCAAGGACCTTACTATGGAGATCCTTGCCCTCTGTCGCAAAAATATCAGACTAGCCACGGGCCTGATTACTGGGCACTGTGGACTGAGAAAACATCTGCACACTATGGGCTTCTATCAAGACCAGGTTATGTGCAGACTTTGTGGGGAGGATGAGGAGACTGCTTCTCACGTTATCTTTGATTGCAACTCCCTCATTGCGTGGAGACTAAGTATGGGACAACTACATACCAGGCTTGACATTCACGCAAAACACCTAGCCAAAAGGCTGATCAAGCTTGCGCTGATCTTAGGCCTTAGCTAGGAAACAGGCTACCTTCCAAGCACAAAAAATCCATAAGAGGCTTAGGTGCAAGGACGTGCATAGCCCTAAAGAAGAACTGAGCTCATGAATATACGAATATACGAACATCCCTGTCAATACGACTTAGAATTGTGAAATGCCTATGTGTTCTCTGTACTGTACTATGGAATGGAGAGTGGGATACTCAGAGGAACATTTTGAAGAATTTGGAGGCTTTTGAAATGTGGGTATACAGACGTATGTTGAGAGTATCTTGGAAGGATAGAGTAACAAATGAAGGAGTGTTGCAGAGAATGGGAAAGAAAGGTGAAGTGCTGTTTGCCATAAAGAAAAAAAAGTTAGAATTCCTTGGACATGTGATGAGAAATGAAAAATATAAATTGCTGCAGTTGGTTATGGAAGGAGAAGTTTGTGGAAAAAGAAGTGTGGGTCGTTCAATAACATCATGGATTGAGAATATAAAAGATTGGTATCATTTATCAAACACAGAATTATTTGAGGCAGCCCAATGTAGAGAAACCATAGCCATGATGATAGCCAACCCTCATTTGTAGACGGCCGACTAGGAAGAAGAAGTATTCAGTTGAACCCAATATTTTCATTTCAATTTTTTTTTATTATTCCTAAAATGCATCTTTATCAATCGGTCGTTAAATACCAAAATTTCTAAACTCAACTTTTATTTTAATATTTATTGAAGTCTGATTACTGCACCTATATGTTGTAATAATTAATATTTAAATTTATATTTTTTGGTTCCAGCCTTGTGTCACACATGCCCTCTAAACATTTCTTATTATTGCAGGCAGGTAACCAAGTTTTACATATTAAATTGACATTGACTTTTTTTTTCTTTCTTCAACTAGATCAACTTCTAGCCACCTTGTGTGTTGTTTAATGTTTTGGGGAGGTGGGAGGGTTCCACCTACAAACCAAATATTTAAGGGGTGAAATACTTATTGACCATTATCATTTTTTTAATCACTATAAATACTTTTGATTTTGCAGATAAAGGTATCAGTTCTATTTTGATTTTAAACATATCAACACCTCGAACTTCAAGCCTAATCATGTACGCAAAGGTTAGTTTCCATCTTTTGTTATTTTTAATAGTCAAGTGAAATATTTTGTAGCTTTTTAAAATCTAAATTTCAAAGTGCATTGTTACCACACATTTAAGTTTTGCTTTCGTTGTTCGTTGGAAAGTGTTTCGATTCCCGGTCTTCCTTTATATTAATTTATTTTGTGAAATTCAACTATTTGATTTTTTTCTTTTAATGTTTTCTAAATCGTTTTATTATCTGTCGCATTTTCAGGGCCGGATTAAGAATAGTAGCATTTGTAGCACGTGCTACGGGCCACGTGCTTTAACAACTTACACTAGATATTTCGACATTTCTGGGTTGACAATTGAAAATAACATATCATTTTGCCCCCAACTCTTCAAAGTATGTAGTAAAATCTAATTTAGGAAAGTACAAGTAGGTACCTACTACTTAGGAACTTAATAAAGAAACGATTATTGAAACATAAGCAAATTGTTTTTTTACCATTAGCGGTGACCATGTATTATCGATGTTGGTATACAAAGTGCTACGTGCCTCGCCGGAGGTTAATCCGGCCCAACGCATTGTTGACTGATCACATCACTAAGATTAAATTAAAAGTTGGACTATGGTGGTATTAACTACAGCAATAGTATGTAAAAAACTAAAAAAACTATTTGTTAAGCTTTTACTCTACCTATGTATATTGCAATCTTTACCTCTTTTGTATTGCACATCGGCGGTAGGTTACCAGAAATTCACCATTTGTCGCCCTATAATTTTCTCCTCTTGTTAAAATAGACCAATGCACATGCGCCTTTAGAATAATTAAAAAGGTATATCGGCAGCTCACTCCATTAGTCAGGCAGTTTTGCATGTGTTCAGTACTGAGCTGGGAATTAGCTGAATAGATGTTGTTAATAATTAAAAAACTATAAAAGAATAATTAAAAAACTATCCCAAAGTCAATGACTGCACCACGTTAAATACTCCAATTATCGGCAGCTCACTTCATTAGTCAGTCATTAGTCAGTTTTGCATGTGTTCTGTACTGAGCTGGGAGTTAGCTGAATAGCTGTTGTTGATTTTAGCGAAAATGCGGGGGAGATTAAAACAACTTAACTTTTCTTTTTTTTTTAATTTGTTTTAACGTCTCTTTCACTTCTATTGGTCATTCAAGACGAGGGTTTCACCCTCCATTCGCTGGAAACTTGCACACCATCTACCCACATTAGCCTCAACCATCAGCCTGGGTTGGGCCGGAAAAATAACCAGCATCACGAGGGCGCGAATCCACGTGGATACCCTGGTGAAACCTCGCTGTACGTTGCTTAACTTCAGTGATCTAACGGGAACTGGTGTATTCAACGTGCCATAGACGCTGGCTATACGACTTAACTAAACTAGTTATAAAAATAGCATGCTACATAAAGCTGCTTTAAAACTTCAAACCCGTAAGAAGTGGTGATCACCTAAAGTGACCCGATGAGTCGATGGGTCTAAACATAATAACCTACAATTAAATTATTATATTAATACCTTTCTGTTGATTTGGACGAAGAATGGGTTTTTATTTAATTTTGAAAAATAAATTCAACCTATTTTATGTTTCAGATTGCTCTTGTTGTATTTGCAGTAACTGTTATCGCTGCCGTACAGTCTGCCCCTCAATATGGACCACCACCTCCAGCTTACCATGCTCCACCTCCAGCCTACAAACCTGCTTACAAACCAGACTACCCAGATGCACCACCCAAATACGATTTCGCCTATGAAGTAGCTGATGCCCACACAGGTGACTACCACAGTCAACACGAAACCAGAGACGGTGATTATGTTGTCGGAGTTTACAGTTTAGTAGAAGCTGATGGAACAAAAAGAGTTGTAGAATACACTGCTGATGACCACAGTGGATTCAACGCAATTGTAAAGAAAGAAGGTACTCCATCTTACGCTCCAGCTCCATACAAACCAGCTCCAGCTTACAAACCAGCTCCTCCTCCAGCATACGCCCCAGCTCCAGCTTACGCTCCAGCTCCTAAATATTAGACCATCAGTTTCCCCTTATTTTGATTGTAAATAGTTCCTCCTCAATTAAGTCCTTCGTTATTTATTTGTTTTGTTTTGTTGAGCGTGTATGTTAAAAATATAGACAGTTTCCGCTATATCTGGCAACAAGTGCCACAGATAGTGTGAAGAAAAGTTTATCTCTACCAGATAATTTGTAATTCTTATTTCTCTTAATCTTATTACTAGTGATTCTAAGGATTTTAGACCTCACTCACTTACCTAAATGGCCACCATTTGAAACGACGTAGCCCAAAAACTACTGAGCTAAGTCTATGAATGATTAATTGCATGACTATTCCAAAGCTGGATAAGAAGTTCAAAAGTTATGGTGGTACAAAAAAAAACTAACAATTTGATTTGATGTTAAAACTAGACCTCACTTCATTCCGTCGATGATTATTATTTCTTTAAAATAATTAGTAAAAGGGTTTTAATAAAGATCAATTATACGATACAAGTTGGTATGTCCATAATGCATACTTAATTTTTGTTACCTACTTGTATGGCTATGCTTGGATTCGAACAGCTAGCCCCCGGGTTGTGATATCGTTAATCAAATTTTCAAATATATTAGACATAGAATTACGGAGTGCTTTTATTTCTTACGATATTTTCAAATTATATGATGAGAGTGTCAAACGGAACTCTACAAGAATGAATAGTTTTTGAAAAAAAAAAGCTATTAATACCAACCCCACAGTAAAATTTTTGTGTAACAAGAGCATTGTTCTGTTATCAGACTCTATTCAAATTATTGTTGGTTTATTATTTTCAATAATGAACTTTGAAATCGTCACGAGAAAAAAAATATACCCCCCTCAAAATTTTTAACTTATTTTCGTACTCTCAAACCGGAAATGGCCATCTGCATCAAAAATGATTGTTTTTTTTCGAAAATTCGAACTGGTTCTGAGAAAAATCGAGAGATCATAAATTGGCGAAGTTCTATTATATGTTGAGTAATTTTCAAATTTCTTGAAAAGTTTAATATGAAAATGTCTTTGGAGACTAAAATTTTATTTTATGAATGAGATAATTTTTAATTTAAATTTTCGTCATACGACTTTTTCATCTAAGCGACTAATGTCGAAAAAGTCGTATGACGAAAATGATGATTTTTTGAGGAATTTTAAAATATTTGGCTAAATAAATATAATTATTTAAGTATGCATTATTAAAACTGGTGACCACTCAACTGTAAGGTCTTTTTTTATATATATATAATTTGGCTTAACGTTTTTTTAAAATCTATTGGTCATTCAAGACAGGGGTTTTATCCTCTATTCGCCGGAAACTTGGAAACCAGCTATCCACATTGACCTCACCCAGCTTGGGTTGGGCTGGAAAAATAGCCAGCATCACGAAAGGCGCGAACCAACATAAACACCCACATAGAACAACCTCGCTGGACGTTACTTAACTTCAGTGATCTAACGGGAACTGGTGTATTCAACGAGCCATAGACGCTGGCTTGTGAGGTTTTTAATTTCACACCTAATAATTACAGACAAAAGAAGTTTCCAACTTCACTCGAAAATATTACAATCATTGTGATGTTGTCCTGAACCGATCATACAATATCTTATAACTACAGCTAGTAAAATTTCTGCAGTGAAAACTCCCCCCCCCCCCTTGACTGGTCAACGAAAAAAAGATAGTTTGTAGGGATAAGTATAATAGGTAGGTGATGGTATATTATGACTTTAAATCTTTGAATAACATGTTAATTATAAGTGTTAAAAAATATTAATTATAAAATAAATTAAATTTAAACAAAACACCAAAAACACTATTTATATTAATTTACGAAGAAACTAGTTTCGAATCATTCGATTCATCAGCAGTCTAGTCGAGTCTAAAGATGGAAGTATGTCAACTTCCATACTTCGACTCGACTAGACTGATGATGAATCGAATGATTCGAAACTAGTTTCTTCGTAAATTAGTATAAATAGTGCTTTTGGTAAGTGTTTTGTTTAAATTTAATTTATTTAATAATTAACATATTATGACTGTAAAAATGTATGCATATACAAAACTACAAGATTAATGCAGGGTTATAGCTTATCAATTGTAATGGGGACTAAACATTAGCATATTTTTGTTGTTGTTTCTGCCAAGAACAATTTAGCTAATATTAAAGAGATAATAAAAATAAGGGAACCACAAAGCAAGTTTATGAAAAAGAATCAACATTTATAGTGAGACCGCAGCTGTAATAAACTTGTTGTTTGCTGCTAAAGTTTTTAAATTCATGTCATCTGTCATACATCTAATCTTTCAGGCTAATCATTGTTACAGTCCCCCGGAATGCATGTGAATAACTGCAATATTATTAAATATTAGCTGTTTCGCCCGTGCTTTGCTACGGCCTATAGCTTGACGCCTTAGAGGCATGGCCGTTCTCGTGCTAATTGCTATCTTTCTCGCTCTAATGTATTTCTTATGGGGATTTATTACTTATCGTGATTTCTAGCCCTTAAAATTAAAATTTTGCAGAATCCTTTCTTAGTGCACACTTACATGGTGCAGCGAAGGTCCCTGCCAAATTTCAAGTCTGTAGCATTAAAAGTTTCGGCTCTACAGTGATCAGTCACTCAGGACATTGCCTTTTATATATAAAAATTGATATAAACATTATATTATTGCTTTTTGTGTTATTTTACACCATCAGCTCAAGTGGAATCAGCCCGTGAGTCAACATCTCACAATCTCAAATATGAACTATTTTTCACTAGGGTAGGCCATTATTAGATTGAAAAAAAAAAAAAAAAAAAAAAAAAANAAATGCCAGCTTTTATGGCACGTTGAATACACCAGTTCCCGGTAGATCACTGAAGTTAAGCAACGTCCAGCGAGGTTGTACCACGTGCGTGTCCACGTGGGTTCGCGCCCTCGTGTTGCTGGCTATTTTTCCGGCCCAACCCACGCTGGATGAGGTCAATGTGGGTAGCTGGTTTGCAAGTTTCCAGCGAATGGAGGGTAAAAACCCCGTCTCGGATGACCAATAGATGTTAAAAAGACGTTAAGCCAAATTAGAGCATTCGGATATCTTTCCACACAAAATTTCGAATATTTTTAATTTTTTTTTTTATCATCGTATTGTGTCCCCATATTGTCCGATCCCAAACCTTTGTCTCATTGCTACGATTCTTAGACTAATGTCCCAGAACGGTGTTTATTTAGTTTTGAAATCAATGAGGTGTGTTTTGTTAAACAATAAATTTTCAAGCAGGAACATTGAAAGATAACTTTAGAAATATTACTGACAACCCCGCCCATATTATGCTACGTTGGGGACTAAAGTTTGAATTTTATTATTATTTATGTGAGAGAGTATTGCAACAAAACAATTGACCCCTAGTAATTAGATAATTAAAATTAGCATACAAACCGCATTGCAAAACAATTTTCAACAATATTACGGAAAACGGTAAAATAATAAAATTTGGTAGGTAATGTGCTTCATAATTGGAAACAATACTGAAAGAATGATTTGTGGATGTATTTATTCACAATTTACGTCGCATCATGTGACGGCAGGTCCAGATCAAGCATGCGCTGGCCCTTGGCACATTTGGGCGCGGGGTCCCTAAAATGAATGTTTTGAATAAAAAATAAAAAATAGGTACATATAACATGCTAAAATGTATAAAAGTCTACATAATTGTGAACGTTAGTGAACTCCACCTTTGACCCCGGTATGCGGTATACACATACATCCCAAAATGCACTTGTGTATGAAGGTATGTTTGTTTGTTACACGATATAGGCCACAATTTTCATCCGATTTCGAAGAAATTTGATACACATGTTTAGGAAATGAAGGAATTTTGCTGCATAGTTTTTTGTGTTCCCCAGGGGGCCCAATATTGAGTTTTTTTAAAATGTTTTTTTATCTTTGTAGCGGTTTGTTGTAAAAACGTAGAATATTGATATGTTATGGCTGATGTTAAGGGCTTTTCGATTTTGTGGGCATTGGTTTCCCTCGCGGGGGGGGGGGGGGGGNGGGGGGGGGGGGGGGCGGAAGGGCCAAATATTGTGTATTTTAAGAATGATTTTTATCTTTTTAGCGGTTTGTTGTAGAAACGAAAAATTTCTACAACCCTCGGGGGCCAGGGCATCCAATTCAGGTTACCAGGCTAAAACAAGCACTAAATGCACAATATAAGATTTCACACCATTTGGAGATCGCAGCTCTTACAAAAGATTTTGTGTTCATTATTTGTTGTTGCGCGGTTCGTATCACAAGATTTTTCATTAATTGTACATGAAAAAACAGATGGAAGATGTGAATCTCTACAATTTTTTATAATTCTGGATCATAAAAACAGGAGGCAGTGGTATCAGGGCCACAGACAGAAAATCCGGGCCGGGGGGAAAAATTTATCGGCCCCTCCATTATACTTTCATCGAAAATTCTAAAATCATCGTATGGGCATTACTAAAAGTAGGCAATTCACTTAGTTGATGTGAAAAGGCGTGTACGCTTCTTCTTGGCAATAAATAATTCGATTATCAGATGTTAATGTTTACGAAATATACCAATATTTATGATTGCTGTATACAAGCTGAAAGCTATATTTTATATTTTAAAATCAGTGTCCTGTTGTCCCATATTAGCCCACTATCGCTAAACTTCTGATTTTGTGTGTTTGAAATTTTTTCAAAACTTTTAAGTTAATTTAGCTATTTACTCGTATTATTCAGAAAAAAAACATGAAAAATTTCATTATGATAATTTTCTCACCGGGCCTCTTAGGAAATCTCGGGCCTGGGAGGATTGCCCCCATTTCTCCCCCCCCCCTCTCGTCGGGCTTGAGTGATATTTACATACAGTAGCGGATACAGGGGTCATCACCCCCTCATACTTGCTTAGATAGTTATGTGAACAGTATCGGAGAAATACCTAATTGAGATACCAAAGGATAATGAATAAATGTCCTCTGTCCAATCTGAGCCAACCCGGGCTAGAGATCCTAGGAGCTAGAAGTCTGAGGGATATTCTGAGGTTGATCTCTTTTGAGGCCAGACAAATTTTAAATCTCATAAATTATTCACCTCGAGGTCTCCAAATACATGTCTACTCTATTAGAAGTCAACATCACCTATATAATCATCGCATATTGTTGATGGTTTAGACTCATCAACAGGTAGAGATACTTCACAAGGTCCTTAGGTTTGTCCAAATTATACTTTCACTACTTCTCATAAGTTTATCGTAATCTCCGATAGGTGTCGAATGCGAGCAACTTTCTCTCTTCTTCATGATGCAAACTTCATCCAGTTGGTTACGCGTTGTCATGGCGTCTGCTTCATGTACCAAACAGCTGTTTGGCTATATTATTTTAGTGTTTTTTATTATAAATAATTATTTCGAAATTGCAGGTTAGTTTGAACTTTTTCTTTATGATTTTTTGGCAGTGAAATAAAAATATTTTTTTCAACCGAACCATTAAATTCAATCAATGAATGCTAGTCAAGTTTCAGGACTTTTATTAATAGGCTCCTTTCAAAACCAAATTGATCAAGATTAATATTTTTCAGTTTCTTCACTACAAATGAAATATTTTTTAACGACCCCGGTTTTTACTTTAAACTTCAATTTTATGAGACCCTAATTTTCTTAGGAAAGAAAATAATATCGTTTATATTTTATATTTGTGTTGAAATGAGAAAAAATATTTAGTTTATACCTATTATTTACTTTGTTAGTTGTCAAATCTTCAATGTATTTTACACATAAACCCTAATTGTAAACTCAACTTTTTGGCACCTGAAATATATTTGTGTTCAAATTTATGGCAGAATCTACAAATTTAATATAAGAACTTTACTATGGTCGGATCTTTCTCGTTCTTATGTTCACACAAACTAAAATCTAATGATTACTTCTTTTGCACATGAAAGATGATATCTAATTTTTTTTTTTTTTTTTTTTTTTTTTTTTTTTTTTTTTTATTGAAGCGTATTTGGGGTACCCAAAGGTTTCGGAGCGTAACCTGTTCCAAAACAATTATCTGGACAATACTCTCAATATTATTGTAGAACCTGTCTTTTTGTTATGATTTATGTTGTGTAGTTTGTTTCACTTATCCAGTTGCAATTTAATATTCCTAACGTAATAATAGTCTCAGTGTACGTACTTACCTAACTTTCAATTTCACAATATATTAGTGTGCACAGTACAATGTACCTGCATGTACACCAAACTCACTTTCATTATAATGTTATGGTTAGCTTTTTGCGGAGAATCTCTGTTCGCAACACTCACGCCTTTGCGGATGATATATTATTAAGTGTTGTAGGTTCATTTATCCCAGGGGGGTAAATTATTTTTCACCACACCTATAGGACCAGGACTGTAGACAAAAAAATCTGGGCCGGGAGGAAAATTTACAGGCCCTTTATTATTCTTTCATCTAAAATCACCGTATGGGCAGTAATAAAAGTAAAAGTAGGCAATTCACTTAGTTGATATGAAAAGGCGTGTACGCTTCTTCTTGCCAACAAATAATTCGATTATCAGATGTGAATGTTTACGAAATATACCAATATTTATGATTGCAATACAAGCTGAAAGGTTGCACTATCAGTGTCCTGCAATAGCCATTGTACCATATTAGCCCACAAGGTATTGCTAAACTTCTGATTTTGTGTGTTTGGATTTTTTTCAAAACTTTTAAGTTGAATCTCTGTTGAATCTTGATAATCGAATTATTTGTTGGCAAGAAGAGGTGTAATTTCATTATGATAATTACACAGGGCCTCTTAGGAAATCCCGGTCCTGGGGGGGATTCCCCCATTTCCCCCCCTCTCGTCGGGCCTGCCTAGGACCTATTAACTACTTATAATTATGGGTTTAATAAGGGCCTGTTAGTACACTAAGAACTCGTTTTTCTAAAAAGTCCGTTTAGTGTCATCCGGGAATAAGAGTGATCTAAATTCTAAAATCACTAAAATTCAATTTTTACCAATCAGATGAACCAAATTCTGGTAAGGTAATATTACATCAGCAATCATCGCATAGGTGTCTCGAATGCATCGCATTAAGTCTGTGAATGGGTTTGGATTGAACAATAGTTACTCGATTAGTTAAAAGTAACCAAGTCGTCAATAATTATACAGAGTGTTCGAAAAGTCCCGGACGTATTTTTTATGTAGTTCTAATACAAATTACTAAAATTTGCCAACGATCATACCACGTTGAATACACCAGTTCCCGTCAGATCACTGAAGTTAAGCAACGTCCGGGCGTGGTCAGTACTTGGATGGGTGACCGCTTGGGAACACCACGTATCGTTGGCTTTTTCCGGACCAACCCAGGCTGGGTGAGGTCAATGTGGGTAGCTGGTTTGCAAGTTTCCAGCAAATGGAGGGTAAAACCCCCGTCTTGAATGACCAATAGATGTTAAAGAGACGTTAAGCCGAATTAAAAAAAAACAAAAAAAAAAACTAAAATTTCTACAGGGTTTCTCAAAAGCGGGTATGCAGACACCAACTTTCGATTTTTAATTAGAAATCCCTATTTTTTATTTCATATTCACATTTTGTACACAATTGATTCCTCACTCGATACTTTGATCAAACGGATCTCTGATCAAACCAGCCCAATCATGGATTTTTCTTCGGAATAAAAGTAATAAAACCAAGAGTGTAATACATCAAGCATTGGTTTTTTTCATTTGTTACACTTTTTATACCCAAAGAGGGTAAAATAAATCCTTCGGTATAAAAAGTGTAAAAATTAAAAAACCAATGGCACGAGATTCAGCATAAAGAACTAGACTGATGATTTGATGTATTACACTCTTGGTTTTATCACTTTTATTCTGAAGAAAAATCCATGATTGGACGGGTTTGATCAGAGATCTGTTTGATCAAAGTATCGAGTGAGGAGTCGATTGTGTGTAGAATTTGACGTAGAATTTGAATATGAAATGGAAATTAGGGGTTTCTCTTAAAAAATCGAAAGTTGGTGTCTGTTTACCCACTTTTGAGACACCTTGCAGACATTTTATTTACGCCAAAAAATAGATTAATTTGTGTTAGAACTACATATAAAATTCCAAGTCTCTAGCTATAGCCGTTAAAAATAAAAAAAATCTTTGTTTTTCGAACACTGTATAGTAGGTGTGTCATGTAAGGTGTAAGGATGTGCGCAGAGAGCCGCATAGTTTGCATATATGAAGGGAAAAAAACATGTGCATTTGTTTTTACTATGCAATAAGATTAGTAGGTAAACGGCGCACCGTTAGAAGCGTTACTGGAGAACTCTTTAAAAATCTATTCTTTGATTTTTCATCCATATTCAACAACTCAATTTTAGATTTTTGGTGGAACCGACCACCAGAGTGAAAACGGCTCCTATTTAGATAATTCAATATTTTACTCAAAGATATTACTTTTTATACTGCGGAACACCTTCGTATAAAATTTCAGCTTTCTCTCTCATCCCGAAGTGATACTTCTTAACTATGGGTTTTTGGTGGAACCGACCCCCAGAGTGAGCACCGCTCACTCTTAGAAAATTGAACATTTTATTCAAGGATATGGCTTTTTGTACTTCGAAACACCTTTGTATCAAATTTCAGCTTTCTCGCTCATCCCGAAGTGGTACCTCTCAATTCCGATTTTTTAGTGGTGAAAACCGTCCATAAATCGGATAGAAACCGGAAATTTTCAAATTTTATATTTTTTATGGGGTCCTTATATATTTTTTTTTGTAGGGGGGGTCTATTCTCGGTCATTTTTCGTTATCTCTTTTAGTTTGCCCAGAAAAAAATTGCAAAATTACCCGCTATATAGCGTCATTTTTGGCGGTAACTTGCTTCCACATGAACTTTAAAATTTTTCCTTCCTTATTACGCACCTACCTACTAAAAGGAACCTGCGTGCCAAATTTCAAGTCTCTACGTTTAGCCATCGTGGAGCTACGTTGATTATCAGTCAGTCAGTATACCAACTGGGCTTTGCGTTTTATAAGTATAGATAAAATTAAAGCAGTTAAAGCACTGAAGGGGAGTGCGAATCGTATTTTAATAATGAAAGCACTGAAGAGGTGTGCGAATCGTATTTTAATAATGAAAGCACTGAAGAGGTGTGCGAATCGTATTTTAATAAGGGTATCAGTTAAGAAAATGCATATAGAGGATTTTCATCGACTCCCTGATGCATAGGATAATTCCTAAAGAATAATGTCTGTGTTTTTACTTTTACATATTTTTTTAAATTTCCCAATGACTCAAATTAGGAGAATTGAAGAGTGTGCCAAGCCAGCGTCTATGGCACATTGAATACACCAGTTCCCAATAGATCACTGAAGTTAAGCAACGTCCAGCGAGGTTGTGCCATGTGGGTGTCCACGTGGTTTCGCGCCCTCGTGATGCTGGCTATTTTTTTGACCGGACCCCACTGGGTGAGGTCAATGTGGGTAGCTGGTTTGCAAGTTTCAAGCGAATGGAGGGTGAAACCCCCGTCTTAAATGACCAATGGATGTTAAAGAGACGTTAAGCCAAATTAAAAAAAAAAAAAAAAGTGAGTGCCAATGACTCAAATTAGGAGAATTTGGGAAGCCTAGAAAACGCTGGATTTTGGATACTGTATGGCTGATACTTTAGCTCTGAAATACGCTCATCACTCATTAACCATTGGACTTTGACCAACACATCCAAAAGGCGAAACCATTCTTCGGCTAAAAAATATATGAAGTTGGTCATCAATGGAAAATTTTATCGTGCCTTGGTAACTTGAAATCTCATAAAGAATTATTGAGCATTATGCATCTCTAGAGTCTCATTAGCATTGAACCAAGTCAGTTGTAAAAAAAGAGTAAAAATCAGTAAAAGTAAAATATATACGTGACCTAAATACTGAATGAAGATAGTGAACTCCAATGATAAATGGAGACGAGTAGCTATAGGGTGCGCAGAATCTCACACATTTGTGGGTATTATGCAAACATAATGCCCAAATAACAAGATTAATGGTCCCGAACCGTTGAGAGATGTTATCTTACAGTTCAAGTAACTAGGAATATCTTTTTACTAGCTGTTTTATACGTGCATCGCTACGGGCTATAATAACTGATAGAAGTATGAGGATAAATATGAATGTCTAAATATGAAGATTAGATTAAAAAATAATAAATTAACTGTCCCAAAAAATAAAACTATTGGGAACGGGCTATCTCGCAGCGCTTCACAAATTTTTTTCTTCGCGGCCTTCTTTTCACTATTGTGATGGGGTTGCGGTTCTTTTAGATCTCATTTGGGGATATGTTAGAACGGCCTGTTCAGGGCGCGACTTTTTCCCCCGCGGCTGGCGCCCCAGTTGGAATATTAAAAAATCCTTTCTTATTGCACATCTAGAAAATTAAGCGAACCTACCAAATTTCAGCCAGCGAAAATTTACCGGTACGGAGAAATAGTGATGAAAAGGTGATTTTCATATGTAAACGCGCCACCTTTTCCCCCGCGGCGGGCGTTCGAATTCGAATATTTAAAAATAAGAAAGGAAAAGATCGAAAGTTTAAGTGGGAGCAAGTTACCGCCAAAAATGACGCTTTTTAGCGGGTCTTTTTGTAATTTTTTTCTGGGCAAACTAAAGGATATAACAAAAAATGACCGAGAATGGACCCCCCAAAATAGTATATCGGGACCCTATAAAAAAATATAAAATTTGGAATTTTCCGGTTTCTCCCCGATTTATGGACGGTTTTCACCACCAAATCGGAATTTGGAAGTACCAATTCGGGATGAGCGAGAATGCTGAAATTTGATACAAAGGTGTTCCGAAGTACAAAACATCATAACCTTGAATAAAATATTGAATTTTCTAAATAGGGGCGGTGCTCACTCTGGGGGTCGGTTCACCAAAAATCCATAATTAAGAAGTATCACTTTGGGATGAGCGAGGAAGTTGAAATTTAATACGAAGACTTCCGCAGTGCAAAAAGTAATATCCTTGTTTAAAATATTGAATTTTCTAAATAGGAGCCGTGTTCACTTTGGGGTGGTCGATTCCACCAAAAATCCAAATTTCGTAACCGTAGCGAAGCACGGGAAAACAGCTAGTATAGATATAAAAGGCAATGTCCTGAGTGACTGATCAACGTAGACTCGAAACTAGTAATGGTACAGACTTGAAATTTGCAGGGACCTTCGTTGCAACATGTAAGTGTGCACTAAGAAAGGATTTTGCAAAATTTTAATTTTAAGGAGTAGAAATCGCGAAAAGTAAACAATCCCCATAAGAAATACATTGGAACGGGAGAGATAGTAATTAGCACGGGAACGGCCATGACTCTAAGGCGCCAAGCTATAAGCCGTAGCGAAGCACGGGCGAAACAGCTAGTCAATTGATATTAGATTTATCGGTATTTACTAAACTATATATAATTTTTTGAGCGCCAATTGTAAAAAATAGTTCGCGTTATACAGTGTGTAATAAGTTTAAAATTTGCACTCATTTGGCTCCTCCCCTGATATATTTTATTTAAAAAAAAATTATTCCAGATTTGATTAAGCTTTTATTCCATTTAAAAATATCGAAAATCGACACATTTTGTCACAAAATAACTATTTCTCTGTTCGAACTGTTCTATTCGAATTATCATGAGCCTTTTGCTATTCCTCGATTGTTACTGATTTTGAGATTTCCAAGCCGTTGAAAAGATAAGAAGGTGCAGGGTTATTCTATGCCTGGATCATGCTATATTTATCATCCAACCTGGAAGGAACATGCCTTTAATGTACCCGTGGAAAATTGCCTTCGAACAAAGAATACTATATTATTTAGATATTTGAATATGTGTAACAATTATTATAAACGAATTTTATTCTTTTATTTGGAGAAATCCAATTTGATTAGTCCAATATATTTTCTAGCAAAAATAGAAATTTTAGATAGAAAATAGAAATTTTAGATAGGTAATTTATTGAATGCAAAAACTTCATCAGTCCATTAAATAGGATAGGTGAAGTTGAATCATGCATTACCAGCACATATGCATAAACAGCATCAGTCCTTTTGGGTAAAGTAAATAGGATAGGTGAAGTTGAATCATGCATTACCAGCACATATGCATAAACAGCATCA
>CM022875.1:40799974-40817335 GCA_012654025.1 Pachypsylla venusta
GCTACCCACATTGACCTCACCCAGCCTGGGTTGGGCCGGAAAAAGCCAACGATACGTGGTGTTCCCAAGCGGTCACCCATCTAAGTACTGACCACGCCCGGACGTTGCTTAACTTCAGTGATCTGACGGGAACTGGTGTATTCAACGTGGTATGATCGTTGGCTAACCCATATATTACATTTCACCCAAATCGGTCAACGCTAAGTGGAAAAAATGCTCATCACAGCGGACGGCGGACAAACGGATTTTTTTATTCGAGTAGTGAATTCTACGTATCTTGGAACGTAAAGCATCAAACTTTGAGGAGGGGGGTATTTTTTTCGTGACGATTCTAAAGGTTCATTATTGAAAAACGTCATGCAACAAATTTTGATGACCATCCTTTACTATGGGAAAGGAAAATGCCATGTTTTCTTCATAGATTTTTTTAGGTATTTACACTAATTTCCATCAAAAAGTGATTCTCGTAAATTTTGTGATTAATGTCTTTTTTGCAATTATTATTTTGCAAAATGAAATGTACTTGAATTATCAAGATTTCGTTCTGCTCGTCCACAAGATCTTTTTATTATTATAACCAAATGAAGGTCTAACTAGATTTATGACTCAAAAACAATGGTATCCACATCTTTAAAATCATTACGATTACTAGATGGGTACTTTGATTCTTCTGGTAATGTTTACGACCATTCGAATAACTAGCTGAATAATGCCCGGAAACCATCAATGCTCAATATGTGACCAAGAGAAGTCATAGTAAAGCATACGGGCATTTGCAGATTATAAAATATTTATGTTGCATTATTTTTGTTTAGTAAGATATATCCTTTTGCAAGATTCCGGCCGATTGAAAAATAATTGGAAAAAGCGGCCTTTACACGAACGATGGACCAGGGTGTTTTTTTCATACCAATTAGTGGATTTTACATACCTACATTGAAAAGTAAAAATTCAATTTTGAGGTGCATTTAAAAGGTTCATTATTGAAAATAATTATACCAAAACATTTATCTTTTGAAGGAATCCTTATTCCTACTTAAAATTATTAGCTTTCTTGTTATGCACGCATCCAATTAAGTAATATTGTTATTGGGTCTTTGAATTCACTTGTTATGTAAACTGAATTCCGTGGGGGGGGGCGGCGAAATCGCTTTTAAAGTGCCTACATTTTTTAAAAATCTTCCTCTCGACAACATTAAGATGTCTGCTAAGTTTCTTTTCGTTTTTGGTTTTCACAAAAATAGATTCGCTTTGAATAGCAAACGTTTAAGAAATAGTAACATTTCAAAGGGGGATCTTCGGGGGGAGCTGGGGGGGGAGTATCCCCCCAACAGTTCTTGCAATAGGCAAATCGTACGAATATCTTTTTTTTTTTTTTTTTTTTAATTTGGCTTAACGTCCCTTTTACATCTATTGGTCCATTCAAAACGGAGGTTTCTCAATCCATTCGCTAGACACTTGCAAATCAGCTACCCACATTGACCTCATCCAGCCTGGGTTGGGCCGGAAAAATAGCCAGCATCACGAGGGCGCAAACTTACGTGGACACCCACATGGTACCTCGCTGGACGTTGCTTAACTTCGACTATTGGGAACTGGTGTATTCAACGTGCCATAGACGATGGCTGTATTGAATATCTAATTTTCAACAAATTTTTCATTACATTACAACATATATCACGGTCGAGTTTAGTTGAAAATCTCTTTCCATTTTGTAGAATTCAACTTGCTGTTTGAATGCTGTATTATGACATTTTTTGACACATTATTATCAATAAATGCATTTTATTTCCTTAGATCCCCCTCTAAGATTTTGCAATGGATCTGCCCCAGTAACAGTGAAATACACGGAATGCAATTTATGATATTTTTTTATTTATTTATTTAGGTCACAATTAACAATTGAGTTTTTCTCAATCTCTAATAAATTAGACCGGGAATCAAACAGTCTGGTAAATGGGCCTGAGGGTTTACGTTAAGCTGTTTTTTTACCGAAAAGAAAATCTCAAAAAAAAAAGAAAAAAAAAAAAAATTAGGCGGACGTAGTAGTATTAGAAATATAGAAGAAGATTTTGACAATAAATTAATCGTCATGAAATCCCCAAGACTGATTTTGTTGTTATGGGTACCTATAATACCTATAGATTCTTCTTTTAACTCATGATTTATTGATATGAGTTGATATTTAATATAAACAGCATGATTTTCTGAAATAAAACCTTCAAACTGGAGCGCAACTAATAGATTTCTTTCCATGAATCAATATATATATATANGTAGTTGATACACAATATTTTATTGAAAATTATATTTAATAAATTAATCGTCATGAAATCTCCAAGACTGATTTTGTTGTTATGGGTACCTATAATACCTATAGATTCTTCTTTTAACCTATATTTGATATAAACAGCATGATTTTCTGAAATAAAACCTTCAAACTGGAGCGTAACCAATAGATTGCTTTCCATGAATCTATATATATATATATATATATATTTAAATCGAATAAGACAAAAAATAATAATTTATCTAATGATTCCTACAGCAGTAGGTAGGTATATTCATTTCATACCTACCAGGTACTGAAAGGTCCGAAATTTTTCAGTACGAAACTATTCTTTTTTACTTTCCTTATCCTATAAAAAGGAAAGTATTGTAATGGACTGAAATTTTCGATGTCGAGTTTTCAATGCCAAAACACGTTTTGAGGTCCCCAGAGACCAAGTCTCGAGTTTCAGCCATTGGTCCGTGTGTGTGTGTGTCTGTCCGTTATGTCTGCATGTGAACAAGATATCTCAAGAACGGCAAGTGCTAGAGATTTGAAGTTTGGTATGTATGTCAGTTGTATACCACATGCCATGAACGGGAAAAATAAGCTTTTGGTGGAAATCAAATATTTCCACCACGGCAATTTTCTGCCGCTTTTTAGCGGTTTTCGCATATCCTGCTTAAAATGAGAACGATAATAGCTAGAGCTTAAAACTCTGTACTTATATTCATATCAATTTCATACAAGAAATTGAAAAATACAACCTAGGTTGTAGTGTAATATATTGTTAGCCGCTAATTAGCGGTTGAAGGCCGCTTTTTGTAGATAAGGAAAGTCGTGTGATGTTAACCTAACTTGTTCATTTTGCATTTTTTTGACCATGGAATTTGAGGTGGGGAATATTTTTTTTTTCCTTTTCGAATCGTACCTAATGATCATTATATTAAACCAATATTTATGGTCCAAATCTTACTTCAATATTCTTAACCCTGAATTTATTATTGGAGAGAAATATTTGTTTATATGACATGTGTGTGCAAAAAACATTTAAATAAATTTAAAACATTGAATATCTTTAAATTAGCAACTTTTATATTGATTTGGTTGGTCGTAATCTGAAAAAAAGAACTAGATATTAAATTGAATTTCCTCAGAATCTTAAATTTTAAATTTGTATTACCTTAGGGAAAATTTACTCGTTAGTGATGTTATATTCCACATAAATAAATATATTACATTACAATGTTTGCCATCATACGCGGATATAGCCCTCTTGTTTTTTTTGGGGGGGGGGNCGCACAATATACCTAATAGAAAATTTGGAGGGGGAGGGACTCGTAACCTAGAGACCGAGATTTGGAGTCCGGGGCAGTACTTTTTAATGCAATGTTTATCGAGGTACGATACCTAATTTGTTAAAAGCTGTAGAGCTTACCACAAATACCTTTCATAAGGGTCATAAGCAATTTTATAAGCGTGATGGAAAAAAAGTGCTATGACGGATAACAGAATTGTTGACAATTTTTTATTTACGTTTTTCATTTTAGTCTCAGGATTGAAAATTATTTAGGGGTCCGTGCCCCCCTCCTCTCAATGGTATAAAAGACGCAGCGGATCACCATTCATTTGATTTTTTTTTTTAAAAACAATACGTGATTAGGTATAATGAAATTTGAGAAACACCGCCCTNAGCCCCCTCCCGAAAAAAAATCCTGTGTACGCCCCTGGTGGGGGGGGATACGTGCCCACCCGGCCCTCCCCTATATCCGCGCATGTTTACCATCCAATACATTCTGTGTGACCCTCAGATTCCAATTAAATTAGAGTGGTATATTTTATTTTAGCTTAGTTCTTTGTTAAAATAAAAACAGGGAAATGAATCAGAAAGAGTAATATTCGCAATGACCTAGAACAGGAGTATGTTTTACCACCCTTCATTAGCTGATTACTAACGGAGTGCAGGGGGCTAGGGTTAATTCCTATCTACTTTGTAATTCAGGCAATCTCATTAGATAATCATTTTCACAAGAATGTAATTAGAATCATCGCTTCAACTGGCTCAATGTTTTGTTTTTTGAAAATGATTTTTATCTTTTGAGCGGTTTGTTGTAGAAACGTAAAATGTTGATATGTTATGGCCGGTGTTAAGGGTTTTTCGATTTTGAGTTTGGTTTCGAACCTGGGTGGTTAGGTTTCGAACCTGACCCCCCCAGGGGTGGGCAGGGGGCCCAATATGTTGAAAATGATTTTTTTTTTTTATTTGGCTTAACGTCTCTTTAACACCTATTGGTCATTCAAGACGGGGGTTTTACCCTCCATTTGCTGGAAACTTGCAAACCAGCTACCGACATTGACCTCACCCAGCCTGGGTTGGGTCGGAAAAAAGAGCCAACGATACGTGGTGTTCCCAAGCGGTCACCCATCCAAGTACTGACCACGCCCGGCGTTGCTTAACTTCAGTGATCTGACGGGAACTGATGTATTCAACGTGGTATGATCGTTGGCAAAGTTAAAATTTAAATAAGCCTCTAACTTCTCTGTGGTGGATACTCTTGTTCCCTCATGATCCCTGAACTTGAGCAACGTGTTGAGCACTCATTATTGTGTAACTTTTGTTGCATTACTGAGTAAGAGTAACTGTTGGTGATTCCAGCCAAATTACAGAAGAAGCTTTTACCCAAATGTGCTCCAAATTATTTTTATATGATCCATTCTAGAATCTTTAACTACACAGGTTTCTGTGTCTCAAAGGTGCAGAAAGGCCAGTCCTCAAATACCGTTACGAAAATTATAAATCTTAATAAATGAACTTTATGAAATCAATAAATCAAGAACTTGAAGGAAACCTAAATTTGATCAAAGTTGTTGGAATTAATTTTTTTTTTTTTTTTTTTTGGTTAAATTGGGATACTATGTCAAGTAAAACCATATTAAGGCAGATAAAATACTATGTCTTCACTTGACGCTAAAAAATTTAAAAATAATAAAGAAGTTAAAGCTGACTAGTTTATTGTGTTTTCATAAAATGTGTTTCTTAATTGTGTTTTCATAAAATGTGTTTCTTAATTGTGTTTTCATAAAATGTGTTTCTTAATTGTGNTGGTGCAAATCGTTGAACTTTTGAGGTTTGATTTTTATGTATACGTAGTTAGGGATGACGTTTGCTTTCAGACAATTCTGGTTGAAAAGTATATCTAAGGTTATAATTCCCTTCTTCAAAAGAAGAAACTCAAATTTTTCCCATAATTTACCGATTGGTAAACAACTAATTTGGTTAAATTGGGATACTATGTCAAGTAAAACCAATTTTACAGTCAAGTGAAGATATAGTATTTTATCTGCCTTAATATGGAATTAAAATGTTTAATTTCTCACATAACTGTTCTGGCCAGGAGGCCTTCTTCATGTTTCGATTATAATTCCATAGTGGTGTCTCCAATTATATTATTATTGTTATATACTTCTTTATTGAATAATGAACATAAACTTTGTTATAATTGTTCAGGAATGGTGAAAATAGAAATAGAAAAGAAGAAGAAGAAGGTAAACAATATAAAATAAAGTTCATTCAAAGGGCGGGGTTAATTCCTGAGGAATTCTCTTCCACTTAAACATTAATCACCATAAGTTTAGACGCTTTACTCACCCACCTTAAGACCCTGGCAGACATATGAGGTTCACATCGTATTGCATAGAGCACATCTTTGCATATAGTTAATGTTATTATGGGAGTCCACAGTCCGATCTGCGGACTCCCATCTGCACATGTAATATAATAAGAAGCGTTGCCAAATAACAGATATAATATATTTTCAATTAAAAAAATCCGTCATTAGATTGGGCTCGAACCGCTGACCCTTGGCACGAGACCCTCGTAATTAATCAACTAAGATAATTGAATTGATCTATATGCACAGACTTAAACACGCATATTTTTTTTTTTTTGGAACCTAACCCAGTACTACTCCCAACACGTCCTACCCAACAAACTTGGTATTCAAGTCTATTAAATTATAGATACAAACCTATTCGCAGACCTACCGAATGTACATACAAAATTTCATTAAAATCGGTACCGAATGTGCATACAAAATTTCATTAAAACGACACGAGAATTTTATATATTAGATTAGATAGAAGATAGATCCTGTGTATTTCTTTTCCTTGCAAATAAGTAAAATTGTATGCTATGCACAGAGATAAGTACCTAAGTGTGTACTTTGCTCGGAGCGTCTTAATAGATACTAGTAAATTGAGTACTGCCTATAATCATGGAAAATATCACGTATTCTCATTAGTCCAAAGCTCTTAGGTTAGTTACACTGTGTTACAGAATCACTGGTAGTTGTTTTTAAATCTTTGAATAACATGTTAATTCTAAGTGTTAAAAAATATAACATTTAAATAAATTAAATTAAAACAAAACACTTAGCACAAACACTATTTATTTTAATTTATGAAGAAACTACTTTCGAATCATTCGATTCATCATCGATCTAGTCGAGTCTAAGGATGGAAGTTGACAGTTGAGTCAACTTCCATCTTTAGACTCGACTAGACTGATGATAAATCGAATGATTCGAAACTATAGGGTGTTCAAATTTGAGGTATCATTTTAATTTTAATAAAAAAAAAAGACTTTTTTTTAAATATTAAATATATTTTTATTTTAATTTATTACAAATAGGTTCCGGTTAATAANTAGAGGAGGCCACTTGGCCGACATAATTTTTCATTATTAACCGGAACCTATTACTAATAAATTAAAATAAAAATATATTTAATATTTTTTAAATAAAAAAAGCATTTCTTTATTAAAATTAAAATGATACCTCAAATTTGAACACCCTATAGTTTCATAAATTAAAATAAATAGTGTTTTTGCTAAGTGTTTTGTTTTAATTTAATTTATTTAAAAGATAATACTCTTATAGTTGCATCTCTTCTAATGACATCTAACATCTATTTAATGTTAGATGTCATCTATTTAATGTTAGATGTTATTTTAGTTTACTAGCATCTGATTTAACCTTTTCCTTCTAATTCCTTTAGACATAGTTATCTAAGAACCTATGTAACTTTTCTTTGTATTCTATTTCATCCTATTTTTAGCATAAATTGTTGAGTGTCTCTATATCTAATATCATCCTTGCATCTGTTCTAATGACATCTAACATCTATTTAATGCTAGATCGCATTTTAATTTACTAGCATCTGATTTAACCTTTTCCTTCTAATTCCTTTAGACATAGTTACCTAAGAACCTATGTAATTTTTCTTTGTATTCTATTTCATCCTATTTTTAGCATGAATTGTTGAGTGTCCCTATATCTAATATCATCCTTGCATCTTCTAAAGATGACTTGAATTCAAAATTGATTAATAGTGTAACACGATATGCCAGATAAGTTTCCTAATAAATGGAAACGCATCAATCAAAATGTATGATCTATCTTGTGTTGCTGTTTGACCTTCAGTAGTTTTGTCATTTCTTTGTGTGCTTATTATTTCAGTGTGTTTTAAAACAATGTCAATGATTAATACTTATTTCATTTTAGCAGATTAGCAGATCACAGGCCGTTGCCAGAATATACGTTATGGTGGGGTCCTGACGCCCTGAATCGGTAATGTTTATAAGAATAAAAGAATGATGTCAAAATTCTACACTGTGTTTTATGATGTCTTTAATTTCAGAACTCGCTTTTGCTAATGATCTTTGGCTAATCATCTTTCTTTTGAAGCAGAGTTTTTTCAAAGGCTGGATAGCTTTCCTAACACCAAATCCTCTGTATTTACACGGTCTTAGGACCGTCACCTAATGAAGCTGCCTTGCTCCACTCGGTGGCCACATTTCTTGGTCAATACCAAATTAGAAAAAGATAATTCCTATTGAATATTTACTAGAGTGCATCATTTTTTTTTACAATTAACCCTAGCATTGCCAAGGTGGGGNGTACCCCCCCCCTTGGCAATACACGTAACTAAATAGAGCTTGGCAATCCTTGGGTTAATCTACATTGGCATATTGGAGGCGAGGTTTTAAGCCGTGAGTAAGCCTGGTGTGGCCGATTCTCATTCGGGCGATAACAATCTCCTCAGACCTCGATGAACGGCAGCTAGATGTCTATGGTTCAATATCTGATTTGATGATCTTGAGTTTATTCGCTGAACTGGTGTTGGACAAAAAACTGGAGATTTCATTATGGTGCATAGTTTTATAATCCCATTTGAATGACAATTTCAAACGAGTTCACACATCTCTACAATATGATTCATAACTGACAACTTATTCATATAAGGCAAGGAAATAGAAATACTAATCCAGTTGTAACAAAAAAAGAAAATATTAACCAACCTGAGTGCCATTGTTATAAGCAATCTAACTGACAATGTGGCTTACCAGGACAGACAACATAATATAGAACAAATCAACCTTCAACAGACAGACACTTGCATAAAATGTTTCACAAAACATGTGTCAGCAAGTTTATTTTTATATATAGAAGGCAATGTCCTGAGTGACTGATCAACGTGGAGCCGAAACTATTAATGCTACAGACTTGAAATTTGGCAGTGACCTTCGTTGCACCATGTAAGTGTGCACTAAGAAAGGATTTAGCTAAATTTTAATTTTAAGGGGTAGAAATCGCGAAAAGTAAACAATCCCCATAAGAAATACATTGGAGCGAGAGAGATAGCATGATACATAATTTAAAATATGCGCGGGAGAAGCCGCGATCGGGGGATACTAGTGTTCAATAAAATTACCTTTGTAACAAAATTGTGTACGTGGCTACATTACTTGTACCAAAATATTGGTCAATACTAAAAAGAAAATATTAACCAACCTGAGTGCCATTGTTACAAGCATTCTGACTGACAATGTGGCTTACCAGGACAGACAACATAATATAGAACAAATCAACCTTCAACAGACAGAGACTTACATAAAATGTTTCACAAAACATGTGACAGTTGTGTCAGCAAGTTATTATTTAATATGTTTGAATTTGTCCATCAACATACCTAGCTAAAAGACCAATAGCATCACTGACCCAATTACCCATACACCAATTTTCGCATAAATTTCATTGGTCTGGAGTCGAAAGCACTCTCTAATAAAGGGTAAGAAAGTTACAATTTAAGAAGAAGAAAAAATAGGACCGAATGCTGAAATGCTATGTTTTTACCATATTGCTCTATATATAGCTTGTGGTGTTATCGCGGGATGTTGAGAATTACCAGTGCCGGCTCTAAGGTACTTCGAGGGGTTCCGTCAAATAGGGCGTCAGAAAAGGGAGGCCGCTGAAATTTGAAGGCGCAAAAATGAAATAAGTAAGTAAGGCGTATTCAAAACCATTCACTGGTCCGAAGCCGGCGGTTGGCATAGCGAAATGCTTGGCCAAGGCAGCTATAGATGACTGGGTCTTTGAAAAACACAAGGAGACCTGGAACGTGGTCATGGGACATCCTTTCTCTAAAAGAATGATTATGAGCCCCTCAGAGAAAACAGCAAAGAGAATTGTGAATCTCAGCAGACGTGACATCAGACTGGTGATTGGGATGCTGACGGGTCACTGTGCTCTAAGGAAACACCTAAAAACTATAGGAGTCAACAAGGGAACAGCGATGTGCAGGATTTGTGAAGAGGAAGAGAAGACGGCTTCGCACATTATATTTGACTGCCCGTATATGGCGCTACAACGCTTCAGGACGCTAGGGTTCCCGGGTTGTGAACTCATAGAGATACACTCTAACCCAGTAGAATCGTTGCTGAACTGAGAATTACCTATACCTGGACAGATAATGTTACGAATTTAGAAATTCTTTATCAAAAACGAAAAAACACTGAATCTTAATTTACATTTTTTAATCCTAAAATTAGAATATCTGGAACATATTTGGGTGATTGGAGAGATGTGCAGCATATTCAGATTCATTGAGAAAAATCATGGCCAAACAATCTGCGTGAATTGCATTGATCAATCAAAGAAATGGTTTCCATAATGGTGTCCAACCTCTTTAAATTTTCAGTTGCCATTTCCCAAAATAATTCATTAGTTAAACCATTTGAAACTGCAACTCAAGCTAGAGTCTATGACACGTTGAATACACCAGGTCCCGTTGGATCACTGAAGTTAAGCGAGGTTGTACCATGTGGGTGTCAACGTGGGTTTTAACCGGACCAGCTGTCGAAACTGGGGTTAAATATGACTGCACCAAAAAAAACACGTTTGCCATTAACAAGCACACCCTCAATATCCTGTAAATTTCTACCGCCTCCTTCCTACATGACCACATCAGACTGGCGATTTTAGGAATAGGTATATAATTGTATTAAAAAAAGACACAAAATTTCCACCCGAAAATTAGATAAAATGGGTAGGTTTTAGATATACCTACCTCGCAATTCAATCCTAGCTATAGCCCTGACGGTTAGCGCACATGTTACTACCCCCCCCCCCCCCCNCCCCCCCCCCCCACCCACACCCCCCGAATGAAAATCTTGGGTGCGCTACTGGTTATACCTACAAAACACATTAGAGATTTTCTTCAAGGTTTTCATAAAAAGGTTCAGACAAGGTTAAATCGTTGAATATAATTTGTCGTATAAAATATAATGTGCCTAGCTGCCTAATAGATATTTCATATCTAATCTATTCTGTATAATATCTGCCAGTTGGTTAATAGTGGGCCAGAAGTTGATTTTAATTTGCAAATGTCGACGTTGCTCATTACATAAAATCTTTTGGAAGATTTCCTTGACGAAAATGTTTGATATCGCTTATTCCTTATTGTATTAGGGGCATTAGGTTTAATTAAATACATCTGTCCTAAGTAACTGTAGAAAATATTTGATATATAAAACTGTAGAAAGTAAGAAAATATTTGCGAAATATTTAATTGTATTCCTTTAGAAATAGAAATTTGTATTCCTTTAGAAATACAGATTTGTATTCCTTTAGAAATACAGATTTGTATTCCTTTAGAAATACAGATTTGTATTCCTTTAGAAATACAAATTTGTATTCCTTTGGAAAGTACAAATTTGTATTTCTTTAGAAAGTACAAATTTGTATTCGTTTAGAAAGTACAAATTTGTATTCCTTTAGAAATACAAATTCGTATTCCTTTAGAAATACAAATTTGTATTCCTTTAGAAATACAAATTTGTACAATTATTGAAAAAAAAATCTACTCGATTTTTTCAGATAAGATATAATTAGGTATCTATCTTTTCAGAAAAAATTGATAAACATAAAATATACCTCGATAGGATCTACTCCTCTTGAATAAAATTGAANTATGTCAGTAGGCACTTATTGTATTTAGTATTTTTAGGCCAGTGACATTTGAAATTAAAAAAAAACTGAGGCCATTTTATTCAGAAAATAAATAGGAGTTAAAGAGTTTTCTTGTCGTTGAGAAGATAAAAATTTTTATGATCTCTTTCATAAATGGTACGACCTGAAGGTCAACCTAATTACTTTTAAGATAATTATCGTCCTCATAGTTTACGATAATATCCCTGTACACTGCTCGTATCTCCAATCAGCAGGATGTTTGCTATTACTATTTTAGCAAACTGGGTATAATTATTGTATGGAAGTATAGTAGATAGTAGCTATCTTCTACTTGGTACCCTTTACACTACTCGTATCTCCAATCAGCAGGATGTTTGTTATTACTATTTTAGCAAACTGGGTATAAGTATTGTATGGAAGTATAGTAGATAGTAGCTATCTTCTACTTGGTACCATCTACACTACTCGTATCTCCAATCAGCAGGATGTTTTTTATTACTATTTTAGCAAACTGGGTATAATTATTGTATGTAAGTATAGTAAATAGTAGCTATCTTCTACTTGGTACCCTCTACACTACTCGTATCTCCAATCAGCAGGATGTTTTTTATTACTATTTTAATAAACTGGGTATAATTAGTGTAAGTACAGGTTGCGCCATTTAAGGTGGACACATTTGGTTTTTTAATAAAATGAGAAAAAATGTGATTTTTTAAAAGCGAATTGTATTTTATTGTAGAAAAGGCTTGGGTAATTTGTTCTATGAATGGTGGAAGATGATATCACGTAGGTGCCGTCCGCGGGAGCGAATGGTACAGACAGCTCTTTTTTCAGCATTTTCCATAACTTTTCGTAATGTTTCGGGCTGAATAGCCACTACTTCTTGGCGAATGTTGTGTTTCAAGGCGTCCAATGTTCGGGGTCTACTAGTAAAGACTTTAGACTTAAGGTATCCCCGGAGAAAAAAAATCAGGGACCGTTAATTCGGGCGATTGCGCCGGATAATCATAATCACCATTTTTTGATATCAGGCGACCAGAGAATAAATCTTGTAGAAGAACGATTGTTTCTTGAGCTGTGTGACAAGTGGCCCCATCTTGTTGGAACCAGAAGTTCTCCATCCTGTTTGCAGTTAGAATAGGCACGAAAAACTCCCTTATCAAAGTTCGACAGCGCTCTCCATTGACAGTTACAACTGCTCCAGCCTCATTTTCAAAAAAGAATGGTCCGATGACCCTATCTACACAAATTCCGACCCAAACAGTGACTTTTTGTTCATGTAGATGTTACTCAAGAATCAGTTGAGGGTTTTCCCTGGCGTAGAAGCGACAGTTTTGTTTATTTACTGCGCCATTCTGAAACACAACATTCGTCAAAAAATAGTGGCTATTCAGCCCGAAACATTACATTCGTCAGGAAATAGTGGCTATTCAGCCCGAAACCTACGGGATATCATCTTGCACCATTGATAGAACAAATTTCCCAAGCCTTTTCTACAATAAAATACAATTCGCTTTTAAAAAATCAAATTTTTTCTAAAATATCACATTTTTTACCTTAAATGGCCCACCATGTATATAAGTATAGTAGTATAGTAGCTGTATATAAGTATAGTAGCTATCTTCTACTTCCAATAAAAATGTTCAATTGATATAGTTGATATTTTTCCTTATTATTGAGGTTTCGTACTCAAAGAGTGCAAAATCCTATAAGTAGTGTCTATTGTAAAGGTTATTTGGTTGCAGCCCCCCTCTCTCCACAAAATCAGACGAGAATGAGTGAAATAAGATTTCTTAACTTTTACAGGAACAATTATACTTATTTTTTATTTGTTTTTAATTTGCTTAACGTCTCTTTAACATCTATTGTTCATTCAAGACGGGGGTTTTATCCTCCATTCGTTGGAAACTTGCAAACCAGCTACCCACATTGACCTCACCCAGCCTGGGTTGGACCGGAAAAATAACCAGCATCACGAGGGTGCGAACCCACGTGGACACCCACATGGCACAACCTCGCTGCTTAACTTCAACCGTTGCTTAACTTCAGTGATCTATCGGGAACTGGTGTATTCAACGTGCCATAGACGCTGGCATTTTACTTAATAAACACACATTTTATTTAACTTAAATCAAGGGAACAATGGTATAAAGAGTGATTTTTTTTCTTCTCAAAATGTCTGTTTTTACCACGATAACTTTTGTTCTATTTTTAAGAAAATCGGTATGTACCTTTATTATGTTCATAAAATTGGCTCCTTTTTGAGTCCTACTGGGCCACTCAGTAAACACGTTTGAAAATTACAAACGAAACTATTGGAGATTTACAAGAACTAAAGATCTGATAAGACTGCATAACCCTCGGAACTCGGAGCCGAATTTTGAGGTCGTATTTAATTTCAGGAAATTAGAATGAAGTCAATATTCTAGGAAACCTTCCTATCGAAATTTTTGGAAAATTACGCAGAATCAGGGCATTGATGTGACAGGTTGAGCCCGGCAGCAGTTTGCTGTGTCCTCTTTGCTTGCGTATGAGTCATGGCAAGACTGATATTTTATATATAAAAAAAAATGGTTCTGTAATAGATTTTTACGTTTTCCAAAAATTAAACCAAAAATTGGTTTAATATNACATTCCTATCGAAATTTTTGGAAAATTACGCAGAATCATCAGGGCATTGGTGTGACAGGTTGAGCCCGGTAGCATTTTGCTGTATCCTCTTTGTTTGCGTATGATTCATAGCAATACTGATTTTTTATATATAAAAAAAAGATGGTTCTGTAATAGATTTTTAAGTTTTCACTGCAAAAATTGGTTTAATATCCTCTAGTAATCAAAATTTCAATTCAATATATTAAAAATTTAGCATTTTCTTTTATCAACATGTGAGGCGTCAAAATCCTGCTCGCGTGCCCTTCCCTGAAAATCAAGGAGGAAGATAGTGATGGGGTATTAAAACACAGATTCATACTTGCAACAATATCAGTCTGAATCTGAATAAAGGAGTTAGAATTTATAAAAGAACAAATCAATTAAAGGAGCGGATTATTATACTGAATTTAAAGATTGAGAGAAAAATCAAAATGATTGATAGCCAGCGTCTATGTCACGTTGAATACACCAGTTCCTGTTAGTTTCACTGAAGTTAAGCAACGTCCAGCGAGGTTGTACCATGTGGTTGTCCATGTGGGTTTGCGCCCCTCGTGATGCTGGCTATTTTTCCGGCCCAACTAAGGCTGGGTGAGGTCAATGNATTTTTTAGTCAAGTGAAGATATAGTAATTTTCAACCTTCATTATTGACCAATAGATGTTAAAGTGCCGTTAAGCAAAAAAAAAAAAAAAAAAAAAAAAAATTGATTTTTCGCAAAGAGCGCCTCTCTAAATGAAAAATTGCCACATATTTCATTTTTCAAATCTTGAGCTGTCCGGAGCTCAAGAAGGAATGATTGATATTTAAATAATAAGACCTTCCAGTCTGATTGTCTCACCTGCGTCCGATATTTTTATGATTGTAAACAATTATTTGCCACAAACTATATACCTAGCATTTTTGTTGCGACGACAAGGCTTGGTGTTATTTCCGGTAGGAGCTGGTGTTATTTCCGAAAGTTAGGTGGAATTTTTTATACTTTAGTCTGTATATATGCAAAATATTTCTGCTGTAACACAGCAGAAATATTTCGATTCTATTGGGTTTATATGAGGAGACCTAGGTTTTTATTGTATTCTGATGAATTTCTCAACAAATAAATATCAGAAATTTTGTGTACCGAGTTGAAAATTTAAGCAAACCACAGTGACGTTATATTTGTTCTCAAGAAAAAAAAAAAAAAACTTGGCTCTGTCAGAAGGGCAACAAAACTATTTGAGCTAAAACCGGATGTCAAATATTAGCTTATCCCTCCTGAGATTTACAAAAGAAACCAAGTTTCTATTACGCGCCTTAGAATTGGCCATACACAACTAACACATAGCTTTCTGATGAGGAGGGAAAGTCCCGCTATCTGTGACACTTGTTCTTGCAGAACCTCTGCTAAACACATCCTTAATAAATGTCCCAAAATTTGCCCCTGTTAGAAGCGGCCTCAATCTTGAATCTGACCTATTCTCTTGTCTGAGCCGGGACATTTTTAAGATTGATTCCTTCCTAAATAAGACCAAACTTATTTTGTAATCCCTCCATTTTCAGTGTATATAACTATTTTCCTATTTTTTTTATACAAAAATGCATTGTTGACTACACTTAAATAAATATAAAAAAATATATATATATACAAAATTAATTCATATTTTATTTGAATTGCAAAGTACACAATATTGTCAATTATCGAGATATTATGCAGTGAAGAAAACCGATGGAACTATAGGGGGCATCTAAGCTAGAAAATTAAAAAAATAAAAAAAATAAAGATGGAACTATAGGTTGAATTTAGTTAGAGCGTTCAGTGCTCTTATATATTTAATATAAGTTTATTGCATTCTAAATATGTTAATCAATGCTGTCACAGTGTGTCTTACTCACAGCTTCACTACTCAGAAAAAAATTATTGAAAATTTTAATGCTCGTATCAACTCACCCTCAATTTATTTTTCACATGATGAAGGAAAACAAAATTGTTCACTTTAAATGTTCTAAATGAGTGGTACTTATACCTACACTTTCATATAAATTTAATAGAATTTCAAAGTCATCGTAAACTTTTATATGTTTGTTTAATTTATGAGATCAGGTTGTTACATTTAGATTCCATTTTCCATTTACAATCATGTTTGTTTTGAATAGTCAATAATTTTATGGAGTTAATTCCACATTTTTTATATACTGTTAATCTTTGGTATCCACATCCATTATGTTATATGGTCATACATAATTTGTATCCATGTCTTTCAATGTCTTCTATCAGTTGGGAATTTATTGAAAAATTTTATATCAAAGACATTCATTGAAACAAATTAACATTCTTTAGTTTATTCAATAGATCTTCATGATGTTTAGGGTTCCGCGAACCCAATAAATCAAATTAAAAAACAAATACTATTACCAAGCTTGCAATTATTTTTATTCGTTTGTCATGGGGCTCTCTCAGTAATTATTGTTTTAAAGGAGGGGTTCCCAAACTGGAGTGTGTCAAGGCAAGCCAGGGGGGGTGGGACCAGTTGAAATATTATCAATTAGTTATATATGTACATATTTTTCTACAAAGGTAATTTTATTGAACATGTAAACAAAATTTGAATGAGATAGTTTTCAGAAACACATTAGCGTTATGAATGAGATTGCATTCAGCAACACATTAGCATTTGAATGAGATAGCATATTTAAATGAGACCGTATTCAGCAAAACCCATGCCCAATCTTAATTTATAATGTAAAGGGAAGCGGGGCGTGGGAGGCTTTCATTTCTAAAAAAGGGGGCGCGTTAAAAAAAAAAAAAANATAAATATAAAAAAAAAAAAAGTTTGGGAACCCCTAGTTTGACAAGTAGACATCTTGCAGTATCTGATCAAAGTAGCCACTGAGAGGACAGGAGATAATATGACACACAGAATTTTTACACTAGGGATGGGATTTTTACTCAATTTTGTGAGTCGACATGATCGACTCGACTCGCATCGAGTGACAATTTTCAAAAAAGCCTTATTTGATCAGAAAGACATAATAAAACCAATTGACAAAACGGGCATCTACCAAATAAACGTCCCCAACTTCGGCGAAAACAATAAAAAGACATGACAATCAATCGTCACCAGAATAAAAGAACATTTTCCTTCAGTAAACAACA
>CM022875.1:40855043-40914124 GCA_012654025.1 Pachypsylla venusta
TTTTTTTTTTTTTTTCCTTTATACCCCTCCGCAAGAGTGGAATTATGGTTCCATATGTTAATACTTTTTTTTTCCTTTATACCCCTTCCCCCAAGGGTGGTGGTACTTAAAAAATCCGAAAAAATACCTAGTGGCACTTAATATTGAGAAGGTTGAGAACCCCTGCAATAGATTATGTATCATTACCGGTAATAAGTTCATTCTGTATTTATTTACAATATGAAAGACTTGAAAACTCGCAGAGTGTTAAATTGGACAGCCTAAATAATGGCAAAATGTTAGATGCGTACAACTTTGTAATGTGAAATTATTATTTTCAACAATGAACCTTTGAAACATCGAAAAAAATAATCCTCTCATTTTTTTGTACGGAGAATGGAAATTGAATGCCAAAGACACACCTGTTCTTTTCTGAGTTGGCAAAACATATGAACACAAATAAATTACAATGTACCAACGTAGGTAAGCCGGTATAAGTAACAATCCCACAGTAAGTGCACTAAATCATTACAAGGATACCATTAATTCTATTCGAAATTAGGGTAAAAATGACAGTTAATAAATGGTGACTGTACTCACCGAACGCAACGGTTGATACTATAATCAGCCAAGTGAGGTGGAATTAAATATGCAATCCTTAGAAGCTTCATGTAGAAATTGTAGAATGCTTCATGCTGGCTATGCCCAAGTGAGGTGAAATTCAATATGCAACCGTTAGAAGCTTCATGTAGGTTGCTTCATGCTGACTATGCCCAAGTGAGGTAAAATTTAATATGCAACCGTTAGAAGCTTCATGTAGATTGCTTCATGCTGACTATGCCCGAGTGAGGTGAAATTCAATATGCAACCGTTGAAGCTTCATGTAGATTGCTTCATGCTGACTATGCCCGAGAGAGGTGAAATTCAATATGCAACCGTTAGAAGCTTCATGTAGATTGCTTCATGCTGGCTATGCCCAAGTGAGGTGAAATTCAATATGCAACCGTTAGAAACTTCATGTAGATTGCTTCATGCTGACTATGCCCAAGTGAGGTGAAATTCAATATGCAACCGTTAGAAGCTTCATGTAGATTGCTTCATGCTGGCTATGCCCAAGTGAGGTGAAATTCAATATGCAACCGTTAGAAACTTCATGTAGATTGCTTCATGCTGACTATGCCCGAGAGAGGTGAAATTCAATATGCAACTGTTAGAGGCTTCATGTAGAATACGTCATGTTGGCTATGCCCAAGTGGGGAGAAATTCAATATTTTAAATTATGTATCATGCTATCTCTCTCGCTTCAATGTATTTCTTATGGGGATTGTATATCTACTTTTCGCGATTTCTACCCCTTAAAATTAAAATTTTGGCAAAATCCTTTCTTAGTGCACACTTACATGGTGCAACGAAGGGCCCTGCCAAATTCTGTAGCGTTAATAGTTTCGGCTCTACATTGATCAGTCACTCAGGATATAGTCTGTTATATATAAAGACTAGCAGGATACACCCGCTTCGCTTGGCGCTTTATAGGCATGGCCGTTTATAGTTTCAACCCCTTTTTTGCGCGATAAAAAGTAGCCTATGTCCTTTCCTAAAGTTTAGTCTATCTCCATACCAAATTTCATCAAAATCGGTTCAGTAGTTTAAGCGTGAAAGCGTAACATACATACAGACAGACAGAGTTACTTTCGCATTTATATATTAGTATGGATATGGATATGGATAGGTTCCCGTTAAGGTCCTGCAGATTAAATTGAAATGCTTCTGGTGACAATGGACAGAGTAATTGAATGGTATCTAGCCTGCCAGTGATGCCTGCAACCAGCACCATATTATATGTAGAAGAGTTAACATAAGTTTTGGATCCCAATGTATGCCTTTGTTGGTCCAAACATAATACCTTTTCTTTTTAATTCGGCTTAACGTCTCTTTAACATCTATTGGTCATTCAAGACGGGGGTTTTACCCTCCATTCGCTGGAAACTTGCAAACCAGCTACCCACATTGACCTCACCCAGCCTGGGTTGGGCCGGAAAAAGGAGCCAACGATACGTGGTGTTCCCAAGCGGTCACCCATCCAAGTACTGACCACGCCCGACGTTGCTTGAATTCAGTGATCTGACGGGAACTGATGTATTCAACGTGGTATGATCGTTGGCGTTAAAACATAATACCTTAATAATGTTATGGTTAAACGGATAGCCAGACGAATCTTCATATTTATACTTCGGAGTTTTCTTTAAAAAAATCTATTGTTTGGGGCAAGACGCATTCCATAATTAACATTGCTACGCCAGGCAACAGTGACAATTTTTCAAGGTAGACCTCAATCCACATTTTATAATAGACTTGATGGCGTGTATTCTTTTGTAGGTGAAGCATATCTTGTACTTGTGGGCACCAATATTGAATAATATTGATTTGTATGTAACTACCCCCTACTGATCAAACTACAAATTGATGCCTGACTATAGCTTTATTATTTGCTATAGCACGGGTTGCATGTCTGAAGTGATACTGTTGCAATTATCACTGAGATCTGTTATGTCCAGTATTTTATATTTCCGACCTACATAATGCAATTATCACTGAGATCTGTTGTGTCCAGTATTTTATATTTCCGACCTACATNACTCACTGGGCAGTTAAACCTTAACTAGAGAAATAAGCTTAACCGAATACACGAAAAGCCTAAGGGGTTAAAGCTTAATGAAATGAATGAATGAAATGGGTCCGTATTCTTAAGATTATTTTGACACGGAACAAGTTCTATATTTAATATTTACGAATTACTTAGCAGAATATAAGATGACCCTTATTTAGTTTTTACTAAAAGTATAACAGGTTGTGATTTCCTGTTAATTTTACTCAAGAAGTCGCATTAGCGAGTCATTTTATATTGTTATTAAAGAACAAAACTGAAAATAAATGATGACATGTGATACTACATCAATAAATATTTAACTTGTTGGGTGTATGTAGTCATTATAATATCTTTACTATATTTTGTGATTCTACATCAATAAATATTTAACTTGTTGGGTGTATGTAGTCATTATAATATCTTTACTATATTTTGTGATACTACATCAATAAATATTTAACTTGTTGGGTGTATGTAGTCATTATAATATCTTTACTATATTTTGTGATACTACATCAATAAATAAATAAAAATACATCAATAAAAAAAAATGAAGGAGCCAAATTGAGGATTCAAGCCAAAGCGTTGAATGTTTCCCCTTCGAACCGCCCACGTAGCTCAGTTGGGTTATACAAATTAATTATCTTTTTTCGTTTGTCAATAAATTGATTTTTTATTGTTTTTATTTTCAAGATGATTCATTCTGAAATAACGTCCCACAATCTCAAGTACCAAGTACCTACCCATGGTCAGTTCTTTTTCTCAGAAAATCCTGCATGATCACAATATCTCTCACGTTCATAGTTAGATGTTACTTTTAATCTTATACATATATATACATTCTACATGTATTAACATCTTAATAAGAATGAATCGTTCTTTTTATTGGCATATTAATGCAAATACATGTCACCATTAAGATCTTTAATTGACGTCTAATAGCTGAACAAACAAGATTGGTGTGGGTCAGCGAGCAAAATAAAAGAAGGATAAACTAAGTTATATTGATGTGCCAATGTGAATTTATTGAATACTTGGTAAGGTAGTTTCCGACTGTGGCCTCTCATATAGGGGTAAAAAAGTAGCTGCTGCCAAACTTTGGTCAAATAAAATATTTCTATGCAAAATAAAAGGGCAACTTACGTCGGTCAAAGTGAAATGTAAAATATCAAATTTTGAGAGAGGGTATAGGTAGGTTCTTGATTTTATTATGGGCAAAATAAAATAATTCAAAGAATTAAAAATAAAATAATAAATTAAAATCACGTTGATCTTCTGATTTCGTAGTTGTTGTATCAGTTACTGCAACCCTAAATTTTTATGATTGGAATTTTTTTATATTTTTCATATATTTCCGAGCAAATTTCTAATTTCTTCTCCAAATTCGGACAATCTTAAATTTTGACGCGACAACTTATCAACTTAAAGCGAGATTTAGGTGGCCGTTTAGTCCTTAGTTTGGGACATTTCCTGCAAAGGTAGGACCAGTCATTCCAGAGTTACGAGTTCAAAACCGGGAACGGGTAAAATAAAATTTAGAAAATACTAAAAATCAGAATGGCCGTGCTAGAGGCACGAGGAAACGTTTAAATCTTGATTTTTAAAGGTTGCAATATGCAGTGTGGACATAAACCAATACCCCTCCACCACCCCAATTTCCACTCTTCTTGAAAAATAGCAATATAACAAGCGTACGGGCGAAACAGCTAGTATAAAATAACGTAACTCGAAAATAAATTACTAATTAAAAATATAGGTACCTATCTAATATGAAATCATGCTTTTGGAGATAATCACAAGACTAATTTAAATATTAATTAATGCTGACTTGCTAATTAGCTCTTCTGAGGACATCTTCAGAGATAGAGAGAGGGAGATCAGAGATAGGCTACGGGGCATAAGCCATAATTATGTCCTCCTAATAACTTAAATGTAACTACCTTGTTCGAGTTTGTCAACAAAGTTAGTTCTGAGCAGTGTTCAGTTTCAATTGATAAGTGGGTCCGTATGCACAAGCAGGCGGCTTGCCTGCTAGGGTAGATCAAAACTAACCTGGGAGTGTCTGCAAACCCTAACAGACCTGGGCAGGCTCAACAGTGTATATCTGGAGTGGGTACCAGGACATAAGGGGATTGCAGGAAACGAACACGCTGTCCTGCTGGCAAAGAAGGGGTCCGAAACCCCCTTCATTGGTCCAGAACCGGCAATAGGTATCAGCAAAACTGAAGCACGCAGTTCGGTGAGGCAATGGATGAGGGAGAGTCATGAGCTTCACTGGACTAAAACTTCAGGACAACGACACAGCAAACAAATGATGGCCAAACCATCAAAATCTCTAACTGCTGATCTCCTTCGCTTAAGTCGGAAACAAATGAGACTTGTCACTGGACTAATAACGGGACATTGTGGTCTCAGAAAACACCTACACAATATGGGAATCTTTAGGGAAAACCCATTGTGTACACTATGTGGGGAGGAAGAGAAAACAGCCTCTCATGTGATCTTTGATTGCAATGCCCTGCTCAATTGGAGACTGGAACTCGTCCAAAACAATCTGGTAAGAAGGCTGCTCAAACTCACTGGGCAGTTAAACCTTAACTAGAGAAATAAGCTTAACCGAATACACGAAAAGCCTAAGGGGTTAAAGCTTAATGAAATGAATGAATGAAATGGGTCCGTATTCTTAAGATTATTTTGACACGGAACAAGTTCTATATTTAATATTTACGAATTACTTAGCAGAATATAAGATGACCCTTATTTAGTTTTTACTAAAAGTATAACAGGTTGTGATTTCCTGTTAATTTTACTCAAGAAGTCGCATTAGCGAGTCATTTTATATTGTTATTAAAGAACAAAACTGAAAATAAATGATGACATAAATGAGATCCTAATGATTTTGAGACAAAATCAAGGTTGTTTCAGGATCTGAAAAGTGGATACTTTTACTTTTCAATGAATTTTCAGTTGTGTATTGTAAGAAGAGATAAATATCTTTATGTGATTTTCAAGTATAGACGAATAATATCGTAGCTGAAGAAGAGCTATCTCGTATCTCAAAAATTGCAATTTTGCAGAATACGATAAAACAGTTTAGAAACAATCAAAACTAAAATTGAACAAAATCAAATATTTTTTTGATTTTTTTCTTCAATGTCGGGATTTTTCACTCCATAGATGCATTTGTGACGTATCAAACGAAAGGTCGTGACACATGATATATCATGCCGAAATATTATTTTTAATTTCTCTTCCTATAGAAGATTTTTTGACGGGAACCCGAAACACAAAATAAAGATCTATTATGTCATTTCCTATTGCTTTCGAACCATATTTCACTATTTTGGATCTTATTAAAGTTTGAAAATATTTGGAGCTATGGGTTATTGGGTTCAAAAAACCGATATGTCCGACATTTCACCTGGAGCAGAGCTCTGGAAGCCAAACCGCTGCGCTGGTCCGATTTTGATGAAATTTGGCAAAGGTCATCTTTGGACAAAAAACCCGACCCATGTAGCCCCTAGGGTCCGGAACTGCTTTTTTGGGACGAAATCTCTGAAATCCAAACCACATAACCAATATTGATGGAAATTTAAAATCGGTAAGTATGGAATAATTTTATCTAAAAGCCAATTTTGATGAAACTTAAAATCAGTAATTATGGAATAATTTTATCTAAAAAAAAAATGGTCTCACACGGACGTATCTCTGCCAGGGGCCCAACAAGCTCCTTAAAATAGAAATCCCTTTTAAAACATAACAGTTCAGTAATTTCACATGGTCATATACGAGATTGCTCTTCCTAAACGACGATGTGTAGGTGTACTTAACTATTTTTTTGTGAATTAAGGCGGTTTAACTGCGAGGTCGTTTGCGCGTACTTAACTTTAATAGCCGTATTAAGTCGAAGTCATAAATATTTTTCCTTCCTGCCTTCTTTATTTCAAGTACCCAGGTATCTAGGTAAAACGAAAAATATGAAATGTTAATCTTCTTCTAAAGGCGGTGCCTTTTCGTGAGTGTTTTGTACTTCATTTTTACATACGAGTATGAATTCATATCATTAAATTCTTATTTTAGTGCTTATTCTTCTTTTCCCCGACATTGAAATATGTTACAAATACACCTTCCTATATTAGTAGTATTGTGAATTTTAGATATTATTCTGTTTTATAATGTTATACCAATTTTAGATACCATTCTGTTTTAATAGCCGCCATGAAGACCCACGTGTTTTAGTATTGTGAATTTTAAAGACCATTCTGTTTTCATAGCCGCCATGAAGACCCACATGTTTTAGTATTGTGAATTTTAAAGACCATTCTGTTTTCATAGCCGCCATGAACACCCACGTGTTTTAGATTTGTGAATTTTAAAGATCATTCTGTTTTAATAGCCACCATGAAGACCCACGTGTTTTAGTATTGTGCATTTTAGACACCATCTGTTTTAATAGCCACCATGAAGACCTCCATGTCTTAGTATTGTGAATTTTAGATACCATTCTGTTTTAATAGCCACCATGAAGACCCACGTGTTTTAGTATTGTGCATTTTAGACACCATTTGTTTTAATAGCCACCGTGAAGACCTTCATGTCTTAGTATTGTGAATTTTAGATACCATTCTGTTTTAATAGCCGCCATGAAGACCCACGTGTTTTAGTATTGTGAAATTGAAATACCATTATGTTTTGATAGCCGCCATGAAGAACCACGTATTTAAGTATTGTGAAATTTAAATACCATTCTGTTTTGATAGCCGCCATGAAGAAGCACGTATTTAAGTATTGTGAAATTTAAATACCATTCTGTTTTAATAGACGCCATGAAGCTCTTAGGCTAGATCGTTGATGGTTTTTTGACCTATTTTTGACGGTTTTCCGAATCCTGCCTAAAAGGAAACCAGTAAGTACCTACTGGAGACTTGGAATTTTGGAGGTATGTCAATTGTATACATTAGACGTGTTACGAAACTTTTAAATAAAGTTGCCTCTTTCTTGTAATGTCGAATACTTCGAAATTTGGGCTCTGATGACCTCAAAACGTGTTTTGGCATTGAAAACCCGATATCGAAAATTTCAACCCATTTCAATACTTTTTCGTTTTTATTTCATAGACGAGGAAAGTCGTGTGATGTTCACACCAGTTTTTTTCATAGCGTCCTGTTTACAAATATTTCCCAACGAAAGTCGCTGTGCGAACATTAAACCACGGAGTAAAACTTCTCATAGTCGTACTGATTTCGGTATTGACATCTGAATGTTTGAGTCAGATTGTTGTTAAGCCTTGATAATTATGTTTTGTGTTAACATTAGAACCATGATTATAAAAAATATATATATATATTTTTTTCAAAAAAAAAAAAACAAGTTTTTACATACATAATATTAGAAAAGTCCATCAGATAATTACTTACTTTCTACGCCTCTCGTACCCCGACCTTCGGTCTGCTACATTGACGTGGCCAAATTACATCGATAAGTAATTAACCAGTTTTATATATTAAACACAACCTTATTAAAAGTTCATATTTTATTACTTGCCAAATTTTTAATCTCATGTCTCAATAAATGTTCAGATTTTATGACGTGCTCGTTCTATCTGCACAAACAATCTTAATCATAAGATCGTTTTATTCTATTAAGTAAAAAATACATTTTTCAGTAAAACAAGAAGCGGCACTTTGTACTTTTCATGTCTACGTGCAGTGTCGTCCTTCATATACTCGTATATGCATATATTTTCTGGGGAGAAATTTATTAAATACAAGTTGAGTTTGGTATTCAGGAGAATGCTGCAATATGCTGCATAAAACCAATTTTTTAGAATGGAGAAGAGAGACTCATGTGAAATGGAATTCCCAAATGTGCATTTTAACTTTTTGGATTCTTTATATTTTAGAATATCTGGTAGGTCTGTATAGGTAAAAAAAAAAAGATATACTAAATATTTTCAAAAATATAAAATCCGACACTCGTAGGGGTTAAGAGCCAGGGACGTACACAAGGGGGGGGGCTGACCGGCTATAGCCTCCCCGAAATTTTTTTCGAGATAAGCCATCAAATGTGAAACGCGAGTGTATATCATCTAACCCTGTGCATCTATTTCAGTGTCCCGCAGAAAACACATTTTGGGAAAAGTGTTTCATACTTACATAACAAAGTGAAAAGTTAGGGCGATTTAACTTTTTTCTACATATATTATATATTTTCAAATTTTAAGTAGTTGTACCTACCTTACTTTTTATTATTTGTGGTTTGTATTATGTGTTAACTAGTTCAGAAGAGTTTTTTTAAAAAAATAGCCAACAATCATACCACGTTGAATACACCAGTTCCCGTCAGATCACTGAAGTTAAGCAACGTCGGGCGTGGTCAGTACTTGGATGGGTGACCGCTCGGGAACACCGCGTATCGTTGGCTCTTTTTTCCTGCTCAACCCAGGCTGGGTAAGTTCAATGTGGGTAGCTGGTTAGCAAATTTCGGATGCCGGTCCTATAGGGTTTTGCTACGTCTTTTATCTCTAGAAACATTCGATTATGTGTGGGGGGGGTAAATCCCTATATTTACACTTTGTTTACATTATCTCTCTGTGAAACTAGTTGGGTTCAACACCACGACGCTGTTATGGAACCTACTTGGTTTGCTCAGCCCACCCCGAAAAAAAATCCTGTGTACGCCCCTGTTAAAGAGCAAAGGAAAGCAAATATCTGCAATTTTAATTCATGCAGTTTCCCCCCTCCCATAACTTTGTTGTAGTTTATGATAATGTTTTGTAATTTGAAGAAGAGGATACAAATTAGTACAAACTGAGAGGGGGGAAAAAAAACTCTTTCCCTGCGTTAGATTAAATCTGGGGGAAAGGAGAAAGCTGTTGTATTCTATTTGGCTAATTTACCTATTTAACATTGATGATTTGTGAGGTAATAAAAATAATATATTATTATGAAAAATAGTATCAATATATCGCGTATATTCTATAAACGAAAGGGACGTCCATATCAAGTTTCATTAAAATCGGAAAAGGTGTGGTACAAAAAGGCAACAAGATAATCAAAAGATAAGTCTTAAAACTGGACCTCACTTTAAAAACTGTTTGGTCAATTAGATAATTTCTTTACAACTAATCGTGCAAAAGTTATGAGTATCTAGCAGGTATTATACATATCACGCTCATTTCCTTGTTTTGCTTGATAGGTAAGGATTTTGTTCTACATAGCATTATATGATTCATCCAATCTGTTCCATGAAATAATTTGGATGATGTTTAGTCATTCCATTTAAGTTCTAAATTATTTCGTCCAATCATATTTAGATCTTTAGTGCCACCAAGGACAAACCGAACTATTCTATCTTACATTTTTAGAGTTAAAAGATTTTATGATTAATGAATTTATTTCAAATGGCAACATAACGCGAGTTTGAAGAAATAATAAAACCTCAGCAAATTAGACTCCCATGCATGGTGTCACGATTCACAAATAAAAACGCAAATGAAAAGAGGGGCTATTTAGAAGAGATCTGATGAGATATCATTGTAGAGGACATGCGAATCAACGTGGCACTGGAAAAACTCCTTATAAGCAATTTCATTGCAGCCTAATTCGATAATCTTCATAGACCTAGAAAAAGCGTACGATAGGATACCGAGAAAAGAGTTGTGGAGGTGTTTGAGAAAGAAAAATGTACCAGAGAAGTATGTGAGAATAATCAAAGATATGTATGAAGGAGTGAGAACCAGAGTGAGAAGCTGTGTGGGAATGAGTGAAAGTATGGAAGTGAACGTCGGCCTTCATCAGGGATCTGTATTGAGCCTTTACCTATTCGACCTGGTGATAGACTGTATTACAGATGACACACGAGAGGTAGCAGCCTGGTCCATGATGTTTGCAGATGATATTATGCTGTGTGACCCGAACAGAGAAAGTACTGAGAACAAAGTGAATCTGTGGAGAACGAAACTAAAAGAAAGAGGATAAAACTGTCCACCTACATCTTACGGACAAGGAAGATAATCAAGAAGGTGATGAAGAAGATGCTGATGACATTGTAAAAGAAGCAAGAGTGAAACTGGGAGATGTATACCAGGAAATAGTGAAGAAATTTAAATACGTTGGTTCAAGTGCATGCACGGATGGAGAATTGGATGAAGAAATAGCAAGCAGGATAAATGCAGGATGGATGAGTAGAAGAAGCAAGAGTGAAACTTTGAGATGTATACCTGGAAAAAGTGAAGAAATTTAAATACCTTGGTTCAAGTGTATGCATGGATGGAGAATTGGATGAAGAAATAGCAAGCAGGATAAATGCAGGATGGATGAGTAAAAGAAGCAAGAATGAAACTTGGAGATGTATACCAGGAAATAGTGAAGAAATTTAAATACCCCTTGGTTCAAGTGTATGCATGGATGGAGAATTGGATGAAGAAATAGCAAGCAGGATAAATGCAGGATGGATGAGTAGAAGAAGCAAGAGTGATTCTTGGAGATGTATACCAGGAAAAAGTGAAGAAATTTAAATACCTTGGTTCAAGTGTATGCACGGATGGAGAATTGGATGAAGAAATGGCAGGAGTGTTGTGTGACAAGAGAATTAGTGTGAGAAACAAAGGATACATCTATAAAACGGTAGTGAGACCGGCAATGCTGTATGGATCTGAATCGTGGCCAATCAAGAAGAGACAAGAAGATAAAATGAATGTAGCAGAGATGAAAATGTTGAGATGGATGTGTGGTGTTACCAGGATGGACAGGATGAGAAATTCAAGAATACGTGGGACAGTCAGAGTGACGGAGATCTCAAAGAAAGTATAGGAGAGGAGACTTCAATGATTTGGCCACGTGGAAAGAAGAAATCAAGATTATGTTGGAAAGAAAGTGAGAGATGTTGAAGTACGAGGAAAGAGAAACAGAGGAAGACCTAAAATTAAATACATGGATAAAGTGAATAAATATTTGAGAGGGAGAATTTTGAACGTGAGCCTCGCCCACCGAGAAGCATGGAAAAGGCTGGCAAGAAATGTCGATCCCACTTGAGTGGGATAAGACGTAGAAAAAGAAGAATTGTAGCCGAATTCGAATTGACTTTAAATTTGCTCCAATAAGACATCAGTACTTACTTACTTTCCGAGTCCTCTTCTCTCTCAGTCAATTCTTGCACCGCCAGTAATTGGCAATGGACAACGCTCTTTCATTTGCTTGTAACAGGTCGCTTTATGTACAAGTTCTTTCCAGTTGGCCGCATATAAGGAGATGGTCGTTGGTTTGTATTCACAGTTTGGAGCATCTTCATAACACCATTTTTCCGTATTGAATTTGCACAAGGATACTCCAGAGCGCAGACGATTGAGGGATTTCCAGGTTGCAAAGGGTTGGTCAGCACCAGGAGTATGGGGTGCCGGACCGATTGTTTCCAGAGCTCTGTTTTACGATTGTCGGGTGAGGAGTTCAACTGACTTGTGGTCTGCAAAAAACTTCTTCTTGATTTTAGTCGGACCGGTTGTATGATATGTCCGTATAAGGGGTGTCTGTTATCTGTGGTTTGTTTTTGTCTTTCAAACTCCGCAGCCACTGTTCTTCTTATGTCTGGAGGACAGATTCCAGCTAGTTGGTAAATTTTGTCGATAGCGGTGGGCTTGAGACAGCCAGTGATTATGCGGCATGTCTCGTTAATGGCCACATCAACTTCTTTGGTGTGGGCCGATGATTTCCAAACAGGAGCCGAGTATTCTGCTGCAGACAAACTTAGGGCCATCGCGGATGTACGCAGGACATGAGGTTGGGAGCCCCATGTTGTTCCTGTCAGTTTTCTCAGGATGTTGTTGCGGGCCGAGACTTTCATTTTAGTATTATGACATTGTTTTTTGTATGTCAACGTCCGATCCAAAGTAACTCCTAGGTATTTGGGAGTATATTTGTGTTCTAGCTCCTGCCCGGACCATATTACTTTCAGTTTTGTTTTGGCATCAATGCTTCTCAGGTGGAAAGCGCATACTTGTGTTTTTGAAGGATTAGGTTTCAGTTGATTCAGTTTATAGTACGCTGTAATATTATTTAGTGCTCCGGTCAGCTTTTCCTCCACCTCCCTAAACGACCTTCCTTGGACAGCGAGGGCAGGGTATGCTTAGTATTACGTTGTTACACTTTGGAACGCTAAAAACAATGTCAATCTGAGAAGTGACAACGAAATGAAATTCAAAGACGAATGATAATTATTTTCAGTTCCTATCCACTGTTAGTAATAATAAACACACTTTATATTCAAGAATATAAAACAGGTAGGACGTAAAACAAATCTTAATTACAACTTTAATTATCATTAATTATTAAAGAAAGAAAGAAAAAAACACATTAAAATAATAATAAATTAGATTATTATGAATATTGTTGTTTTATTATTCAGATGTGATGATAAAAGAATCCAGAATTTGGAAAATTATTTGATTCCTTTCTTACCTCCCCTGGACTCATTAGCAACAATTTTATTGATTACAAATTTCAAAAGACACGCCAAACAGAAAATCAGCTCTTTATATGAATTCTGATTCAATGAACTGATTAGAAAAGTCAGTTGAATATGAATTCTGATCCGATGAACTGATTAGAAAAGTCAGTTGAATATGAATTCTGATCCGATGAACTGATTAGAAAAGTCAGTTGAATATGAATTCTGATCCGATGAACTGATTAGAAAAGTCAGTTGAATATGAATTCTGATCCGATGAACTGATTAGAAAAGTCAGTTGAATATGAATTCTGATCCGATGAACTGATTAGAAAAGTCAGTTGAATATGAATTCTGATCCGATGAACTGATTAGAAAAGTCAGTTGAATATGAATTCTGATCCGATGAACTGATTAGAAAAGTCAGTTGAATATGAATTCTGATCCGATGAACTGATTAGAAAAGTCAGTTGAATATGAATTCTGATCCGATGAACTGATTAGAAAAGTCAGTTGAATATGAATTCTGATCCGATGAACTGATTAGAAAAGTCAGTTGANTATAAAAAAAAAAAAAAAAAATATATCCAACCCAGCTATAAAATACTGAAAAAAGACTTGAACTTTAAGTTTTATATATCCCACATAAGTACCTACATTTATTTTTTTGTTTGTAAAAAAACGTATCCCACAACTTACTTTTACCAAAAAGATCCCGACAGTCTCCGGCAAAGCGATACATCTTTTTCCTTATAATTATCATTGAACCCAATAAAAAATAAAATAAGAGGGCTACAAGCTTTTGTCTTATTCTGGTCCACTTTTTTTTCTGCAAAATACATTTTGGCAAAAGCTTGTGTAGAAGGTCAAAACCTTTTGTATGGTCCTTGGCACTTCTTTTCGGGAAAATACATTTTAGCATAAAGACGTAACTAGTTTATTTTCCTTCTCTATAATATAAATGAAACTAAAAAGATTAAATAACAAAAGACTGAGAAAAAAATGATACATTAAATGAAATAAAATATAGCACCATAAGGGTCGAAATCATGATTTTGTTATTTTGGCTCTGGGGAAAAGATTTATCTCTGTGCCAGTCCTTTTGTCGTCAGGCCTGTGAGGAATCATGAAATCTAACTGGAAACCTTACTCATGCATACAATAGATGTTTATAAAAAATAATATTCAGAGACTTTGTGCATACTTAACAATGGAAATCATCATCTCATTTTACAGAATGTTCTTTGCTCATTATTTTCACTAACAAACAATATTATTAAATTTATAATGATGTCAAATATTGATTCAATTCAATTGATGTGTTTATTTATATTATAAATAATTGATGCAAATCCAATGAAATATTATTGTCAACATGATAATAATAATTGATGTGTTTATTTATATTATAAATAATTGATGCAAATCCAATGAAATATTATTGTCCACATGATAATAATTGATGTGTTTATTTCTATTATAAATAATTGATGCAAATCCAATGAAATATTATTGTCAACATGATAATAATCGATGTGTTGTACGAATGTATTCATTAAGTATAAATGCGCTTGTAGTTGATGATGTGCTTCATTATTATTGATGCATTCTTCTTGCACCGACATACAATGTCCATTTCTGGGGAGATCCGGTTCAGAGTACCACAGTTCAATAAGTGCATCACAGGACCTTTTCATTTTCATGCCTTCCACAATTTTGTTGCTTCAAATATAAATCTACAGATTTCGTAAAGTATATATTTTTTTTTACATTCAATTAAAATTTGGCACGCTATTTTGGATTATTATTGGGCGGAGCGAAGCGTAGNATAATTACTAAGATTTAACCACAAACATACATACATAGTAAGTCAAATAAAAGCCTTTAATAAAATACCGCTCCTACATTTTTTTTAAAAAACGATAAAATTTACATAATATAGGCCGGGCGTGTATGAATATTTCTAATTAATTGAGTATTTGATAGTATCCTGTTTTACTTTAGATATCTTAATTCAATACTTGAGGTTGAGAGAAGCTAGTTAATGTTGACATTCTCAAGGGCTCATTTCACCTTAGTTGATGGTGTAAAATAACACAGACTACCTTGCAATATTAATTAAGTTTGTAATTATTATGTAATAATTTTGCAGTGATGGACATGGTACTAGGTAGGAACCATACCTTCAAGATTAGGTCTTGGATGTTGGATGACAAATGAACATTTTAAAAATAGACATCAATAACTTATTTTTAGACCTGCTGTCTCTTACATCTGGCTACCATTGGAAACGATGATGCCACTATTGATTGATCATATAATTATTGGCTTTTTTATCAAGTGGCCCATCACGGTAAATTGAATCTCTTTTGGTTACATCTCAGACATGCACTCCATTAAAAATATAGGGCTGCTTAAAACTCCTATGCAATAAGTAGATAGGTATGTTCCTTGTTTTTCAAATCATAAAATTCACTCCAAGTAAACAAATAGGAAGTTACGTGAAATGTAGACTCACTGGATAATGGGCCGACATCAGGCTATAGGTGGCCCAATTAGTCCAATATTAGCATTAATTAGCTAGTTAGTTCATGAATCGTGATGATTTTAGACCGATAGGTACTTCGACAAATTAAGTCAATTGTGTACCGATTCTTAAAGATGAATTCTTGTTACATCGTATTTCTTCAGGGATTAGGAGCGAGTTATACAGGGTGTTTCAGAAGGTTATGCAAAAAAAAGAAACCACGTATAGTAGAGCTCAAATAAAGGCCACTTTGCTTAATAAACCCCTATACGGAAATGGACCACAAGATAGTAGGCCACCCAAAGTTGGCCCTTAAAAATTGAAAAATAATTATTTAAAATCGAATTATGTTGCAATAATTGACTTCATTTTTTGCAGTCTCCGATTGTGATCATGCTTCTTTGGTGAGTATTTGGCACTTTTCCCACGATCAGGGGCGGAGTTATGGGGGGTCATGACATGAAAATGCCTAAAACTTCTTGATGCGCATTTTTTGGTATTTTAAGGTATGCCATGTCTTCTAAAACTTGTTTTGCTACAAAAAAGACCGGCATAACTCTTGTCTAAAACCAACCGTTGACCTTTTAAAATCACAAAAATTTATCGTAGGACAATTCTAATTATTCAATTTTCCCCGGGGACGGCGGCCCCGACACCCCTTGTGCCTGGGGGGTATTCCATACACTCCGGAAGTATCCCCTCCCTAAATGCTGCACCGCCTCTCCTAAGATATAGCCTTAAATCCGCCCCTGGTCCTAGCTACCTTGGGGTCCATTTCCATATAGGGGTTTATTAAACAAAGTGGCCTTTATTTGAGCTCTACTATACGTGGTTTCTTTTTTTGCATAACCTTTTGAAACACCCTGTATTGTAGGTATGTACCTACCCTACCTAGGTCTTTGATAAAATATTATATGTTAGCCCAAACTTGAGTTCTGTTCAGCTGTTCAATCGTGAACTTCCAATATAGCATATTATTATGGGAAATTCACGAGTGAACAACTGAACAATGAGGATCTGTTCATCCGATCACTCGTGAACTTCCCATAATAATATGCTAGACTTGTCTGAAACATGAGTTTTGTTCATCTGTTCACTCGTGAACTTCCCATAATAATATGCTAGACCTGTCTGTATAATAAGGAGGTACTTACATCTTGCTTAATCCTAATCATTATTAATAAGTAACGTACACAAGTACAAAGGTCAGTAGCTTTATTGAATTTATATAAATAATAATTAGTCAATTAATTTTTTACAAAATACAAGAAAACCAGTTTCATATATTTCTTTAGAATAATGAAAGAGTTCGATGGGTATGTCCTGACTTTCATTCATCTACGTGTTTCCATTGATGTATAGGTAGGTACACTACCTACTCACACACAGAAGGACGTGCACAATTTATTAATACACCGACACGTCATTTTTGTAAAAGTGAATATTTGTTTTTGTCAATTAAAATAGCAAGTTGTCCTTTGGATCGCCACATGCTTCTTACATAGATTGACTTTTGGAATATTTTTCTTTTTTTTTTTCAAAAGAAAAATATTTTCCAATATTTTAAGCTATTTTTTTTATGTACATTATGCTAAGCCAACATGAATTCGTGATTTTCATTACCTAGAGGTATTAAAATTTTTGTCAATTTCAATATAAAATAAACCATTTAATTCACCCATACATAGGTACATCTTATCACTGAAATTGATGCCGAAAGTATTCTAACATTTTGCCAACGATTATACCACGTTGAATACACCAGTTCCCGTCAGATCACTGAAGTTGAGCAACGTCCGGGCGTGGTCAGTACTTGGATGGGTGACCGCTTGGGAACAACACGTATTGTTGGCTTTTTCCGGCCCAACCCAAGCTGGGTGAGGTCAATGTGGGTAGCTGGTTTGCAAGTTTCCAGCGAATGGAGGGTAAAACCCCCGTCTTGAATGACCAATAGATGTTAAAGAGACGTTAAGCCAAATTAAAAAAAAAAAAAAATCTAACTTTATAGTCTTTGAGTTTACACGCAGAAACATCATAAATCCCTGGATTTATGTGGTTCTTGCTAGAGAATGTATTTTAATATAAGAGAGGAACATGATAATTTTATGCAAAAACATCATAAATCCCAAGGCCAAGTTCCACCTATTCAACCAAAAAAAAAAGTTCCACTTATTCAACCAAAAAGAAAAAAAGCCAAGTTCCACTTATTCAACCAAAAAATTCTGCCCATGAAAGTAGTGATATCTATTATTGGGGCCAAGTTTATTGTTGCTGCTGTATATCCCGCACTTAAATTTATTATTGCACGTTCTTCTGTCTCAATTCTCTTAAAGTAATACCGACTTTACACTTGGCCAGTTTGTAAAAAGGTAGTACGAGTATTTTACGAATCCCCTTAGAAAAAACTGACCAAGTGTAAAGTCGGTATTACTTTAAGAGAATTGAGACAGAAAAATTAAGTGCGGGATATACAGCAGCAACAATAAACTTGGCCCCAATAATAGATATCACTACTTTCATGGGCAGAATTTTTTGGTTGAATAAGTGGAACTTGGCCTTTTTTCAATGATAATTTTTTGTGAGATATCAATACTTTTTGTAAGATTACTATATGAAACTGATTATATTTAGCCGTTTTTTCTTTTTCATTTCTTCTTCTTTTCAATTACACAACATATCGAAAATCAGGAAATTTCTGTGTAAACCGGACCCAAATGTCCAATGAGATCTAAATTATTCAAATATACATTATTTCCTGGTTAATTTTATTTAAATATCTAACTTTATGCAAAATTTCAGCGTCCTACCAATTTAAACTGTTTTCGAGCATTTCCGTCCATAAAGCGGAACCGTTTTGGAGCACCCGGAGTAAAAAAGTTCAAATATAAATTATTTCTTGATTAATTGTATGTAAATATCTAACTTTATGCCAGATTTCAGCGTCCTACCAGTTTAAACTGTTTTCGAGTATCTTCGACCCTAAAGCGGAAACGTTTTGGAGCACCCGGAGTAAAAGAGTTCAAATATAAATTATTTCCGGATTAATCGTATGTAAATATATAACTTTATGCAAGATTTCAGCGTTCTACCAGTTTAAACTACATTACAATACGTTGTATTGTCTTCCCTAAAGCGACCCCGTTTTGGAGCACTTAGAGTTAAAAAGTTCAAATTTTCGGATTTTTCCCTTTACGTGGATGTCAATTGCTAACTTCATGCAATTTTAGCGCTCTAGGTATACGGGAAGTGCCTGAAACTTTTGATGATGAGTGAATCAGTCAATATGTCAGTCAGTCAGTATCCAAAAGTGCAAACTTTGAAATTACCTATCTCCTACCCGGGTTAACATTAAATATTGAAGTTTATCCTGTAGTATTGTACTATATCTTAACTACGGAATGTATGTTCAAAATTTCAAAGATCTATCCCTTGTAGAATCGGATATCTGACGGTGTGAAAAACCTGGTGAATTGCTTCGTGTAAAGATACACTGGTGCCTTCTGGAACTTGGCCTGGCGCACTGCCGTGCGCTCAGATTTACCCTTGTAAAAAATTGTGTACATATATTTCAACTAAATGATAATAATTCAACTGTTTCGCCCCCCCCCCCTGGTTTGCCTTCGCGCCCCCCCCCAGGGGGCGTGAAGGCAGTTTGGGAACCTCTGACATAGAGAATCAATTTCCAAAATACTAATTTTCATAAAATTTGAGTTTCTTATTCGTAAATCACAAATATAAACAGATATGATTCCTAAACTTTATATTCGCTTTCCTGAGATCCAAGATATTTTATACTTCAATCTGCTCTTTTGTTTCAGATAGTCAGATGACACGAAAAACTCCGCCAGCATACAGTGACGGTGTGTATATGCTGGCTGGTATTGACCGTCCTTCTCCAAGAACACTTAGCACATTGTTTATGAAGGGAGAAGAGGGACAGCCGTCAATGAAAAATAGGACAGCTCTTCTTGCATTCTTTGGTAGGTTTATACATTTCTAGTAATTCTGTGAACCGTAGATATCACTCACTTAAAAAGGCTCGACCCCCAACCCGACAATGTCCAAGAAACCACGTATAGTAGAGCTCAAATAAAGCACACTTTGTTCAATAAACCTCTATACGGAAATGGACTCCAAAGTAGCTAGGGCCACCGAAAAAAAAGACCTACGCTCAATTTTTGTGATTTTAAAATGTCAACGGTTGGTTTTAGAAAAGAGCTACTCCGGTCTTTTTTATAGCAAATAAGTTTTAGAAGACATGTCTACTTTAAAACACCAAAAAAATACGCATCAAAAAGTTTTAGGCATTTTCAATTCATGATCTCCCAATAACTCCGCCCCTGATCGGGGGGAAAAATTGCCAAATACTCACCAAAGAAGCTTGATAACAATCGGAGACGTCATGCAAAAAATGAAGTCAATCGCAAAATAATTCGATTTTTAATAATTCTTTCTCGATTTTTAAGTGCTAACTTTGGGTGGCCCTAACAACCTTGGGGTCCATTTCCGTTTAGGGGTTTATTAAGCAAAGTGGCGTTTATTTGAGCTCTAACTGTAGGTGGTCTCTTTTTCTGCATAACCTTTTGAAACACTCTGTATAATAAAAGTTAATACTAAGTTTCATCCACGTGTTACCACGTGTTTTTTTAAGTAGAATTTCACCTCTTAGAACAGTACAAATCTTTTGGGCTCTAAAACACATTTCTATCTTTTGTCAAACTGGCGACCTTTGAATTTCAAAATAGTAAAGCATAAAATCAATCAGTAACATCGGGTTTTTTTATGTTATATACATTTCGTAAGAAAATATTTACATGTTCCCAAACATAATCAATGCTTTACTATTTTGAAATTCAAAGGTCGCCAGTTTGACAAAAGATAGAAATATGATTTAGAGCCCAAAAGATTTGTACTGTTCTAAGAGGTGAAATTCTACTTAAAAAACACCTGAGAACAACAACTCAAGCCTTTTATGCTTTGCGGTTCATAATAATATTTAACCGTGCCGCGTGCTGGAACTTTCCAAATACACTGCAATAAATATTCAAAAATATAAAGAGGATGTTCCTTTACCCCTTTAAATCTCTTTCCTTCACAAGTGTGTTTCTTTTGCTGCCTACTATATTCATTGTCATTGATTTGAAGAATTTATGATTTCTGTATCGTTATGAGTGTTTAATAACCTCAAGCAATTTACAAAAGATAAATTTAGTGTTCAACAGCTTATGCCTTAAATTTATTGAAAAGAATTCTAGCAATCGCTCATTCTGGAGCGATGCATACATTGGACGTGTATAAATTTGACGTTTTAAAGGTTCTAAGGTAAGCTCATCGATTATTGGTCATCATTTAAAGGTGCGTGGCAGAGGGACAGTCTCTTTTGTGCTTACTTTTATTGTTACCCCGTGTTAACTACGTTTTTGTCGCCCAACCAATAAGTTGTGACGTTATCTGATGGAAGATTATTGTTAGCATAACCATTTGTGTAAAAACTAGTTTCTAGATTCGAAACAAAATGCTTTAATTTTTAGGAAAGTGAGGATTTTCCCCTGTTATGAGGTTGGCAATGTTTTATGTAATGAGATCGAAACATAGAATAATTAATGTCAAAAGTGACACTAATTAAATTATTCCATGCTATGATTGTTGTGCTCTTTTTAAAGTAATTAAAATAAGTAAAAAAAAAAAAAAAAAAAAAAAAAAAAAAAAAAAAAAAAAACATAAGTAAAGAGTTTTAACAAAAAATAATTACGGTTTGAATTGCGTGAGAGAGAGTGTGTGAGAGAGAAAGAGTTAATTACGCGAGAGAGAAAAAAAAAATGTACAGCAATACGTTCTGCGGAGATCTGCCATGGCATGTAGTTAGGTATTGAAAAGTAACAGGTAACAGCCACAACGTTGCCTCTACTCCCGACCATATTATTTGTAAACAAAAAGTATTTCCCCTGTATCTCAGTCGAACACTAGTGCTAACCTTTTGTATTGTTCTAAAAATAGATCAAACCGAAGAGGTTTGAGAATGAGAAAAATCTGGCCCAATGACAATGAAGTTCGAACTCATTTTCATGACAAATTCAAAAAAAGAATAATCCCCATAGATATCAGGGATATTTTAGGGTGTATGACCGACATAGAACTGCTCACCCTACAAAGAATGTATTTTATTATTTATCTGAAGTTACTGTGTAGGTAACTTTTAATTGCTTTTAGGTTACAAATTATGTTTCCATTGCCAATATTAAAATTTATAACCTGTAATAAATATCATTTTTACTTATAAAAAGCCCTTTGGCTTGTAAGTACCTACTTGTAATTACATACAAATAAAATCTGATTGTTTTTTCTAGGTCAAGTTGTAAGTTCGGAAATTGTAATGGCCAGTGAGAGTGGATGTCCTATAGAAATGCATGAAATACAAATTGATAAATGTGATGAAATGTATGACAAAGATTGTGAAGGTGGGAAGTATATTCCATTCCATAGAGCTGGCTATGATAGATCAACAGGGATGAGTCCGAATATGCCTCGACAACAGGTAATACATGAAATGTATGACAAAGATTGTGAAGGCGGGAAGTATATTCCATTCCACAGAGCTGGCTATGATAGATCAACAGGGATGAGTCCGAATATGCCTCGACAACAGGTAATACATGAAATGTATGACAAAGATTGTGAAGGCGGGAAGTATATTCCATTCCACAGAGCTGGCTATGATAGATCAACAGGGATGAGTCCGAATATGCCTCGACAACAGGTAATACATGAAATGTATGACAAAGATTGTGAAGGCGGGAAGTATATTCCATTCCACAGAGCTGGCTATGATAGATCAACAGGGATGAGTCCGAATATGCCTCGACAACAGGTAATACATGAAATGTATGACAAAGATTGTGAAGGCGGGAAGTATATTCCATTCCACAGAGCTGGCTATGATAGATCAACAGGGATGAGTCCGAATATGCCTCGNCCCCATACAGCCTAAAGCTGATGATGTGGTCCTAAAGTTGTGAACTCAATTTAAAATTGTTTTTCGATCAGGAACTGGATCCGTGGAATGCAAACCATACCTTGTGCGGAACGCCCTCTGAGTGGCTATTATAATGGTTCACTTATTAAAAAAACAACTTGACAACGAACGCACAATACACGCTCGACCTAACCATTGCGACAACTAAAAACTAGAGGTCATATCGTGTTGAATATCACAAAACCCCTCGCTCCTCCCACTATCACTTCCCCTCCCATGATTTTTTGAAAAGTGGGTGAACTAATTGCCGCACGCTGTATGACAAAGATTGTGAGAATGGAAAGTAATTTCCATTCCACAGAGCTTTTGTGTTTTTTTTTTTTTTTTTTTTTTTTTTTTTTTTTTTTTTTTTTTTTTTTGTGCTCTCCCTTGGTCTGTCGTCATTTGGCCCACCTCGAAGATAATATAGAACTTGAAATTATTTCTCTCTTTTAGATTAACAGGGTAACCAGTTGGATTGATGGCAGCTTTATCTACAGCACAAGTGAGGCATGGTTGAATGCAATGAGATCGTTTTCAAATGGAAGTTTGGCCACAGATGCTTCTAATAAACTGCCTGTTAAAAATACAATGAGAGTGCCTTTGTTCAATAATCCTGTTCCTCATGCACTCAGAACTTTAAGTCCAGAAAGACTTTTTTGTAAGTTTATGTTTGAATACTTATTACAATAATTAATAAAAATAGTGCCACAAATATGAAAAAAATATATAGTGCTGAGTTTTTTTTTTAAAAAAAAAATGATTCTTTGACCTTCTTTTAAAAAATATGCAAAAAACCATGAGGTTGCTTTCTTTTTTTTTTTTGGTTTTTACTTAATATCTTGTGAACTATCAACTTTAATTTCACCATAAAACACAAAGAACGACAACTAAATTTCTTACAAAATCATTTCTCAATTTTTTTGTGTGGCTTTAACCGTCTATAAGATATGAATGTGAAGTGGCAACACAAAAATTCGGCGGTGGAAAAATTGGGTCTATATATATTATAATATTGATATTTTTCCATTTTATATTTAAAATCCCTTTCTTAATAACGGCTCTAAGGCCCGATCCTACCATGACGTGTTTTTAGGGAGTTTCATCTAACACTGTGTCAACCTGTGTTAATGGAATACCCAAACCCGAGTGTTTCAAAACTCGGCTTTTGGTAGGACCGGACCTAACTATTTCGCCCATTTTGGTGTACGGCGGCTTCCTAAGGTAAGAGATCTAGACTGGTCCCATCATTTTCAACATGTACGCTGCCGAGTGTATCATTGGTCGACTTTTCTGTTTTTAATTTGATAGAAGGCTGTATTACTTTATAATGTAGATTGAAATTCCCATCGTCTATGGCACCTTGAATACACCAGTTCACGTTCGATCACTGAAGTTAAGCAACGTCCAGCGAGGTTGTACCATGTGTGTCCACGTGGATTCGCACCCTCTTGAGGCTGGCTATTTTTCCGTACCAACCCAGGCTGGGTGAGGTCAATGTGGGTAGCTGGTTTGGAAAAAAAAGATTGAAATTACGTAGTTGAAATTTCCCGAAATTTAGGTACAAATCTATTGAAAACATTTTTTTTTTCGGCTTAACGTCTCTTTAACATCTATTGGTCAGTCCAGACGGGGGTTTTACCCTCCATTCGCTGGAAACATGCGCAAACCAGCTACCCACATTGACCTCATCCAGTTTTTTGGTCTACAAAACACTAAAGAATATGAATGGAAAGTTCTTACCTTGATATCACGAGATTAAATGAAAGAAAAGTATTAGGCATTGCTACAAAATACTACCGTCTAGGAAGGATGATTAGGGATAAGAATTTAGAACAAGGAGTGGTGAAAATAATTCGAATGAATTTAGTATTAAAAATCTGTTATTGTTAGAAATTTAAAATATGAAAAAGGTGTTCAGTTGTACGCTGTGCATCAGCTGATACAACAAGACTGGGCTCCGGGGAAAACTTTGCTAATCAATTATATTTTATGGTCTAGAGAGAATTTGAATTAGATCAAACTACGCGAACAGATAAGGTATGTATAAGATGGAAGAAAACAAGAATTTTCTCTGTCGCCTTATAGCCCAGTCAAATTAGATCAAAAAAGAGCCGAGCCTAGAATAAATTAGTAAAAAGCGGGAAATGATTTTATTTCACGTTGGGCATCCCGAATAATAGTAATCTAAGTTTGCGACGGTTTCTGAGCTTAGCTAAATTTTTTAGCGGCCAAACCCGCTTGATTTTGCCGCTAATTTTAGTTTTTAGCGTATAACATTCGAACGATACATTGTATGAAAAAAATTGCTCTATCCAAACTTAATGAGAATTGAATTTGACGCCGAATAATATATTTATACGTTAAATTCGGTTCAGTGGTTTGGTCAGAATGGGAAGTCGAAAATAGGCTATTTTTTACACTTTTTCAGAAAATTGTATTATGCTCCAATTTAAACTCCTGTAACTCAAAATCGGTTATTCCGAATAAAAATTGAATAAAACTTGTGGGAAATTAAATTTCACGTTCGGAGAGTACCCACTTTCAAAATTTGCTCCATCCTATTCATAGGTAGACGGAAAAATCGAAAAGTGGCCCTAGCCGCCGATTGGCCGCTTTATGACTCTTTTGTAATTTTATGACTTAAAAAATTTAGCTCACCTCAGAAACCGCCACAAACAACGTGAAATAAAATCATTTCCCGCTTTTTACTAATATACCTATTCTAGGCGAAAATCTATTTTGATTGGGCTATTAATTGAAGGAACTTTTTTTTTTTTTTTTTTTTGAAAAATAACTTTATTAATAATAATAAAATATGATAATATAATTGTAAACCTCCTAAGCTAAGTTTATCTTTTCATTTGAGATGATTACTACAGCAACTTGTTAAACTCGGATCTGCCTTTATTCACATGCCAAATAAAGAAGCCATAAGTAGGTACTTCTAAACAAGTAAATAGGTAGCTATGAATTAAATTATTCTTTTAGAACATAATTTTTATTCTTAATGATCCTTGAATGGGTAAAATTGTGAAGGTTGTTACACCGTATCAGGAGAGATGCTCATGTTGTTATGTGCGATCTTGCCATGTTGTTGTTTATGTTCAATGTAAGTTGTTGCAATTGCATAAGCATTCCTATTGGCTATAGTTCCAACGTATAACATTGCCGTCTATTTATATGCTAATCGAACGATGCTTCTAATTCTTCCGTTGTTAGCTAACATTTATTGGAAACATTTTTCATTCATTTTATTTACTCTGCAATGTACATGAACACAATAATTGTGTATTCATTTAGCATTTTCCTCATTTTTTTATGCTATCCGATTTTTATGCATCTGACATAAGAATTTATATTGAGTCATTGATCGTAGCTAGAAGGAAGTCCTTCAACTTAGATTATGTTCTTATAAGTAGATGAAAAAACAATCGTATGTCACTCGGCTATTCCTTTTTTTGCAGAATTCCCACCCTTGACAAAATTTCTATCCTCGGTCCTGTCGGACTCATTTAATCAACACTGGGAACCATAATACAAAACAATGATCGAGCAGACCTTGACAAAATTATATTTTTAATTGAAATTTTCCGCGGTATGCCCGATCCCCAGTACCTAATGCAAAATGCATATAAATATTTTTATCAAAGCACCTAGATTTTTTTTTTTAATTTCGCTTAACGTCTCTTTAACATCTATTGGTCATTCGGGAATTTCACCCTCCATTCGCTGGAAACTTGCAAACCAGCTACCCACATTGACCTCACCCAGCCTGGGTTGGGCCGAAAAACTAGCCAGCATCACGAGGGCGCGAACCCACGTGGACACCCACATGGCACAACCTCGCTAAACACTGCTTAACTTCAGTGATTTATCGGGAACTGGTGAATTCAACGTGCCATAGACGGTGGCTAAGTAGATCTTTACTTAAATTAGAAAATTACGATAGTGCAAATAGGCACAATGATATTGTACAGTTTAGTTGTACTCAGTCTCAGAGTAGGTACATGGCTGCAGGGCTCTAAAAACAGGTCACAGAAAAACAATGTTGTTGCCTTAATTGCTCAAAATGAACCGATAGCAAAATTTGAGAGCATGATAGGTTCATATATTTGTGTATCTTGTACCTGCTATCATAGTCAAAATGAACCGATAGCAAAATTTGAGAGCATGATACGTTCATATATTTGTGTATCTTGTACCTGCTATCATAGTCAAAATGAACCGATAGCAAAATTTGAGAGCATGATAGGTTCATATATTTGTGTATCTTGTACCTGCTATCATAGTCAAAATGAACCGATAGCAAAATTTGAGAGCATGATAGGTTCATATATTTATGTATCTTGTACCTGCTATCATAGTCAAAATGAACCGATAGCAAAATTTGAGAGCATGATAGGTTCATATATTTGTGTATCTTGTACCTGCTATCATAGTTAGATTTATTTTTCCAAAACTAGTTGAATGCGATTTGTTCTTCATACCACCAAATCCAATGTTCAAGACATGTTGGTAAAACAATTTTTGACCTTGACTTGAACCTGTGTTGACCTCGTTGTGGGATCAACCCAGCACTTATAAAATATTTTTGTAATATTATGTTTTTACTCATTCCAACTTACTAACTTTTGACCTTACAAAATTACAAATTTATTTGTTTCAGTGTTGGGAGATGCCCGAAGCAATCAGAATCCAGCATTGCTGTCATTCAGTATTTTATTTTTTCGATGGCACAATTTCATTGCACATCAAGTTCAAGAAAAACATCCTGAGCTTTCTGATGAAGATATATTTCAAAAAGCTCGCAGAATTGTTGTAGCCACATTACAGGTAAGGAACTTGAATCAGAATCTATCGACTGAAATAATTTATGGTGACATTTCGCTGATGTAAAGGCCCGAAATTACTGCCGAATTCAAAAGTCTGAATTCTGAAAGTCCCATTTCGAAAATTCTATACATACTTAGGTACCTGTCTAACACTAATTTCTGCGTACGTATAGTCATGCGCGGATATAGCCTCTTGTTTTTTTGGGGGGGGGCACAATCGCACAAATATCTAATAGAAAATTTGAAGGGGGGAAGGACTCGTAACCTAGAGAGCCGGGGGGGGGTCGAGTCCTGGGCAGTACTTTTTAATGCAATCTTTATCGAGGTACGACACATAATTTGTTAAAAGCTGTATAGCTTATCTTCTTTTTTCCTTCAATTGGCCTTGGTAGCCTTACGGTCACCCCTAGCCAGCCCTCAAGTTCTATTAAGCGTTATGACGAAAAGAAATGCCATGAAGGATGACAAAATTTTTGACGATTTTTTTATTTACGTATATTTAGTATTTACGTATAATATATTCTATTTAGTCTCAGGATTGGGAATTATTTAGGGGCCCCCACTCAATGGGATAAAAGACGCAGCGGATCACCATTCATTTGATTTTTTTTAAAAAAAAAATTACGTGATTAGGTATAATGAAATCTGAGAAACACCGCCCGCTTTAAAAAACTGGGGGGGCACGTGTCCCCCGGGCCATCCCCTATATCCGCGCATACGTATAGTGTAAACTTCAGGTCCTCTCTTTAGATAAGGCCTTCAAAAATGAAAATGGAGTTTCTTTTGTTTTCTTTCAGAATGTCATAGCCTATGAATATATTCCTGCTTTTTTAGGACGAGCTCTTCCAAAATATGAAGGCTACAAAAGTGAAATCCATCCAGGAATAAGTCATGTCTTCCAAACGGCAGCATTTCGATTTGGACATTCTCTCATACCACCGGGGATCTATAGAAGAGATGAAAAATGTAATTTCAAAACAACATCAAAAACAGGAGATCCTGCTATAAGACTGTGTTCTAATTGGTGGGATTCGACTGTAAGTAGGCCTAAGTCGGTCGATAGAGTAGCAATCATTTTTATTGATTACCTACTTGCTTCTTTATAGTTGTGTTAATTAACAGAACGGGTTGTGAGCTCTTCCTATGTCCACGGACGATTTTGTATATTGTCATTTTTTTTTTTATCAACAACTTTTGAAGGCTAACCAGAGTAATAATAAGGATGGCACGATATATCGAAAATCGATATATTTTCTTCCGATGTATCGATATATTTTTCACGATATATCGTTTAATATGTATTACACTAATTTAGGTTTTTTTCAATGTTCTTAATATAGCGATAAAATTTGAAGTCATCGATTTTTCTATTTTAGGGAGATCCTACTTGTCCCTATGAAACTGGTCATTGGTGGAAACTGGAAAGTTGGGGAGGGTCAGGTTAGGAAATTACAGAGAGCGGACAACATTTCCACCAATTCACTTCGTAAATTTTTAAATTCGAATAAACCGATACATACATATATCGGTTCAACTCGAAATTGTTTCATTTCCGAAGTAGGCTCATGTTATTTTTATTTCTTTCCATTCTATTTACAAACCTCTTTCTGCCTTCCAGACTGTCCTAACCTATAGTACACTTGAAGAGATACTGATGGGCATGGCTTCACAAATATCTGAAAAAGAGGATGCTGTTCTATGTACCGACATTCGTGATAAATTATTTGGACCCAATGAATTCTCTAGAAGAGATTTAGGTGCTTTGAACATTATGAGGGGACGTGATAATGGAATCGCAGATTACAATACAGTAAGTTGCTAATCAGAATCTGATCAAAAAGAGTAATGGTGCGAGGGAGATAAGTTGATTTTCGAAAGCCAAAAATCTGTGGAAGTCTTATATAAAATTTCGGAAAGCTCTAATGGAATCACAGATTACAATACAGTAAGTTGCTAATCAGAATCTGATCAACAAGAGTAATGGTGCGAGGGAGATAAGTTGATTTTCGAAAGCTAAAAATCTGTGAAAGTCTTATATAAAATTTCGGAAAGCTCTAATGGAATCGCAGATTACAATACAGTGAGTTGCTAATCAGAATCTGATCAACAAGAGTAATGGTGCGAGGGAGATAAGTTGATTTTCGAAAGCCAAAAATCTGTGGAAGTCTTATATAAAATTTCGGAAAGCTCTAATGGAATCACAGATTACAATACAGTAAGTTGCCAATCAGAATCTGTTCATCAGGAGTTAGGGTGCGAGGGAGATAAGTTGATTTTCGAAAGCCAAAAATCTGTGAAAGTCTTATATAAAATTTCGGAAAGCTCTAATGGAATCGCAGATTACAATACAGTAAGTTGCTAATCAGAATCTGATCAACAATAGTAATGGTGCGAGGGAGATAAGTTGATTTTCGAAAGCTAAACATCTCTGAAAGTCTTTTATAAAATTTTGGAAAGCTCTAGTGGAATCGCTGATTACAATACAGTAAGATACTAAATTTGATTGTTGAATCTGTTCATCAGGTGTTATGTTGCGAGGGAGATAAGTTGATTTTCGAAAGCTAAAAATCTGTGGAAAGCTCTACTCAAAATTATTTTTAATCCCTCTTGTCTTCTCAAAAGCTCTTCATATTGTTTTCATTTCTTCTATTGCAGATAAGAAACTCTTTTGGTTTGAAGAAAATCAAATCTTGGAATGATTTAGAGTCGATCAATCCAAATCTATTCAAACAAGCTCATGGAAAAGAACTGCTGAAAAGATTGAAAAGATCTTACAAGAATTCTGTGGATAATATTGATTTGTATATCGGAGGAATGTTAGAGTCGCATGAAGGTCCCGGACCTTTGTTTGCAACTATTATTTTGGAACAATTTACTAGATTGAGAGATGCCGATCGATTTTGGTTTGAAAATGTTGAAAATGGGTAAGCTACATACATGCCCGACAAGAGGGGGGGAATAGGGGAAATCCCTCCAGGCCCGGGATTTCCTAATAGGCCCGGTGAGAAAATTATCATAATGATTTTTTTTTTTTTTTTTTTTTTTTCTTTAAAATTAGAAGTTTAGCGTTAGTGGGCTAATAACGGAGAATGGCTATTGCAGGACACTGATTTTAAAATATAGTGCGACCTTTCAGCTTGTACAGCAATCATAAGTATTGGTAGATATATTTCGTAAACATTAACATTTGATAATCGAATTATTTGTTGCCAAAAAGAAGCGTACACGCCTTTTCACATCAACTAAGTGAATGGCCTACGTTTACTTTTATTACCGCCCATACGATGATTTTAGATGAAAGAATAATAGAGGGGCCCGAAAATTTTCTCCCAAGGCCCGGATTTTCTGTCTACGGCCCTGGCTACATATTTTGAAAACCACTGATCACATCTGGCGTACATTTCACGGATACAAGAAGTATCATCCCAATTAGTTTCATCGGATATCCATGTCAATGAAATATGGTAACTTTCTTCTAGTTATTACTTTACTATTTAGCGAAATGGGTTATCATATATAGCTAATTATTGCCATATTACCTAAATTCATATTCAACTGCATTTTTTCCGATTATTGCCATATTACCTAAATTCATATACAACTGGATTTTTTCTGATTATTGCCATATTACCTAAATTCATATACAACTCGATTGTTTCCGATTATTGTCATATTACCTGTATTCATATTGAACTCGATCTCGATTGCTTCCGATTATTGTCATATTACCTGTATTCATATTGAACTCGATTGTTTCCGACTATTGTCATATTACCTGTATTCATATTGAACTCGATTGTTTCCGACTATTGTCATATTACCTGTATTCATATTGAACTCGATTTTTTCCGATTATTGTCATATTACCTGTATTCATATTGAACTCCGATTATTGTCATATTGCTTGTATTCATATTGAACTCGATTGTTTCCGATTACTGCCATATTACCTAATTCATATTCAACTCGATCGTTTCCGATTATTGCCATATTACCTATATTCATATTCAAGTTGATTGTTTCTGATTGGGTATTTCCATATTACCTAAATTCATATTCAATTCAACTCGATTGTTTCCCAGTTGGGTAATGACAGATTTTTTTTTAATTGAAAATTTATTAGTTCTATCTTTGTGACATCGTTTCTTACGCCAAAATTAATAAAAATCACATTATAGCTATTCAATTCAGAAGAAGGTTTGAGAAAAACAGGATTTTTTTTTCTTCAAAATCTCGATACACAAAAAAATCAGGTATTTATTCTAAATGTTCTAAACAGATATTGCTTTTCCAATTAAAGGTTGTTTATTATTATTTTTTTTTTTTATAGAATATTCACTCTTGATGAAATTGAAGATATTCGCAAAATAACACTTTGGGACATAATAGTAAACGCGACGGATATCAGTCCAGAGGCAATACAAAAAAATATATTTTTCTGGAAGGAAGGTGATCCTTGCCCCCAACCGGTCCAATTGAATGCTACAATGATGGCGCCTTGTTCCTATCTGAAAGGATTTGATTATTTTGAGGTAATCTAAAAAAGTCCATGTTTTAATAACTTCATTATATTTATATTGAACTCTTCAACATGCGCGGATATAGGGGAGGGCACGGGGGGCACGTGCCCCCAGTTTTTTGAAGCGGGCGGTGTTTCTCAAATTTCATTATATCTAATCACGTAAATTTTTTTTAAAAAAAATCAAATGTATGGTGATCCGCTATGTCTTTTATTTTGAGTTGTAAAAAATTTTGTCATCCGTCATGGCACTTTTTTTCGTCATCACGCTTATAAAATCGCTAATCACCCTTATGAAAGGCATTTGTGGTAAGTTCTACAGGTTTTTTCAAATTAAGCATCGTACCTGGATAAACGTTGCATTAAAAAGTACTGCCCAGGACTCGACCCCCTCGGTTTCCAGGTTACGAGTCCTCTCCCTCCCCCCTCCACATTTTCTATTAGGTATATTGTACGATTGTGCCCCCCCAAAACAAGAGGGCTATATCCGCGCATGCACTTCAACAGAATTTGTGGTCCTAGAAAGTGCTTACTTTTTGCTTACTTTCTCCCAAAAAATACTTATACCTACTTCTCAATCACAACACCATCCTTTGGAGACACCCTGAATACAACTCAAGAAGACGTTTTAAGTACCTACTTGTTATGTGGTTGTAAAAAAATAGATCTGTAATCCCTAGAAATTAGCAGAAGTTAAATTGTCCTTCTACTATATCTGCGCTTTGAATTGCATCATATACAGGGTGTCCCAAAAGTCCGAGATCACCTGAATATCTTTTGAACGACTTTATGTGGAGTTTTGAAATTTTGCATGGTATTACATCCCAAATTACGTGTATATTTCCTTATGATATTATGTCACAATGTTTGTGGGCATTATAGCATTACAAGGTATTTTCAACATTCACTCCAATATCACTAAGCCTAAGGTACACCTTTAACAATTTCATTATAATGTTACCACTTGGCGCTATTACCATAGCAACTCAATTGTCCTCAGGAGGCTGAGTTACCCCCAAACACAACCAGACCAAGTAGAAAATTTGAAAAAACCTTTTTCAAATTTTCGATCCGTCGGGGAATCGAACCCGGAACTTCCGTGGTGCAAGCCGAGTGTGATGCGCAATCGGAGACGTCATTATATCATTAATTTGGGATTATATCCCAAATTAAACCACCTGATAGTGTGACCAATTTTTCAGGGGCAGGACCCAAGTGGTCTCCAGGGAGTCCAACTTTTATTTTTTAAATACGAAACCACATCTAGTGATACATTTTCAGAAAGACAATAAAATTGAAAGTACTTTGCAAAAAAAAAATACACGTCTAGCGTGTTTGGTTTCAAAATGGCGACCATTTGAAATTTCCAAGACATGACTTCCAAGTGTTTCTAAAACTAGGCGAAATATTTCTAAAAGTAGGCGAAGAGTATAAAACTAGGCGAATTATGACTAAAATCAGGTTCGTCGACATTGGTGTCCTATGCAATCATTCACAATCCCATTGCAAATAATTCGCCCACTTTTAGACACTCTTTGAAGCCATATCTTGGAAATTTCAAATGGCCGGCATTTTGAAACCAAACACGCTAGACGTGTAATTTTTTTTTGTTTTTTAGACATAATTGGCCTAGTTTAAGACACTTTGCCTACTTTCAGAAATAATTCGCTAGTTTCAGACACTCTTGGAAGTCATGTCTTAGAAATTTCAAATGGCCGCCATTTTGAAACCAAACACGCTAGATGTGTAATTTTTTTTTGCAAAGTACTTCTAACTCTATTGTCTTTCTGAAAATGTATCACGAGATGGGGGTTCGTATTTAAAAAACAAAAGTTGGAAGTCATATCTTGGAAATTTCAAATGGCCGGCATTTTGAAACCAAGCACGCTGGACGTGTAAATTTGGGACCCCTTGGGGGCCACATGGGACCCGCCCCTGAAAAATTGGTCACACCATTATGTGGATTAATTTGGGATATAATACCTTGCAAAATTTTAAAACTCAACTTACAGCCGTACAAAAGATATTCAGGTGGTCTCTGACTTTTGGGACACCCCGTATATATCTTTGTACTGATTTATTAAAATAAAATCCTTAACCATTTCCGTATTTTTCCAACATGTTCCAGGGTAGTGAATTGGCATACATTTATGCTTGCTTGTTTTTGATGGTGGTTCCATTTATTTGTGGTGCAGCCGGATACGGGGTTATCAAATTACAAGACAGGAAAAGACGTCAACTTAAAATGCGACAAGAGGAAATGAAAAATGGTCCCAATAAAACTGCAACTGTTGGAACCGTTGATAAAATGGCAGTAAGAGAATGGTTGCATGCAAACCATAAGCGATTTGTGAAATTAAGACTTGGACCAGAGACATGTTTGCATACAGTTAATCGAAAGGGAGAAAAATTGAGAACTGTGGATTTTAAGAAATGTGAAACTGTTACCATTGAGGAATCTCAGGCAAGTATTGCCTATATTCTATACTTATAAAACACAAAGTCATGTTGCTATGTTGACTGACTCATAATCAGTATACATTGAGGAATCTCAGGCAAGTATTGCCTATATTCTATACTTATAGAACACAAAGTCATGTTGCTATGTTGACTGACTCATAATCAGCATACATTGAGGAATCTCAGGCAAGTATTGCCTATATTCTATACTTATAGAACACAAAGTCATGTTGCTAGGTTGACTGACTCATAATCAGCGTACATTGGGGAATTTCAGGCAAGTATTGCCTATATTCTATACTTATAGAACACAAAGTCATGTTGCTGTGTTGACTGACTCATAATCAGCGTAACTTGACAACGCGACAACTAAAAGTAGAAACTTGAAATTTGGAACACCAGTACGAGGGCGGTTACAAAAGTTTTACAGTCAAAAGACTTTAAAACAGTTGACCTGATCTCTTCATCACTCCAATTTTTTTCCACGCAGCTCAGATTTCAATTTCGCAAATAGTCCTAGGGGCCAGGTCTGGACTGTAGGTGGACTGAATTTGTAAAAAACGAAGAAAATTTTACACCTACGAGAAACAAATAATTCGAAATTGCGGACAAGCTATTTTATCTAAGGACTAAGACTAAGGATTTAAATCGCAGGCATCGTTTTCTCCTTGTCTCGTTTTTTTACTCAACAGCTGTACTTAGTTACCTCTTAACAACCGAAAAAACTCTGCCAATGTGACACATGGGTTTATTATTTTTCTGGCAAAAAAATACCCCCCCCAAAAAAAAAATTAAGGGGGGTTCTCTAGTGACGATTCCAAATCTGGGGCGTACCTAATTGCACCCTAAATTTGACATACTTACTAAATTTGAAGTCTCTATCTCTTACCATTCTCCTTTTAAACAGCAATACTGAAAACCGCTAAAAAGCGGCAAAAATCGCCAAGGGTGAATTCAATTGTACCCAAAAGTTTCGGGGCACAATTAGAGACCAGATGGGACTTATATACCAAATATATTTCATCCAAATCTGTCAACGCTAAGTAGCAACATTGCCCATCACGTCGGACGGCGCGGTACGGCGGACAAACTGATTTCTTTTATTCGATTTTTGGATTTTACGTACCTTGAAACGTACCTATAATATCAATTTTTTTTTTTTTTTTTTTTTTTTTTNTTTTTTTTTTTTTTTTTTTTTTTTTTTTTTTTTTTTTTTTTTTTCGAGACGATTCCAAGGGTTCATTATTGAAAATAATAAACCAAAATTAAGAAACACCTCTTTTTAAGAGATTATTCTGAACACCCCTCTTTAGAAAATGTATTTATGAACGGATTTTTTGTACTGTTTCAGCCTGAACGCGGCAAAAAGAAACATCCAATGGTTTTAATTCGAGTCCATCGCGATCATGATTTAGTTCTTGAATTTGATTCTTTGGCTGCTCGGAAAAAGTTTTTAAATAAAATGGAAGGATTTCTAAATGGCATGAAAAAACATTTAATCATTGTTCAAGCGCCCCGTGAACTAATGTTGGCCAAGGCTGAAACTCGAGAACGAAGACAAAAGAAATTGGAACACTTTTTCAGAGAGGCGTATGCTTTGACATTTGGATTGAAACCGGGTGAAAAAAGACGCCGAGATGAAGAAAATGGTGAAATTGTTATGAGAACTTCACTTTCGAGAGCCGAATTTGCTTCTGCGCTTGGAATGAAATCTGATGCTGTGTTTGTAAGAATGATGTTCAACATTGTTGACAAAGATGGTGATGGAAGAATATCTTTTCAGGTAAATAATAATTGATGGCTTGGAGTCCTTAGATGAACCTAATCTAGATCAAGGTTCCCATGTAAGTTATGTGTCATAAAAACAAGAGCAGCAAAAAATGTTGATGTCTGTATTGGGATCGGTATGCTAGGCTATTATAATCTCACGGAAAGAGTGGAATCTCTGTTGCACAGTTAATTTAGGAGTGGGTAGCTACTCCTAAATAAGTAGTTACTAATATTTTGGGGGTGCGAAATCTGTTAATAATTTATCCGCAAACCCATCTAGAGTCAGTTATTCTCTGGTTTCATTTCAAATTTATTTTAATGGTAAAAAGAAGTTAAAATATAATGCATCTTTTAAGAGATGCCGCCATAAAGAATAATGTAACGAATCTGTTGTTAAAATTGAATGAATCTTTTAAGAGAAGCCGCTATAAAGAATAATGTAACGAAGGTACCTACTTATCTGTTTTTTTGTTTTCTTTTCTTCTTTTTCAACTATAGGAATTTTTAGATACTGTTGTTTTATTCTCAAGAGGTAAAACAGAAGACAAACTAAGAATTATATTTGATATGTGTGATAACGACAGAAATGGTGTCATTGACAAAGGAGAACTAGCTGAAATGTTGAGATCACTCGTAGAAATGGCAAGAACTACAAGTTTGACTGATTTACAAGTTACAGAATTAATAGACGGAATGTTCCAGGTAGGTGATACTGAAAATTCGAGGCAATCATTTTATGTTAGGTGCGAATAGGACTCTCTCCAAAAAGGCTCCACACAGTTGACATCACATTCTTTTTGGAAGGGTGAGTTACTGATTGCTGAGGCTACAATGATTTGGTTCAGGGTGTTCCTATAAAATTTGAAAATAATTGACCAAAACTCCGCGATTTTGGTTTAATTCGTCTGTCTATTTTTCTTTTACCACCACCAGAAGGAACACATAATCCGATTCTTATCAACCTTGGGCACTTATTATATTCATGGAATTGGCTGATTAGATTTTGGGTTACCCATGGACCTCACGGTTACCAATTTAAAAGAGTCAGGAGTGAGGTCTACAGTTCACAGAACTACATAGACCACATCTCTACAATAATTCTGTAAATTGTCGATATGCTCTTTGGGAATATAATTGATTTAAATAAATTGTATTCATTGCATTCAGATCGCTCCACAGAAAAAAAAAGAAATTGGGTTACCCATGGGCCTCACGGTTACCAAATTAAAAGAGTCAGGAGTGAGGTCTACAGTTCACGGAACTACATAGACCACATCTCTAAAATAATTCTGTAAATTGTCGATATGCTCTTTGGGAATATAATTGATCTACATAAATTGTATTCATTGCATTCAGATCGCTCCACAGAAAAAAAAGAAACCCTGATCAGCTTCAGTGGTATTCTTCAACGGCGATACCACTGAAGCTTTGTAATAATGAAATTCAATTTTTTCAGGATGCTGGACTTGACAGCAAAGATTTTCTTACTTACAATGATTTTAAACTCATGATGAAAGACTACAAAGGTGATTTTGTGGCAATTGGTTTGGATTGTAAAGGTGCTAAACAGAACTTTTTGGATACATCAACAAATGTAGCCAGGTGAGCATTTGTTATAATTCAAAGTGGGTCAAAAAGGACAAAAGTGATTTTTTTTTTTTAATAGTTTTTGTAGTCCTGTTTAGTTCTTAAGATTAAGATCAACAATAATACTACTATGAAAATACAGCTCGCTATAGCTACTTAGATACGCTATTCCTGAAAAATATTTAGTTGATTCTTGTATTGCTGTGATCTGTAATCCGTGATGTTATTTTGTCAACTTTTTATTATTAACCAATAACCATAATTTTTAGGTTTTAATTTATAAGTTTTATATTGTGTTAGGGAACTGTGAAAATGGGTAATCCCGTAAATTCATAAATAAATAAAAATAAATAATTCAGCTCACTTTAATAGGTATGTAGGTACTACACAATATGTAATATGTGAAAAGCCATTAAGACTCTAACATAAAGGCTTCTGTTCAATATACCAAAATATTATTTTTTGCGATCAATTGCCAACCCTTTAATTGCCAACTCCTTAATAGAAATATATCTAGACAATCATCTGTTCCTTGATTCGTTCTATTTATACGATGACTCTTTCAAGACGGTATTTTGTTTGTCGGATATCTATGGCATCATCAGGCCCGACGAGAGGGGGGAGAATTGTAGGAATCCCCCCAGGCCCGGGATTTCCTAAGAGGCCCAGTGAGAAAATTTTTAAAGTTTTTTTTCTGAATAATAGATAAATCAACTTAAAAGTTTTGAAAATGTTCACACAAAATCAGAAATTTAGCGATAGTGGGCTAATAAGGGACAATGGCTATTGCAGGACACTGATTTTAAAATATAGTGCGACCTTTCAGCTTGTACAGCAATCATAAATATTGGTATATTTCGTAAACTTTAACATCTGATAATCGAATTATTTGTTGCCAAGAAGAACCGTACACGCCTTTTCACATCAACTAAGTGAATTGCCTACTTTTACTTTTATTACTGCCCATTCGGTGATTTTATTAGATGAAAGAATAATAGAGGGGCCCGTAATTCCCCCCCCCCCNCCCCCCCCCCCCCGAGGCGGGTTTTCTGTCTACAGCTCTGGGACTCTCGTATAGTATTCCAATTTGACCTTTTAGGATTGTAGAGATAGAGTTACTTATGGAACTGGACCTGGCAGTGGCGGCCCGTGAATATTTAGCCTGGGGGGCTACATGCCCCACAGGCATTGCTAAAATGCAATAGAAGTTGATTTTTTGGCTTACCTGACTAATATATCGAAATTTGAGTCATATTTAGATTTGGTTTCCATTTAATTCCTCTTACAATGTTAGAATTTGAATTTGCATGTTAAAAGGTTAGTTATTTATTCAGACACGATCTAAATAATTGCCTATATAATTTATTGTAAAGGAAATATGGTTAAATTAAACTTTAAGATTATATATTTAATAATTTCATTTAAAGATATAGAATAACTATTCTTGTAAAAAAAAAAAAAATAGATTCCAAAACAAAATTCATTCATGCCTTAAAAATTGAATACTACAGTTCCCGTCAGATCACTGAAGTTGAGCAACGTTTGCATTGATTTTGATTGATTTGATACTCAAAAGTAAACATGAATAAAAATATTTTATTGTTAATACAATTTATGTTTATTACCAAAATACACTGAATGCGACGTTTATTTTATTGAGAAAAGACTCATTTTCCAACAGAATTTAAATTAATAAACACTTTTTATTTAATTAGGGTTATTTCCAAATAGGAAAAAAAGTCGAAATTGGCTTCAAAAAATAGATTTTCTATAAAATAAAAAACAATTTATCAATAATTATATTTTACAATCAACAAAAGCAATCAAACACTTTGTTTATAAAATTTTTGAATTTTGCTGATACGTTATCACAGTGTTGCCATATTTTAAATAATGTTTGGCTGATGTTACATCAAATATTATTTGAGCCGTATTACTCAATATAAAAATAAAATTAAAGATAATAATGTATTATCTATCTATCTACCTACCATGAAAATTGTTTGAATTAATTAATTAATTTTTTCCAGCTTAATTTGGAGCCCTAAGCAAGTCGTGGGTTCGATGAATATTTTTTTTATAAATTTGCATTTCTCCCTCTATGCTCTATACTTCTGTGGGTTTCTCCGAAACATTTGGCAACATCTAATTTTTTCTTTCAGAAGAAACGTACCCCTATTTGAGAGGAGAGAAAATAAAAATTCCCCTCAGAACGCGATAAAATGGAACATTATAATACATTTTGAGAACCAATAATTTATGAGCAGGCCCAATTTCTATGTAAATAGGATGGATAATTCCTCTCTTATTTTGAAATTAGCGGGAAAAGATCCGAAATTACAAAGGAAATTTTCTAGAATTTTGGAGCTATAAGCATTACGCCCGTTATATTATATACTGACTGTGAGACATGGTGAACATACGATATTTTTTGCAAGTGAACATCAGATATTTTAAGCAACTCGCAAGTTATAAAAAATAAAGGGATATATTTTTTCAAGTGTTTTCCCTTTTTGAGGAAAGAAGAATACTTTGGTAGGTATAAAATTAAATTACAAACAAAATATTTTTATGCTTTATTTTCTGTAATTTTTTGGGGGGCTGTGCCCTTTTGCCCTTAAGGAGCAGCCGCCACTGGGACCTGGAATGTAATTACTAGATGTGATTACCTATATTGAGATCATTTGAAGCACTGGTTTTCAGAGCAACTTCAGCTGCAGAATTTAAATTGTGCTGAATACCAATTCTTATTTTTTTTTAATTCTGAATACCAATTCTTAAATTCTTATTTTTTCAGAATGACCAGCTTCAACATTGAACCTATTCTGGATGACGATAAATCCTGGTTGAGACTCAAAATCGATGCCATCACAACATTTCTAGAAGAAAATCGACAGAATATTTTCTATTTATTTATATTCTACGTCATCACTATTGTCCTGTTTGTAGAGCGCTTTATTCGTAAGTCTTATACAGAATTTTCACTCTCTTATGATAAATTAATCATATCTCATCATGCTGGTCAAAATGCACTCGCGTAGGATGTTGCGTTTTTGAAGAAGAAAAAAATCTCCAATGTTATGATCTTACGACAGTGTCAGATACCTATTTCGGTCCGGTGTTGTTTTTTCGCAATAGCTGCACTTACGACAGTGTCAGATACCTTTTTGGGTCCCGTGTTGTGTTTCCGCAATGGCTGTACTTTCGACAGCGTCAGATACCTATTTGGGTCCGGTGTTGTGTTTCCGCAATTGCTGCACTTATGACAGGGTCAGATACCTATTTGGGTCCGGTGTTGTGTTTCCGCAATGGCTGCACTTATGACAGGGTCAGATACCTATTTGGGTCCGGTGTTGTGTTTCCGCAATGGCTGCACTTACGACAGTGTCAGATACCTATTTGTGTCCCGTGTTGTATTTCCGCAATGGCTGCACTTACGACAGTGTCAGATACCTATTTGGGTCCGGTGTTGTGTTTCCGCAATGACTGCACTTATGACAGGGTCAGATACCTATTTGGGTCCGGTGTTGTGTTTCCGCAATAAGTGCACTTATGACAGGGTCAGATACCCATTTGGGTCCGGTGTTGTGTTTCCGCAATGACTGCACTTATGACAGGGTCAGATACCTATTTGGGTCCGGTGTTGTGTTTCCACAATGACTGCACTTATGACAGTGTCAGATACCTATTTGGGTCCCGTGTTGTGTTTCCGCAATGGCTGCACTTATGAGAGGGTCAGATATCTATTTGGGTCCCGTGTTGTGTTTCCGCAATGACTGTACTTTCGACAGTGTAGATACCTATTTGTGTCCCGTGTTGTGTTTCCGCAATGGCTGCACTTACGACAGAGTCAGATACCTATTTGGGTCCGGTGTTGTGTTTCCGCAATGACTGCACTTATGACAGTGTAGATACCTATTTGTGTCCCGTGTTGTGTTTCCGCAATGGCTGCACTTACGACAGAGTCAGATACCTATTTGGGTCCGGTGTTGTGTTTCCGCAATGACTGCACTTATGACAGGGTCAGATACCTATTTGGGTCCGGTGTTGTGTTTCCGCAATAAGTGCACTTATGACAGGGTCAGATACCTATTTGGGTCCGGTGTTGTTTTTCCGCAATGGCTGCACTTACGACAGTGTCAGATACCTATTTGGGTCCCGTGTTGTGTTTCCGCAATGGCTGCACTTACGATAGTGTCAGATATCTATTTGGGTCCCGTGTTGTGTTTCCGCAATGACTGCACTTTCGACAGTGTAGATACCTATTTGTGTCCCGTGTTGTGTTTCCGCAATGGCTGCACTTACGACAGTGTCAGATACCTATTTGCGTCCGGTGTTGTGTTTCCGCAATGGCTGCACTTATGACAGGGTCAGATACCTATTTGGGTCCGGTGTTGCGTTTCCGCAATGGCTACACTTATGACAGGGTCAGATACCTATTTGGGTCCGTTGTTGTGTTTCCGCAATGGCTGCACTTATGACAGTGTCAGATACCTATTTGCGTCCGGTTTTGTGTTTCCACAATGGCTGCACTTACGACAGTGTCAGATACCTATTTGGGTCCGGTGTTGTAGTTTCCGCAATGGCTGCACTTACGACAGTGTTAGATACCTATTTGTGTCCCGTGTTGTGTTTCCGCAATGGTTGCACTTATGACAGTGTCAGATACCTATTTGGGTCCCGTGTTGTGTTTCTGCAATGGCTGCACTTACGACAGTGTCAGATACCTACCTATATACTTTGAAGTCGAGTTAAGTTATTTCAAACATCTCCACCATATTATGGGCGTTGGCATTGCCATAACGAGGTGGGCTGCCGCTTCATTATCTTTCTGTTATTGTCTACTTCTCTGGACCTTTATTATTTCCTTGCATTTTCCAGATTACTCATTTTTAGCTGAACACACAGATCTCCGCCATATTATGGGCGTTGGTATTGCCATAACGAGAGGATCAGCAGCTTCATTATCATTCTGTTATTGTCTACTCCTCTTGACAATGTCAAGAAATTTATTAACAAAATTGAAAGAATTTTCAATTCAGCAGTATATCCCTCTAGACTCACATATACAGTTTCATAAAATTGCTGCATGCACAGCACTATTCTTCTCGCTGATTCATACCGTTGGTAAGACATTTATTTCAAGTTTCGTATAGAATGATAACAAATATCGTAAGTGAGTTGCGATTTCATTTACAAAGTTCAATCTTCAAGAAACCTGAAATATATCTTTTTTTTTTTTTTTTTTTNAAAATTTTTTTTTTTTTTTTTTTAATTTATTAAGTGTAATCAAATGTATTGTTGATTACACTTTAATAAATTAAAAAGATATATTTCAGATTTTTTGAAGATTGAATTTTGTAAATGAAATCGCACCTCCAATGTTTAGGTACCTATTGACTTTTTCCCTTCATTGGAATGGCTGTATTATGCAAATAGATTGCGTCAAAGTACTGTAGGTATGTGACATATAGATTATAATACCGAGTAACGAGTAGGCAAATAAGAGACAGATATATATTTTGCAGAAGAATAGGTAATCCGTTTGAAAATTAGTGGGCCCATTGGGGAAGAAATTCAAGAGAGTTATTAAGATGGTTTGGGTTTATACATAGATACCTATAGGAAATTTATGTTGGAAAGAAAGTGAGGACTTGCAGAGTAGAGGAAAAATGAAAATAAGGTAAGAATACCAAGAAGGATAGAAGAATAATGCCTTAAATAGAGGAATTTTTAAAAAATAAGGAATGTAGCACATATCCAAAATAAAATAAGTACCTAAAAGTTTCAGTGAAATATTAGAAATTATGATATGGCAGGAGTTCCCAGTTTTAATACTGCGCCCCCTTTTCTTAAAATGAAAGCTTCCCACGCCCCCCTTACCTTTATATAATAAATTATGAATGGGGATGGGTGTTGCTGAATTCTATCTCATTCAAATTTTATAAACATCATGTTCAATAAAATTACCTTTGTAAAAAAAAATGTGTAGGTACCTACATATAATTTAACTAAATGATAATAATTCAACTGGTCTCACGCCCCCCCCCCCTGTTGGGAACCTCTGTGATATGGTGTCATCACACATTGTGTTAGAGGGAATTTAATGTTAATGTAAGATTACCGCATTACACCGTGACTGCACAACTTATCACCCGATAGCATTATCCTTGTGATTGTCTTCTACCACATTTCAGGACATATCATCAATTTCTATCATGTTTCAACCCAGCCACTAGAACATCTACATTGTCTAACAGCAGAAGTTCACTTTCCTTCTGATTACAAACCAGGAATAACATTCTGGTTGTTTCAAACTATCTCCGGTAAGTAGTTCTATCATGTTTCAACCCAGCCACTAGAACATCCACATTGTCTAACAGCAGAAGTTCACTTTCCTCCTGATTACAAACCAGGAATAACATTCTGGTTGTTTCAAACTATCCCCGGTAAGTAGTTCTATCATGTTTCAACCCAGCCACTAGAACATCTACATTGCTAAGAGCAGAATTTCACTTTCCTTCTGATTGCAAACCAGGAATAACATTCTGGTTGTTTCAAACTATCCCCGGTAAGTAGTTCTATCATGTTTCAACCCAGCCACTAGAACATAAAAAAAAAATGTGGATCTGAGTCACAATACAGAAAATATCCGAAGAACCTCGATCTGATTTGTTAGATTAGCTGCTTAGTTTCAATTTAATGCCGATTCTTACTAGAAAATACTAGTCGCAGTGTTTATAAAACTGCGAGCCGTAATTGAGTTACCTATCTAGTAAATTTGAATGTCTTAGCCGGCCTACAAAGTGATTCGGAACGGAAGAGACAAATACCATCGATCCACTTCCTATAATTTAAACCTTGACGTTTACGTCCACTCAGTACTCAATTGATGAAATCTGTGACTCGAAAGAAGAACTTCTCTTTTTACTGGATTCGAGTGGCATTCTCACATTTTATTGTTTCCTATTTAGTCAGAGGTTTCCTGATATTTATTGCTTCTTTGTTTTTGTGTGATCTATACTTATAAAACGCAAAGCCCAGTTGGTATACTGACTGACTGATAATCATCGTAGCTCCACGATGGATTAACGTAGAGATTTGAAACTTGGCACACTGATCCAGCTTAGTATGTAGGTGCGTAATAAGAAAGTTCAAGTAGAAACAAGTTACCGCCAAAAATGACGCTTTTTACCGGTTTGCAATTTTTTTACTGGCAAACTAAAGGAGATGACGAAAAATGACCGAGAATGGAACCCCCCAAAATAGTATATAAGGAACTCATAAAAAATATAAAATTTGAAATTTTCCGAATTCTCCCCGATTTATGGACGGTTTTTACCGACAAAAAAATTGAGGAGTACAACTTCGGGATGAGAAAGAAAGCTGAAATCTGATGCAAAGGTGTTCCGTAGTACAAAAAGTCATATCCTTGAATAAAATGTTGAATGTTCAAAATAGCGGTGCTTATTCTGGGGTCGGTTTCACCAAACATCTAAAATTGAGAAATTTTAATTTTGCAATCTCGAAATTGTTGTTGAATTTCGTAACCGTAGCGAAGTACGGGAAAACATCTAGTACATTATAAAGACACCGCTTACCTATACTTTCTACCCTCTAGTTTACATGTACTTTAGCCTCTAGTTTTTCCCCAAACCTATTTATATTTCTATAGACCATCGATTTTTTTGTTTTCTTTCTTCAGGTGTCACTGGGGTTCTCCTGTTCATTATAATGGTTCTCATTTTTGTATTTGCTCATCCCACCATTAGAAAGAAAGCTTACAACTGGTTTTGGTTAGCACATACTCTTTACGTATTTCTGTTCGTACTTATGATGATTCACGGATTGGCAAGGATAACGGGACCTCCAAGATTTTGGATCTATTTTATCGGTCCAGGAGTAGTATTTATTTTAGACAAGGTAAGATATCCATGGATTTTCAAGGATAACGGCACCTCCAAGATTTTGGATCTATTTTATCGGTCCAGGAGTGGTATTTATTTCAGACAAGGTAAGATAATTGCTTTCATAATGTGAGGGGATTAGATCACTCAATTTTTGAGATTGAAGTTTCCGCAAACTTGTCATCAGGAGTCTATTCCACATGAACAAAAAATATAGAAACCAGACTTATCACGTAACTCTTCCTTGTTTTAATGATATAGGTACATAAATGTACCTATCCTGAAAATGCGTTGTTGAAAATAATAATAATATGGTTCCTTTTTTGAGATGAGGTAAATCTGAAGTAAATCATAAGGATTTGTCGAACTCTTCCAAACTCTTCGCTCCAATAATAACCCGCTCATTTTAGTTTGAGCAAAAGGCCCTCGAGACGGTTGGTTCTTCGCACAGGGGTTACCCGTCCTCTCAGACACAGCTAAATACCATCAACACCGTTTCGACGACAACTTACCGTTTTTCTTCCGTTGGGGCTGTTATCTTAGCCATGCAGCTTCAGATATTTCTTCAAAAGGTTGGTACATAAATCCTTGCTGAACCCTGAAGTATCTGATCGTTGTCCTCTATGTATGCTGACTGCTCATGATGTAAATCATTGATTCAACTGTACATCAAACCCAACCAATCTGGAGCCGTCAGCATTATGGAAGGATTCTGTTGGGGTGATCGCCTTCCTTGGATGGAAGACACAGTGAGAGTCGTTGAGAACGTTAACAACAACAACAACTTTGAGCAGAGTCAATTTTTTTATGTTATGGAACAAAACTTAGTGTTCGTGATTTTTGGGGTGCCCCAGTCTCATGCGGACGATTGAGTAGCTACATAATGTGAGGTGACCAGTGGTGCAACTAGAATAAAATGATTTGGTTTGGTACAAGCTTGAAGAGATAGGTATTAGTACCTACACGAGGCTTTTAGATAGCCAAAAAATTGTGAAGATGCCGTTAGGCCTTACCACAAAGTTTTTTTTTCTCTCATTGTCTAGGACAATGATTCTAATCACCGATTGATAATGTTCATATCCCATTGTTTGAAACCCTACCACACTGATGATTAATCCCTTTATAATTTATCGTCAGATTAAAATTAGTTTGGCGTTCTTCAAGAACCTATTCCTGATGAAGTACACTGGTACTTCATCATCAATCTACACAACATATTCTTTTTGATAATCTTATATTTGATTTCCTCAGGTGGTCAGTTTGAGAACTAAATACATGGCCCTTGATATTCTTGAAACCGAGTTGTTGCCATCCGATGTGATCAAAATCAAATACTATCGTCCACCTAACTTTAAGTATCTTTCTGGACAATGGGTTCGATTAGCTTGTACGGCGTTCAAAAATGCGGAATATCATTCATTTACATTGACTTCAGCACCTCATGAAAACTTTTTATCGTGTCATATTAAAGCTCAAGGACCTTGGACTTGGAAGTTAAGGAATTATTTTGATCCATGTAACTTCAATGCTACTGCTGATCAACCAAAGGTAATTATTTCATTTTGAAAAAAACGATGAATCGGATAGGTTTTTCATTTTGAAAAGAACGATGAATCGGATAGGTTTTTCATTTTGAAAAGAATGATGAATCGGATAGGTTTTTCATATTGAAAAGGACGATGAATCGGATAGGTTTTTCATTTTGAAAAGAACGATGAATCGTATAGGTTTTTCATTTTAAAAGAACGATGAATCGGATAGGTTTTTCATTTTGAAAGAACGATGAATCGGATAGGTTTTTCATTTTGAAAAGAACGATGAATCGGATAGGTTTTTCATTTTGAAAAGAACGATGAATCGGATAGGTTTTTCATTTTAAAAAGAACGATGAATCGGATAGGTTTTTCATTTTGAAAAGACCGATGAATCGGATAGGTTTTTCATTTTAAAAAGAACGATGAATCGGATAGGTTTTTCATTTTGAAAAGAACGATGAATCGCATAGGTTTTACATCTTGATGTTTTCACGATGACCGGCTATCGTTCATCTACGCACCAAGATACCTGGGACTGGAACGTATACCACATCAAAAACTTTCCATTTTATGAAAAACCTTTTTTTAAAAATTGTCTGGAAATCTGCAGATTTATTCTGATGAGGTAAATACAATTCGTATACGTCCTAAAGAAGCAGTTATAAATATGCCAACATAAAATAGAACACTTAGACCATACGGAGCCATAAACACTTAGACTATACAGAGGCATGAACACTTAGACCATACGGAGCCATAAACACTTAGACTATACAGAGGCATGAACACTTAGACCATACAGAGGCATGAACACTTAGACCATACAGAGGCATGAACACTTAGACTATACAGAGGCATGAACACTTAGACTATACAGAGGCATGAACACTTAGACCATACAGAGGCATGAACACTTAAACCATACAGAGGCATGAACACTTACACCCATACAGAGAGTAACATCGCGCAAAGACAAGAAATATATCACTCCGATGACACTACACCAATTTAAATAACTTCCTCAAAGAGTAGGAAAGTGACAAAATTAAAAATAATAAATAGGTACCTTTAACTTGCGGGACAATTTTGTCTTCTCGTAATTAATCATTACTTAAGTAGCCTGCATTTACTCTAAGCAAAACTAAAAATATTTTACAGGCAGTTGAAGGAACATGTACATATTAGACCGGCACGTGACAGCGAAAGCATAACGAATAGAACAGAAAGTGGGGAAACTCTCTGAATTTAACCCATGATGCGGTGTGGCAGTGCGTAGAGAGTAGAATAAAGAACTGTACACACTAGGCGATTATTTGAAGGGGGACAAAAAAAATCTTAATGAAAATTTCATCTATGTTCAAGGTTTAAATGAATTTAATTTATATCATATCATTTTATTTGAAGATTTAATGAAAAAAAAAAAAATAATAAGTAGGTACCTATTTATAAGGGAAAAATCAAATTCGCGGCCATTGACAAATCAATTAACAGATTTTCTTTTTCCAGCAGAAATACACCTGCGCGGTACCAAATCCTTCAGGGTTTGTTATCAGCAAATCAGCTGAATTATCAGTAGCCGCGAATTTGATTTTTTCTTTATAAGTTATTATTTTTTAAAATAAATCTTCAAATATAATTATATCTTTAAATTAAATTCATTTAAACCTTGAACATAGATGAAATTTTCATTAATTTTTTTTGTCCCCCTTCAAAACATTACCTAGTGTGTACAGTTCTTTATTCTACTGCTAAACGCCCTCTTGCCGGCATTGTCAGTGCTTAGTGTGAATGCTCCTTTACTCTTTTCTCCTTACAATGTATACACTTTCCTCGCTAGAAATTTAATTGATTATTTAGTTTGTGTAAGTATCTAATATTCTTGCAATTTATTCTAGATTCGGCTCGAAGGACCATTTGGTGGTGGTAATCAAGACTGGTATAAATTTGAAGTGGCAGTTATGGTGGGTGGTGGAATAGGAGTTACACCGTACGCTTCTATCTTAAATGATCTTGTTTTTGGTACTTCTACAAATCGATACTCAGGAGTTTCATGTAAAAAGGTATGTGTAAATATAATTATTATTAAACATTTTTTCAAGTAAGATGAGTTCATATAATAGCTTGCAATTCATGTAGATTCTAGGTTGCCAGCGTCTAAGCACGTTGAATACACCAGTTCCCGTTCGATCACTGAATTTAAACAACGTCCAGCGAGGTTGTTCCATATGGGTGTCCACGTGGGTTCGCGCCCTCGTGATGCTGGCTATTTATCCGGCCCAACCCAGGTTGTGGGTTGTTGGTTTGCAAGTTTCCAGCGAATGGAGGGTAAAACCCCCGTCTTGAATGATCAATAGATGTTAAAGAGACGTTAAGCCAAATTAAAAAAAAAAAAAAAAATCTGGGTTGGTAGGTGCCTCTCTGTACCTACATAAATTATTACTTTAAATTCTAACTAGATACCATTCCGATTATTTGAGCATTAGGCTTCTGTTATTGGATATATCTTGTCTTTATAATTATGAAGTAAATAAAACCAGCTGGGCCATCATAGCTTTCAACCGTTTTGGAAGCTACTATTCAGATTTCTTTATAGTTGTGTGGAGTAGGTATACAGTTTGGTGAGTATTCTTCGACAATATGGATAAAGGGGTCCATAATTAACCTAGTTGCATTGATTACATTGACAGTTGGTTACTGTAATGCCTATAATATTTTTCGTGTACTCTAAAGTGGTAAGTATATTGCAAGTATGTACCTATGTGTTAATTAATTTTTCTCTGATTCTTTTTCGAGTTAGTGCTCATGGAAGTGAAATCCTTCATAGCACTCGACTGCAAAGACTCATATATAAGTGGGAGAATCCGTTCCTCGGATTAAGACGAATATGGGAAAAGTAATGTATAAAAATTAATACGTAGAACATTCAAATAATGAAAAAAACGTCTTATGTGAGACGAGTGTCCCGTCTCCAATAAAAAATGCAGCCCCATCCAATAGAGCACCGTTAGTCTGCCAACGCAAAAATCGCATGTTCATGTAGGTAATCCATCTTATAAAGTGCGTCAAGAAATATGATATCTACAACTAAAAGTCAGTGGAATGAATTAATGAATGGTCTTTTTGTTGGTAGTCTCCCCTCTTGTGCTTCATTTTAGGGCCATATTATAAAACTCCACTTAAGTGAGTTGTCACTTCGACTACATATTAGCGAAGTGGCCAAACGCACTTGTAAAATTTCTGTTTTTATATACAAATCAGACACTCAAGTGGAAGTGACCACTCCCACTCGACTCAAGTGGAGTTTTAGATTATGGCCCTTAGTGTCAACTAATAGTTTGGTGCTTTTGTCTCATTATAGGTGTATTTCCTTTGGATATGTCCCTCCCACAAACATTTTGAATGGTTTATTGACGTTCTGAGGGACGTGGAGAAGAAAGATGTTACGAATGTGCTGGAGATTCACATATTCATCACTCAGTTCTTTCACAAGTTCGATTTGAGAACGACCATGTTGTATATTTGCGAGAATCATTTCCAAAGACTTTCTAAATCAAGTATGTTCACTGGACTGAAAGCTGTGAATCATTTTGGTCGACCGGATATGTCATCATTTTTGAAATTTGTTCAAAAGAAACATAGTTATGTAAGTAACGACTTCTTTCAATTTGATTAGTAATGATCGATAATATTTTGAGGTAGCTGTGGCACCTGTTGAGTATCTACTTTAAGTAGATAGGTACACAACAGGGAGACTACTTATCCACTATCTCTTAGACTTGTATGCAGAGATGTTCCCTACAGTAAACTCTACAGGAGAAACCTGATTCCCTGTAGGCTGGTCTCGAGCTTGCTGTAGGGAATACTTCGACCTTGCAAATTCTTTTTTACTTCCACATTTCTCACATGGTTATCGATACCGTTAAAAATTGGCGGTGGAAAGATTTTTTTAAAAAATAAATATAATGCTGGACGAGCTGAATTATTTATTGTCTGCCTTTTTGAGTTCGCAGGCCCTTCAAACAATCGTCTCTGCATAACAAAATCAGCTGTAGGGACACATGCCCCTACAGTGAGGACTCTGCATACGACCCTTAACCTTAGAATTTGATTATAATATCTGAATGTGTATTGTACTTATTTACTTTCCATATCCATCACGGAAAGTTATGGTGGTGGAAGGGGTTTCTATTATATTATGCTACTCTGAGGATGTCTAATTAGATATTGATGATACCGTCACATTTCATATTCCCTAATCGGGATAAATATCTCAACTTAATGAGGATGAAATTCCATTTAAACCTACACCCTGCTGTTTACCAGTCATAGCGTATAGTAAACTACGCCGCCAAACCATATTAATGTGCATTGTGAATGGCTGTATTAAGATACTTCTTCTTCTAATATATAAAATTCTCGTGTCACAGAGTTTGTTACCATACTCCCCCAAAACGGCTTAACGGATTTTAATGAAATTTTGTATGTACATTCGGTAGGTCTTTGCGAATAGGTTTTTATCTATTATTTAATAGAATTGAACACTAAGTTTGTTGGGTAGGAACTGCTGGGTGCGGTATTGGATTATGTTCCAAAAAAAAAANAAAAAAAAAAAAAAAAAAAAAAAAAAAAAAAAAAAAAAAAAAAAAAAAAAAAAAAAATGGGTGTGTGTACATACGCGCGTGAGAAATTATACTTCTTTTTAAAATTAAATTTAAAAATATTTAAAAAAACTGTACTTTTTTGCTGTCATCATCCATTGTTTGCCCCTGCAACTCTAATGCAGCTTAACATTAGAGTTGCAAAATATATCCTAAATGAAGGAGTGAGATGTCACCTAAATCTTTCTCGCTTTGAGTTGATAGAGAAAGAATGTCATTTAGGTCGAAAAACGTAAACTTTTTTGCTGTCACCCATCCATTGTTTGTCCCTACTCGGTGTAGCTTAACATTAGAGAGCTGGGATCCAGATAAAAATCTTCCCAGGAATGCACACATCAACTGTGCCAAATAGTCGTCGCGACAAATTTTGAGAAAAAATGTCATTTAAGTCGATGAATGTGAACTTTTTTGCTGTCACCCTTTCATTGTTTGTCCCTACTCCGTGTAGCTTATCATTGGAGTTGCAAAATATGTCCTAAATGAAGGAGTAAGATGTCACCTAAAACTTTATCGCTTTGAGGTGATATGTCGTCGCGATAAATTTCGAGAAAGAATGTCATTTAGGTCGAAAAACGTGAACTTTTTTGCTCTCACCCATCCATTGTTTATCCCTACTCGGTGTAGCTTAACATTATAGGGATGGGACCTAGACAAAAATCTTCCCAGGAATGCACCCATCAACTGTTCCAAATTTAATTGCAATCGGATAAGTAGTTTCAGAATGCATACATCACAAATTTTGGGTGACGCTATCGCGTCACGGAAAAATAAAATTTCACTCTCAATATTTTTCCATAACGCGCCTAAAGAAGTATAACTTCAAAAAAAAAAAAAAAAAATGCTGAGTTTAGGCTGCATCTGCGACCCAGCCTAACCTTGCGCAGACTTCAACACACATTTTTTTTCCTTTGCAACCTAACCCAATACTACTCCCAACACGTTCTACACAGCTTGACAACCCATTACTACTCCCCATGTTCTCTCAACTTCTCGAAACGAAGTTCAGGTTCCCAGCTAGTTTTTTATAATTCTTACCTATCATTTGCGAGAATTATTTTCAAAGACTTTCTAAATCGAGTATGTTCACTAGACTGAAAGCTCTGAATCATTTTAGACGATGCTGACTACATTACTAAGTGATTATTTCACTAATCAATTAGTAACGTAATCAGCATGTGACTTTTGTTTGTGTTCAATTGTATGTACCTAAATGTGAATGAGAATTTGTTGGTGTTTTGTCCTGTATGACTATGTGTACTATAGACAATTCTCATTGTTCGTCATACACGATTCTCAATAAACTGATTTCTGTTTTATTCTTCTGTTTAGGTAAGCAAGATTGGTGTATTTAGTTGCGGCCCAAGGCCTCTCACAAAGAGTATTATGTCTGCCTGTGAAGAAGTCAATAAAGGTCGCAAATTGCCTTACTTTATCCATCATTTCGAAAATTTTGGATAAATTGGTTTAGATTTCTTCTCATACCTACCTATGTATTTTTGTAAATAAAATGCTTACTTTTAGTGCCTTTTCGAATATTGTTCAAATTTGAATATTGCCGATTCTTGTTTCTCTTTCTAGAATATCTGAAACACATTAATTGATATTTAATGTTTATTATTACTTTTAATATCATCCTGAATCTACCTCTATTTAATAAATAATTGACATGCATGGTTCTGAGAGTTTTTGTCAATCTTTTTTTTTTTTTCATTTCTCTATCCTTCACTTTTCTCATTCAATTATATTTCTTCAAATCTGAACTTTTTTAAAATAATATTCAAGGACTAAAAATATGCCTAACTTGTTGCCATTAAGGATTTTTAAAATCCAGCATTGTTTTTGGAGAATTTCGGTGAAATTACCGAGTTTGTTAGGAACCTAATTGTATTTCTTGTTCCAATCTACATAGTTTTTTTTACCATAGTTTTTAGTCTAAAAAATACTACTCTCACTTAATTTTTGGAGCAGCTTTGGGAAGTAGGTAGGTACCCTATTTTTACAAATAGGATATCTTAGGCAATTTCTGTAATTTCGCTTCAATCAACAGAAATTACTCATTTGTCCTCACGAGGTTGACTGACCGACAAAACGGATAACAACTTTTGGCGTCCCCGCAAGGACTCCCATTAAAATACAAAACACCTTTATTTTTAATGAAGATAAGCCACTGTGACTTTTCCACTGCGCAAACCATATTATTACCAAACAGTGCCTAACTAGGTACATTATTATACAGGTACCAATCTGGACCAACTTTGTACCTACCTTATTAAAGTTACCTTTTTTAGGAATAAGTTACATATAATTGTAAATATCATTTTAAGTTATTTATTTATTTGTAATTATTTATACTTTAATCTTTTTTTTTTAATAAAACATTCAATTTTTCCAAAAAGTTGATTTTTTTTTTGTACCGTGTTTGCTTTTGAATACATTTGCTGTAGCTCTCCCTAGATGAACGTTTTATTAAAAAAAAAAAAAAGTCCTATAATCCCTCTGCCACGCCGTCAGATATAATTCTGGTCAATTCAAAAAGACGGTACTTGTTTCTTTCTATTTAAACGAAGAGGTTCATTCTCCGCCTTGAAAGTAAACCAATGTGAACAAAATTAAGAGAACATTAACCACTAACCAGTTAACCTTAGGCAGACAGCCAATGTGTAGGTTGATAAAGATACGCTTGTGCATAATGCTGATGATTGTAAGAGCAATGACGGGTGCAGAGGCGCAACCAAGTCCAGTGGATCGGGGAAGACAGCCAATGTGTAGATTGATAAAGATACGGTAGCCAATGTATAGATTGATAAAGATACGGTTGTACATGATGCTGATTGCAAGATGATTGCAAGGTGCAGAGGCGCCACTAAGTCCAGTGGATCGGGGAAGACAGGCAATGTGTAGATTGATAAAGATACGGTTGTGCCTGATGCTGATGATTGTAAGAGCAATGACAGGTGCAGAGGCGCAACCAAGTCCATTGGATCGGGGTCATAACCCTACCCGCCTCCGATCAATAAAAAATATAGAAACAAGTTTTCATGTATATAGAAAATAAACGGATATATTTTTTCAAGTGTTTTCCCTTTTTGAGGAAAGAAGAATTCTTTTGTAGATATAAAATTAAATATTTTTATGCTTTATTTTCTGTAATTTTTTAGGGGGGCTGTGCTCTTTTGCCCTTAAGGAGCAGCCGCCACTGCCAAATGGTACAAGCTCGCTGGACGTTGCCCGACTTCAGTATTCTAACGGGAACTGGTGTATTCAACGTGGCGTAAACGCTGGCTTAGGGGTAGAATTGAAGAATGATTTATGGGTAACATAATAAACTGTGAAAATCGCATTGAGTTTGAATCATACACTTGGTATGAAGGTTAACAAGCCACGATTTAATTGTACAAATAGTCCCAACATTGAGATTAATCTGTAGGTACATGTGTGTGTGTTTGCAACTCCTTAGGCTACCTCTTGGGGTATGTACTTGACACCATTTTTTTTTTTTTTTTTTTTTTTTTTTTTTTTAAATCAAGCAAAACGCTAGTTTTGCAACACCAAGAAAACAAAACGAGCGTGGTATATATATATATCTACATACCTATGTAGGTATACATTTTTAATAGGTACCCTCTTCTAAAGACTCTATTTCCAATCTTGTGTCGAAGGGATGGAGCTGGATTCGAACCAACACCCTCCTGGTTACGAATCAACCGCCTCAATCAACAAATATTACATATTTTCCTCTCGTTTTACGATCAAACCGAGTTTTCGTTAGGCCCCGGTTGCCCGAATAAGGTAAAAGGCTGAAGAATTAATCAAACAATTTTACGAGTGTATGAACATATAGGTATGTCCATGAATATTTTTTTTATTTATTTTTTACTTATTTAGGTCACAATTAACAATTGAGTTTTTCTCAATCTTTAACAAATTGGACCTGGAGTCAATCAGTCTAGTAAAAGAGCTTGAGGGTTTACTTCGAGCTGTCTTTGTACGGAAAAAAATATATGTCCATACCATGTTTCATCAAGATCGGACAAGGCGTTTGAGAGTTATCGTGGTACAAAAAGGCAAACAAACAGATATGGCGTTTGAGAGTTATCGTGGTACAAAAAGGCAAACAAACAGACAAGGCGTTTGAGAGTTATCGTGGTACAAAAAGGCAAACAAACAGACAAGGCGTTTGAGAGTTATCGTGGCACAAANTTTGACGGAGAGGACAAGGCGTTTGAAAGTTATCGCGGTACAAAAAGATAAACAAAAGAAAAATGAGAGTATTCACACTAGATCTCACTTTGTTTCTGTAGATACTTTGACGGAGAGAACATTCAACTATTAGATCATCACTGGCACCAGCAGAAGTGATATTTAGGAACGCCCACTATGATTTAGTTCGTTCTTTTTATAACACTGACTAGGTCAATGAGATTTCTGGAGTACCTTGTTTGTATTGAATTGGTTATGCAATATTATTTTTGCATTTTATAATATTTTTCAAAATCCATCTGAAGATCTTGTGGATGATGTTGGATATTGTAAATAATAATATACAGGGTTACCGGATAGAGGTAAAATTCAGTTTTGTACCATTTCCACGGATTTGGTACGAATTAAAATATTATATCAATGAAAATATTATGTCAATTATCAGTGGCAGCCTTCGGCTGTTATACATCTCTTCAATTATCACTAACAAATTTGGTAAAATTATGATTAATTACGACATATCATAAAATCTCATCGTTTAGTCTATGCTATTCACGCGATAAGTTATTATTGACTTGTCAAAGGCTTACAGATTTTTTATCTTTGTCTCCCTCTCTCTTATGAGTAACTTAGTCAATAGTTCGACAGCCACCTATCTATCGTCTCTCCCTCTCTTATGAGTAACTTAGTCAATAGTTCGACAGCCACCTATCTATCGTCTCCCCCTCTCTTATGAGTAACTTAGTCAATAGTTCGACAGCCACCTATCTATCGTCTCCCTCTCTCTTATGAGTAACTTAGTCAATAGTTCGACAGCCACCTATCTATCTTATGCCTCTCTCTTATGAGTAACTTAGTCAATAGTTCAACAGCCACCTATCTATCGTCTCCCTCTCTCTTATGAGTAACTTAGTCAATAGTTCGACAGCCACCTATCTATAGTCTCCCGCTCTCTTATGAGTTATGAGTAACTTAGTCAATAGTTCGACAGCCGCCTATCTGTCGTCTCCCTTTCTCTTATGAGTTATGAGTAAATTAGTCAATATTTCGACAGTCGCCTATCTATCGTCTCCCTTTCTCTTATGAGTTATGAGTAACTTAGTCAGTAGTTCGACAGCCACCTATCTATCGTCTCCCTCTCTCTTATGAGTAACTTAGTCAATAGTTCGACAGCCACCTATCTATCGTCCCCCTCTCTCTTATGAGTAACTTAGTCAATAGTTCGACAGCCACCTATCTATCGTCTCCCTCTCTCTTATGAGTAACTAGTCAATAGTTCGACAGCCACCTATCTATCGTCTCCCTCTCTCTTATGAGTAACTTAGTCAATAGTTAGACAGCCACCTATCTATCGTCCCCCTCTCTCTTATGAGTAACTTAGTCAATAGTTCGACAGCCACCTATCTGTCGTCTCCCTCTCTCTTATGAGTAACTTGGTGAATAGTTCGACAGCCACCTATCTATCTTATCCCTCTCTCTTATGAGTAACTTATTCAATAGTTAGACAGCCACCTATCTATATTATACCTCTCTCTTATGAGTAACTTAGTCAATAGTTCGACAGCCACCTATCTATCGTCTCCCTCTCTCTTATGAATAACTTAGTCAATAGTTAGACAGCCACCTATCTATCGTCCACCTCTCTCTTATGAGTAACTTATTCAATAGTTAGACAGCCACCTATCTATCGTCCCCCTCTCTGTTATGAGTAACTTAGTCAATAGTTAGACAGCCACCTATCTATCGTCCACCTCTCTCTTATGAGTAACTTAGTCAATAGTTCGACAGCCACCTATCTATCTTATCCCTCTCTCTTATGAGTAACTTAGTCAATAGTTCGACAGCCGCCTATCTATCTTATCCCTCTCTCTTATGAGTAACTTAGTCAATAGTTCGACAGCCACCTATCTATATTATACCTCTCTCTTATGAGTAACTTAGTCAATAGTTCGACAGCCACCTATCTATCATCTCCCTCTCTCTTATGAGTTATGAGTAACTTAGTCAATAGTTCGACAGCCAGACAGCTACCTATCTATATTATCCCTCTCCCTTATGAGTAACTTAGTCAATAGTTCGACAGCCACCTATCTATCTCGCGTGTTAAATTTTCTATTTATTTGTCTGCACAAGTACAAGTGTTTGGAATATTCCAGCAGACAATTTTCTATCTTGCCAATAGTTATTCTACGTGGAATCTTCAGAAAAGTAAGTATCATTTGATTTTTATTAATTTTTTTTTTAGTGCTTATTTCTAGTGATCACTTATTTTGTCCCTTACAGTATTACAAGGTTTGGTTCGGTGTGAGAGATTGGTAATCAAAAGAAAGAATATCTAAATAGTTGTAAAAAGAATAAACTTGTTTCACACAGAACAAGAAAAAGAAGGGTTCGGTGGATGAGATTTCCTCAGGAATTAACCCCGCCCTTTGAATTAACTTTTCTCTCTTCTTTCTTTCCTTTTTCTCTCACTCTTTATAACCTCTTCTTTCTATGTCCCTTTCTTGTTTGAAGTTAATTCAATAAAGTGTATTGAAAATATATATATATATATATATATATACGTGGATTATAACGTTGCACAGGGACAATTTGATTTAATTGTCGAAACTGCATGAGGCCTAATTTTACTCTCATACGCTTTGATTTTTTTCAGATTTGTATCAATTTGAAAAAACATTTAGCTTTTACAATGGCTAGTCTTTTAGGATCTACATTCTATTGGTGTATTATTTTATTAGCATTGGTCCATGGCAGTTTTGGTGAGTAAACAGTGTTTACATATGTCAATATCATCAATTACTATTTACTGGAATGAGCGATCCTAATCGTATTTCTTTTCTATAGTCGACGTTCACACAACGAAATAAGTGTGTGATATCGCTGAATACACTTGTGGGAACTTTGATATACTAACACGATTGGATCTAATAATGGACACAAACACTGATCTGATCCCGAGCTTGAAAAATAATGGAATGCATGGGCGTACACAAGGGGGG
>CM022875.1:40914224-40928740 GCA_012654025.1 Pachypsylla venusta
ATACTTATAAATTATCAAAAGGCACAACCCTCCACCAGATGGAAACAAATGAGACATCTCCGATCAAAATCAGTTCGGTAGATTTTGCTGTAGCCCCGTCAACGTCCCAAAAAATAGTTTTGGGAACCGTTTTTTTTTTTTTTTTTTTTACTTTATCTTCCCTTATACGAAGTAAAGGTAAGTAAAGTATCGTCAATAATGACGAATTTGCTTTAGCAGCCTGCGGCTGCTGTCACAGCTCTTTAGTGGGAAAAAAATTGAATAATTAGATAAGGCAGCGTTGGGCTATTGTGGCAGCTGTTTAATGGAAAATCTTTTAAATTAGATATAGGCAGCCCTCGGCTGTTGTCGCAGCTATTTTGGAATCAATATTTGATTTACATTTAGTGGGATTTGGCTGTTGCAGTCCTTTATTGCAAATGGATATTTAAATTAGATTTGGTTGCCTTCGGCTGTTGTCGCAGCTTTTAGTGAAATTATTATTTCAATTGGATTTTATGTGCCTGTTTTAAATCTCATCAAAATTGAAATGATTTGCCAGTTTTAGAAAAGTGAACCGATTTTGAGGTTTGGGGCCATAAAGGGCCTCCAGATTAAGGTAACCCCCTGCGACTCAATATTTGTCGGTGGTATTTACTACACACAGTTACACAGTGTTTGTATAAAATTTCATCAAAATTGGAGTGATCATTTTACTTTTTAGGATAGACCCGAATTTTTTGCCGAATTTTGTCGATGATATGTTACAAAAAGTCACTGTTTCAATTTTCATCAAAATTGGAGTGGTGTAGCCGCTTTTAGAGAAGTGACCCGAATTTGAGGTTTGGTGCCTAAAGTGCTCCCATATGAAGATAGCCCCCATAGGTCCAAAATTTGTCTATAATATGTTACAAAGAGTTTTGTTTTAAATTTCACAAAATTGGAGTTCTATTTCCACTTTCAGAGGAGTGACCCGAATTTCAGGTTTGATGACCTAAAGGACCTTCAGATGAAGATAGCCCCATGAGACCAAAAAATTGTCGATAATATGTTACAAAGAGTGTTAAAATTCATCAAAATTGGGCTTTCCGTTTGGGTTCTAGAGTGTCACACCAAAATCACCCCTTTCAAACATAAATGGACCCCAGAAATTGTTATCTCTAATGTTAAGGTTTTGACTCGAATTATGGTCTTAAGGAATATTGGTACCAATTTTCATCAAAATCGGACTAATAATAAAGTCTACAAATGCGCGAACACGATTTGAGGACGGACGGATTGACAGACATTTTTTCTAGACTTTTTTGTGTCTAGTCGACATAATTCGTCCAGAAAGGACATCAAAATTTTTCACGAATAAAATACTTTACCTACCTATACTTCGTACCTATATTTCAAGATAAATTAAAAATGTGTGCTCCTTGAAAATTGGAACCACATGTATTGTTTTTTCAGTTTTGATTTTTTTTTTTATATATATTTTTTATAATTTTATTTGAATATAAGGGTGGGGGGTATTTTTGTTCGCAAATTTGTAATGTGTCAGCGGTTTTTAACCCCCTGAAACACACTAAATAATAATAATTGTGTCACAAATAATAGTGTAGGTAGGTATGATATTTTCTTTAAAAAATGTGCTTTTTGAAGCACACGCCTCCAAAATTACGATTATTATTTTTTTCTTTTTTTTGCAATCGTTAGGTAATCCCTAAAATTAAAATTTCATTTTTGAAATTTTAACGCCAACCAAAAATAAATGTCTACCCTTCTTGGGTATAAAAAGTGTAAAAAAATCAAAAGCCAATGGTACCACGAGATTCAGCATAAAAAACTGATTTGATATATTACACTCTTTGTTTTATCACTTTTATTCCGAAGAAAAATCAATACTTGGGCGGGTTTGATCAGACATCCGTTGGATCAAATTATCGAGTGAGGAGTTGATTGTGTGTTGAATTTGATGTGAAATTTGAATATGAAATAAAAAAGAGGGGTTTCAATTTAATAAAGTTGGTGTCCGTTTACCCACTTTTGAGACATACCCTGTAGAAATTTTAATTACGCCAAAATATAGATTAATTTGTGTTAAAACTACATATAAAATTTCAAGTCTCTATATTTAGCCGTTAAAAATATAAAAAAATCCGTTCCGGGACTTTTCGAACACTCTGTATAATTCTTTATTGAATGAACATAATATTTGTTATAATTGTTCAGGAATGGTGAAAATAGAAATAGGAAAGAAGAAGAATAAATAAAGTTCATTCAAAGGGCGGGGTTAATTCCTGAGGAATTCTCTTCCACCCAACCCTTCCACAAAATTCAATAACAAGAAGACAATTAACGCCCTTGTTGAGAACTATCTGCAGTAGGAGGTATTACTCCGGATTACAAATATAAGTAAGTAACTCTGACGAACTTTAACATTAAAACCTAAATCCTAACATTAAATGCAAGAATCTGATAATTTTGCTTGAATTCCTAAAATTGAGAGCTATCTAACAATTTTATTTTGTATTTCAAGTTTCAAGGATTTCCATACGTTCATTACCATTGTCTATGTCCCATTGTTCCATTACAAAACAATACAATTGTACTTACCCTCCCAGGTATAAGTATCTGTCATTCGGCTTAATCAACTCATGTAGTTTAAGAATTGAGAGTATCATGTACCAAATAATAAATTAATTATAGATGTACTAGGTAGATATCATGGGTTTGATAATGTCAAGGGTAAAGTAAAAGAATTAAGATCAAGTTATTCCAAAGTTTTATTTTCCTAAGTGGTCTATTTTGGGCGGTATTTTCCAGTTTTTTCCCCGCTACTCCCTTAAAATAGTTTTCCCAATAGTCCAATGGTCTACTTACAGATATTTCAATTTCACTCAATTCAAATACTTCGTCCATCTTTCACCGAATCTCATTGCAATATTAATAGCCACAAGTTCGTAGACTCGAGCCGCTACGCAAAAGCTGTGCATGCTAGAAAAAGATATGATGAACATGTTTGGACAGCTTCAAGTCTTGTATTTTGATTGATAGGTGTCGCATGCCTGTACTGTAATTAGTTCTGTCGTGATAGCCCGACGCGCAAGACACCTTTTTTAATTTTGACGGAATTATGATTGATATAAACGTTGAGCAACGAGTGATTATTAAATTTTACGTAAAACTTGGTAAAAGTGCTAGTGAAACTTTTTCTTTGTTAAAGACAGTGTACCAGGAGTCATGTTTGAAAAGATCAACGCTTTATAAGTGGTTTAAACGGTTTCAAGATGGTCAGGAAGATGTTGAGGACGATCCACGTCCTGGTCGCCCCCAAACCTCAAAAACTGACGAAAACATTGAAAAAGTTGGTGTTATGATTCGTTCTGACCGTAGATTAACTCTTAGACTAATGGCTGATACACTTAAAATTGATAAAGAATGTGTGAGACAAATTTTGCACGAAAATTTCAACATGACAAAAGTTTGCGCAAAAATGGTGCCCAAGAACCTTTCAGATGAGCAAAAGGAAGTTCGCAAAAATCTCTCTACAGACGCCCTAAATCAGATCGAAAGTGACCCCAACTTCTTAAAAAGAGTCATTACATGCGATGAATCATGGTTTTTTACCTATGACCCAGAAACGAAGCGCCAGTCCATGCATTGGAAGAGCCCAAATTCTCCGAGGATGAAAAAAGCTCGAATGAGCAAGTCAAAATTCAAGGCCATGATGATTGTTTTCTTTGATATCCAGGGGATAATTCACCTAGAATGGGTTCCTGAAGGCCAAACCGTCACTCAGTATTACTATCTTGAAGTTCTAACTCGCCTTCGCGAGAAAATAAGAAAGAAACGACCCGAATTGTGGAATGAGAAGTCATGGTTCCTGCACCAGGACAATGCGCCAGCCCACAGTGCCTTCTCCGTGAAGACGTTCCTGGCCAAGTACAACATCCCAGTGTTGGAACACCCTCCTTACTCACCCGACCTGGCCCCGTGCGACTTTTACTTATTCCCAAAAATCAAATCTGCCCTGAAAGGTACCAGATTTGACAGCGTAGATGCCGTTAAGAAAAAAGCGGCAGAAGTCATGAAAGGCCTCACACAAAATGACCTCCACCACTGTTTCGATCAATGGAAAATTCGCCTGGAACGTTGTAGGGATAGAGGAGGGGAGTACATTGAAGGGGATAACTACTAAAGTTGGGTAAGTTAAACACACATCGTTTTATGGGAAGAGTCTACGAACTTAATAGCCACACTTCGTATCTTATTATAATTTTGCAAACATTGGAAATCTGGCACTGCAGGTTTTGGGTATGGTTACAATATCTATTGCTGTTTGAGCTGTACAATCGTACCGATAACTCGCTATCGCTTAATCTTTAAATTTTACCTTTCTTATTTCGTACCTTAAAATTATAATAGTTGAGACAATCGTGGTTACCCGTGTTGATCAACTGAGCTTTGTGTTTTATAAGTAAGTATAGTATGTAATGTCTTCGATGCAGTTGCAGAATGCATGTAAAACTTTTAATAAGATCTGTGTTTCCCGAAGTATGCACCACACAGCCCCAGGGGTTTTTGAAAAAGTTTTTAAAAAATTCTTTTTTTTTTTTTATTTTAACGCAAACAATTTGCCTTTCAAAACAAAACAGAGGAAAGGGACACATCCATCCCGGCGCGTCGTCTATGTCCTGCCTTATTTTGTTTTTCAATTCCATTTCTGATTGTGATTTTGTAATTTTACTCTTCTGCAACCATCATTTTCAATAAATTAAATCCNTTGTTTTTTTTTTTTTTGAGTTCTTGTTTTTTTCCTTACAAAACAAAGAAAAGAGATTTACTCTATTTATTTATAAAGTAAATATATTTATATAAATATAGTTTTTATATTTATATATAAATATTTTAGAATAGAGTAAAATCCCAATTTTGTTTTCTCTTATGTTATGCAACTTTAATACCAGCATAGTACTTTCGCAAGTCAGTCAATTCCATGTAGGTGATTTTCAAACTCACAACTTCTCAAATGCTTACCTTGGAATTTTAAAATATGTACTTTGTAATTTTTCAATTCCTTTTTTTGGAATGGATACGCTGGTACACTACACGGCAATGTTATTTATTGTGAGGAAATCAATATTTAACTGTTCACCAGAGAGACCTGAACATGTTTTAATATTTTATTTATGTGTGAATTTCATATTAAGTCTATTTCATAAATGATATAACTAATGAATACAGAAATTTGTTTCCTGTATTCATTAGTTACAAAAAACACACTCTTTTTTTTTTTTTTTTTTTNTTTTTTTTTTTTAATTTGGCTGAACGTCACTTTAACATCTATTGGTCATTCGAGACGTGTTTTTACCCACTATTCGCTGGAGACTTGCAAACCGGCTACCCACAATGACCTCACCCAGCCTGGGTTGGGCCAGAAAAATAGCCAACAGCACGAGGGCGCGAACCCACGTGGATACCCACTTGGAACAACCTCGCTGGACGTTGCTTAACTTCAGTAATCGAACGGAAACTGTTGTATTCAACGTGCCATAGACGCTGGCTAAACACAAACATACTCTTACTAAATACATCACTTATCAATGTCAATATCTTTGAACTCCATAACATGTAGATTTACTTTTACAAACGGATGTACCGGCCTGATTCACACTCTATCCTTGCTGAAAATTTGCCATTTACACAAGCACGATAATAGAGTATCTACTGAATGGTATCATTAGAAAAGTTTTGTATAAAATTGTGTGTGTGATACACACACAAATGTCTGACAAACATGCGCAAAAGACTTTGCACATACACGAACATTAATCTTCTTGTATTTCTGGACATACTTCTGTCTTAGGCATGGTTTGGTATCTACTGAATGGTATCATTAGAAAATATTTGTATAACCAAATTGTGTATGTGATACACACAAAAATGTCTGACAAACATGCGCAAAAGACTTTGCACATACACGAACATTAATCTTCTTGTATTTCTGGACATACTTCTGTCTTAGGCATGGTTTGGTTCAATTTTGGCCAAATTGCATGTATGGGGATTTTTGGGGATTTGACTTAGGTAGGAGTCCATTGATATTTGATTTAATATTTTCAGTCAGCCAAATGTTGGTAGACATTTCGTGGAGTGTAAAGCTAGGTTCACATGACCGCGCGGTATCATATGAACAAATCGATACAAGTTTGTAGAACTAGTACCGCTCAGCTAAATTAAACGATCCTAATTAAAGGTAACGGCACCAGTTGTTCACTTATGTGACATCGGTCTCATTAGAAGACTATCAGGATTATCTGCTTCCACCAAAATATGTTCATTGAAGACATTGATTATTGGAGAACATACAGTATATAATCATAATTACACTTGTATTATACTGCGAGTCGTTAATTCAACTTAATTTATATGCGAGGTTAATCCCATCGTTTATAATAAGCTAACTTTCATTTTGTTCCGTCGGTTGACCTCTCATCAAATGACCTGCTCATACCTCTTTTTCCTAAAATTATTAGCAAACTTCGTTTGTATTTTTTCTATTGATGATAATACCATTCAGTATTTGGTTTAGTGTTTCACTAATAACAACATCGTCATTCGATATTGAATAATATTTAATTAATTAATTTAGTTAAACTTTTTTTTCGCAATATTTCTTCTAGCAAAGTAAGTTTTTTAGCATTTCTTTAAAAATATATTTTCTTGTTTTGGCTTAGAGCCTGTTCACACTGTCCGTTCATTTAGTGGATGCCCGATCCGTTTTTTTACTGGATGTGATTCATATTTTTTACTCCTGTTCACACTATCCGTTTTTTTTACGAATCAAAAGTGTCCGTTGTTTTCTCTTTCATTTCAAGGCTGCTTTGCAAGATGAACTTTTTTTTTGCCAATTTGAGTAGCTGGTTTGTAGTTAATTCAACTTAATTTATATGCGAGGTTAATCCCATCGTTTATAATAAGCTAACTTTCATTTTGTTCCGTCGGTTGACCTCTCATCAAATGACCTGCTCATACCTCTTTTTCCTAAAATTATTAGCAAACTTTGTTTGTATTTTTTCTATTGATGATAATACCATTCAGTATTTGGTTTAGTGTTTCACTAATAACAACATCGTGTGTTCCCACCATTGTCATTCGGTATTGAATAATATTTAATTAATTAATTTAGTTAAACTTTTTTTTTCGCAATATTTCTTCTGGCAAAGTAAGTTTTTTTTAGCATTTTTTTTAAATATATTTTCTTATTAGGTATAATTTTTTTGGCTTAGAGCCTATTCACACTGTCCGTTCATTTAGTGGATGCCCGATCCGTTTCTTTACTGGATGTGATTCATATTTTTCACTCCTGTTCACACTGTCCGTTCATTTATTAGATGCCCATTCCGTTTTTTTACTGGATGTGATTCATATTTTTCACTCCTGTTCACACTGCCCGTTCATTTATTAGATGCCCATTCCGTTTTTTTACTGGGTGTGATTCATATTTTTCACTCCTGTTCACACTGTCCGTTTTCTCTTTTATTTCAAGGCTGCTTTTGCAAGATGGACGTGTTGGACGACGACGAAGTTATAGTCCTGTGGTATTATTACAATATGCGGAATGATCGCAGAAATAAAAGAAAACATTTGGTTCATCCAATTTGTCAAAAAAGACTATCGAAAGTTTTTCATACGTTGATCAGTGAATTAATAAATTAACTTGTAAATTCAAATTACCTATATTAATATTTTCTTAAAATAATTGATAAAAAATTAAAATTAAAGCTGATAAATTACTGTCTGAAATAAAAAATTCTAATATCTACCCTTCTTCACAGAACAGAATCACAAGAGCACTACTGATTGAAATTAAAAACGGATGGTGTGAACAGGATCTGCCCGTCCGATCCGTTTTTTTTACTGGATTGCTGTTGACAGCGATCCAGTAAAAATAATTACCGTCCGTTTTTAAAACGGATCGGATGCAATGTGAACAGCTCTATTTGAATCAGGCTGCCACTGGGCATCCAGTAAAAAAAGCGGATCGAGCATCCAGTAAATAAACGGACAGTGTGAACAGGCTCGTAACGTCTCTTTTAACATCTATTAGTCATTTGAGACGGGGGCTTTACTGTCCATTCGCTGGAAACTTACAAACCAGCTACTCACATTAACTTTGCCCAACCTGGGTTGGGCCGAAAAAATAGACAGCATTACGAGGGCGCGAACCCACGTAGATAAGGGTTTTATACCAACATTTTAAAGTACCAGCAGCTATTTTTTTTTTTTTTTTTTTTTTTTTTTTTTTTTNTTTTTTTTTTTTTTTTTTTTTTTTTTTTTTTTTTTTGTTCAAGGATCCTTAGTTGCATTATGAACATGATTTTTCAAGACAAGGTATCATGTCTACTTATTGGTGCCCTTTTCATAGTTCTCATGCAGATCGTTGTGGTAAGTAATCTTTGTGGGAGGCGGGTAGTACTGACCGCGTGGATAATTTTTGTGGGAGATTTTCTGAGAAGAAGTTCATTTTTTTTATCAACAGAAATGAAAATTAATTCTATAAAATTGCCGTTGGTACCTACTAGGTGGGTCGAAAAATATTTTTCTTTTTCACCACGTGCCCCCTTTGCGCATTGACCTTGAAAATAAATTCTAATTTTCGAATTTATTTTCAAAATGAGTAAAATGTCGATATGAATATGACTGTTTGTTAAGCGCTATACTTTGGAGACCTTGTTTCTGGGTCAGGTTAATTTATTAGGACCATAAAATTTGACCATTGTAATTTGACCATAATAATATTCCGTTTGCACGTTGATGTTGAAAATTTCTAATTTTGACGCAAAAATCAATTTTTTGAAGAATTTATAAGAAAGTAATGATTGATTTTTCTAGATCGTAAAAGCGACAAATAATGGTGCAATTAGACTAAGGATCCGTTCGCGGGACATTTGCTATGTTTTTTTTTTGAGTGGGGGCTTCCCCAGTCATTTTTTAATTCCTTTTATTGACTATAGAGAAAAATATCTGTGCATCTTTCAGGCGTGTTTTTTTAATTTATTTATAGGTACCTAAATATTTGTTTTAGAAACTGTCCAAAACTCACCGCGAAAAGGTAAATGTACGATGAGCACTCATAAAATTGAGGGTAAAAATAAATTTATTACAAAAAAAGGCCATGCCTCTAGCACATTATTGGTACTTGCAAACCAGCTACCCACATTGACCTCACCCAGCCTGGATTGGGCAGGAAAAAAACAGCATCACGAGAGCGCGAACCCACGCGGACACCTACATGGTACAACCTCGCTGGACTTTGCTCAACTTCAGTGATCTAACGGGAACTGGTGTATTCAACGTGCCATAGACGCTGGCTCAGCTATGTTATTTTTTCTGAAATTGTTGTTTTTCTTCCAGATTCCAATATCAACATTGACCGCCGTTGGAAGTTTGATAAAAAACACAAGACCAATCGTAATAAGAGCGAGGGAACGTATTCAGCAACAATATGAACAATATCAAAATCAACAAAACCAAAACCAACAAGGGGCCCTGAACCGTCCTGTCAGAGGATCAAATAACTATAACAGTTACAAGAAACGAGTGAACAAGAAAAGGAGGAACAGTTACAGTTACAAAGTTGAAGGAAGAGATTTCGGCAACTACTGAAGGAAGACACCGAATGAGGAGATCTACAAGGGTTGTGCAACACTGAGGAACTTACCATTAATACTATTATGTTAGGTATAAGTTACCAATGAATAAGCTGTGATTATCTGAAGGAAGAGACTTCGGCAACTACTGAAGGAAGACACCAAATGTAGGAGATCTATAAGGGTTGTGCAACACTGAGGAACTTACCATTAATACTATTATGTTTCCAAACTATAACCTCTGAACATAGGGTCATAGTTTAGCATAATATATTAGATAACTCTGTAGTCTGTTTTTACACCATAATGTTTTTCGACCTACACTAGCAGTTACCCAAACTATAACCTCTGACCACAGCATCTCTAAAGTCTCTGACGTAGAAATTTGGTGCAGGTTTGGTTTTGCTCTCAAATATCGTGAAAAAAAAAAAAAAATATTATTCTGAGATAATAAAGATGAATGTACGCCTTACACTCTAAGAAATTAGGACAATTATTGTTCGATCCTTACGTCATTCTGATAAGGTCTATTTATTATATAATATTCGAAATCTATATACCTACATCGGAAATCGAAAACAAGACTGAAATTATAATTGTCATCAATATTAATAATATTATGCATTATCACGTACGACACGTATGTGAATTAGCACATTAAATTATTAAATACCTAATAGGTACTTATTGTATCTTCGCCAAAAAATATGAACACAACGTTATTACAACACAGTCAATATCATAATTTTAATGTTGCTCCAATTATTAATCAGGGCCTGAATAACAATAGAAACACTTGTAGCACGTGCTACGGGCCCCGCCATTAGAGGGCCCCGCGCTTTGACAACTAATGCTAGATATTTTGACATTTCTGGGTTGGCAATTGAAAAAACACATCACTCTGACTGGGCCCCCAACTCTTCAAAGTAGGTATAGGTAGAAAAATATAAATTTTCTACATACCTATACCAAGTAGGTATATCAATTAATATGCAGTTTTTCTATGTAAATTTTCTCATTAATGCGGCCCTGTTGTGAATGAGTGAGAGGGTTAGTAATTCTTTTTTTTTGGGCCGGAAAAAGCCAACGATACGTGGTGTTCCCAAGCGGTCACATATCCAAGTACTGATCACGCCCGGACGTTGCTTAACTTCAGTGATCTGACGGGAACTGGTGTATTCAACGTGGTATGATCGTTGGCTAGCCCTTTGAAGTTTAATCTAAGATAAGATAAAAAAAAAAGATAATCAATTTTTGTACCGGCTCAAAAAGTAGACTACTTAAACGGCGCCTGCGTGAGGGGGTTTGAGAGGGCCTCGCTTTGTGAAAGTGCTACGGGCCCCGCTGAAGGTTAATCCGGCCCTGATAGTATGATAAGTGTTTATTGATTTTATGACCTAGTTGAGAATTGTGATCAAAAATTGTACATTCATATTGGGTTCGTCTCTTACAAAGCAAAACCTCCATCGCGCGGGCCCAAACATCCATACTATCCATACTAATATATAAATGCGAAAGTAACTCTGTCTGTCTGTATGTGTGTATGTATGTATGTTACGCTTTCACGCTTAAACTACTGAACCGATTTTGATGAAATTTAATATGGAGATAGACTATACTTTAGAAAAGGACATAGGCTACTTTTTATGGCGAAAAAAAAGGGTTGACACTATAAACGGCCATGCCTATAGGGCGCCAAGCGAAGCGGGCGTATCCTGCTAGTAATTAATTATTATGTACTAATGAGCATTATTTTGCTTCAGTCCAAAATTATGATTATTTATCAATGAAAAGAAATTTAGTTTAGTTTGAGATAAATGGAACTAAATGTTCAAATTACCTTCAATAGGCATCTATCTAAAAATTAAAACCAGCGTCTATGGTACGTTGAATACACCAGTTTCCGATAGATCACTGAAGTTAAGCAACGTCCAGCGAGGATGTGCCATGTGGGTGTTCACGTGGGTTCGCGCTCTCGTGATACTGTCTATTTTTCAGGCCCAACCCAGGCCGGGTGAGGTCAATGTGGGTAGCTGGTTTGTAAGTTTCCTGCGAAGGGAGGGTAAAACCCACGTCTTGAATGACCAATAGATGTTATAAAGAAATGTTAACCAAACCCACAAGTTACAACCTCACTGGACGTTGCTTAAATTCAGTGATCTAGCAGGAACTGGTTTATTCAAAGTCTAACGCTGGCTAAATAAGATTTTATTTTGGTTTAGTAATTTCAATAATGAAACTTTGGAATCGTCACGGAATCCCCCCCCCCTCTCAATTTTTTTTAATCGATATAAAATTAAGTTGTAAGATGTTTTTTGTTCTAAATACTATGCAGTCATATTCCTCAAAAATATTATATTCCCACTATTATGTTCCAGGAATGTGTATCAACTCGTGATACTATTATAGTCCCACTATTATGTTCCAGGAATGTGTATCAACTCGTGATAATATTAAATTCCTACTATTATGTTCCAGAAATGTGCATCAACTTGTGATAATATTATATTCCTACTATTATGTTCCAGAAATGTGCATCAACTTGTGATAATATTATATTCCCACTATTATGTTCCAGGAATGTGCATCAACTCGTGATAATATTATTTTCCCACTATTATGTTCCAGGAATGTGCATCAACTCATGATAATAGTGTTCGAGTTCGACGGCAACAATCGAATTACAATGTTCAAGACGGCAACAACTTTATTGACAGTATATTCCAAGTGAGTGTTATATGTAGGGATGGGATTTTCGACTCATTTAGGTGAGTCGACATGAATATGAGTCGACTCTCGATATCGACTCGTTTTACAATGTTGTGTTTTAGTGGGGTAGCAATATCGGGTCTATTGCAGGTGATTGATCTATCAGTTAAAATAGGAAGATCCCAGTATAAAATTGCATTTTCATTTTCTAAAACTTGATCGGGACAATATTTGTAAAATGGAGTTGAATGGGCGATGAGGTTGTATTCGGCAGCTAAATTCTGATGGACAACTTTAGCTACTTGATTGTGGCGGCTTAGGTACATGTTGTTTGCCATCTCCGAACATCCACCCATTATGTGTTCGATAGTTTCTCCAAATTGGTCACNGGGTTGTGCAACACTGAGGAACTTACCATTAATACTATTATGTTAGGTATAAGTTACCAATGAATAAGCTGTGATTATCTGAAGGAAGAGACTTCGGCAACTACTGAAGGAAGACACCAAATGTAGGAGATCTACAAGGGTTGTGCAACACTGAGGAACTTACCATTAATACTATTATGTTAGGTATAAGTTACCAATGAATAAGCTGTGATTATCTGAAGGAAGAGACTTCGGCAACTACTGAAGGAAGACACCAAATGTAGGAGATCTACAAGGGTTGTGCAACACTGAGGAACTTACCATTAATACTATTATGTTAGGTATAAGTTACCAATGAATAAGCTGTGATTATCTGAAGGAAGAGACTTCGGCAACTACTGAAGGAAGACACCAAATGTAGGAGATCTACAAGGGTTGTGCAACACTGAGGAACTTACCATTAATACTATTATGTTAGGTATAAGTTACCAATGAATAAGCTGTGATTATCTGAAGGAAGAGACTTCGGCAACTACTGAAGGAAGACACCAAATGTAGGAGATCTACAAGGGTTGTGCAACACTGAGGAACTTACCATTAATACTATTATGTTAGGTATAAGTTCCTAATGAATAAGCTGTGATTATCTTCTTTGTTAAGTTTTCAAATTGTACAGGCATGGCCGTAGACAGAATATCCGGGCCGGGGGGGGGGAACATTTAAGGGCCCCTCTATTATTATTTCATCTAAAATCATCATGGGCAGTAATAAAAGTAAAAGTAGGCAATTCACTTAGTTGATGTGAAAAGGCGTTTACGCTTCTTCTAAGTAAGAAATAATAAAATTCGATTAATCAGATATTAATGTTTACTAAATATGCCAATATTTATGATTGCTGTACAAGTTGAAAGGTCGCACTATATTTTAAAATAAGTGTCCTGCAATAGCTATTGTCTCTCATAAGCCCACTATCTCCAAACTTCTGATTTTTTGTGTTTGAATTTTTTTCAAAATTTTTAACTTGATTTATTTATTATTCAGAAGAAAAAAAAACTTGAAAATTTTCATTATGATAATTTTCTCACCGGGCCTATTTATTTATTTATTATTTGGCCCCCAAGATGGTTCGCTCTTCGTACCGGGGCTACCCGTGCCCTCGGGCACGGCCAAAGACCATCAGCACCGTTCCGACGACAACTCACTGTGTTTTTCCTCCGTTGGACCCAACCGAGCTGCTCCAGATACTTCCTCAAAGAGTTGCTATATAAATCCTTGCTAAACACTGAAGTAGGTATCTGATCATTGTCGTCTATGTATGCTGGCTGCTCATGATGCAAATCATGAGCAGCCAGCAACTATCAATCAAACCCAACTAATCTAGAGCCGTCAGCATTATGTACAGATGCACAGATCCAGTTGGAGTGGCCGCCTTTCTTGGCCTGGAGACACAGTGAGAGTCGTTGAGAACGTTAACAACAACAACATTTATTTATTTTTTCATTACAAATTTATTATTTCTTTACAAAAGAATAATAACATAATATCAATTTACAATTCTGACTAGATGACTATAAAATGCTAGTAGGTACCGATGTATGTCTGGAAAAAATCAACCTACAGTTTCTTGGAATTTTTGTATGTGAACTTTTGGAATCAACACGAAAGTAGGTACCTCAAAATACCAGGTATTTTGTAGAAATTTTAACTGGGTACCTGCTGTGAAACCTATCTGTTATCTGCGTCATCCAACTACCTACATTATGTTGTGTATACTGTATATTAGTTATTAGTTGTGTTGTATTTTAAAAAAATATCGCTG
>CM022875.1:40941771-40970796 GCA_012654025.1 Pachypsylla venusta
CATTTTCAGGTATTAGTCCTGACTTGGCTGTCAATCCTTCGCCCCCCCCCCCCCCGAAAAAATCTTGGGTATGGCCCTACCAGTACATACAATCCGGTATTCGAAAAATTGCCAAAGCAGGCTCCAAAGAAACTAAACCAGCCTGCGTCTATTGCACGTTGAATACATCTGTTCCGGTTAGATCATTGAAGTTAACCAACATTCAGCGAGGTTGTACCATGTGGGGTGTTGACGTGGGTTCGCGTGAGATGCTGACTATTGCCAGCGCAAACCAGAATACTGAGGTAAAAATGGGTAGCTGATTTGTAAGTTTCCAGTGGATGGAGTATAAAACCCTCGTCTTGAATGACCAAAAGATGTTAAAGAGACGTTAAGCCAAATAAAAAAATGAGATTATTTTTTCAAATGAGAAAAATAGGGAAATACAAAATAATGGAAAGAAAAAATTGTGGGGGCGTTGAAAGTGCTGACATTGATGTGAAGCAATTAACAAAAAATATCTGGTGTGAACATCACACGACTATCCTTATCTACAAAAAAAGAAGGAAGTATTGTAATGGGCTGAAATTTTCGATGTCGAGGTTTGCCAAAATGCCAAACACGTTTCGAGGTCCCCAGAGCCCAAAGTCCGTGTGTTGTGAACAACTTGTCTGGGTAGGATTTGTCGTGTTCTATGCGTATATAATTAACATACATATCAAATTTTAACTCTCTGGAAGCACCTACCGCTCCCTTTCCAGGCAGGATTCATGAAAACCGCCAAAAAGCGACAAAACCGCCAACTGTATATTCCATTTTAATGAATATTCGTGAAGCATAGAACACACACACAACTAAAAATAATTTAAGTCTCTAGCGCTTACCCGTTCTATTCCATTTCTGAAAACCGCCAAAAACGTTTCTTGTTGGAACGCCCTTTGAGTGAATCGATTCTTCTTTAACTTCACCCCTTCCCAATTCTATTTGGGGTTGGCGTTGCTTTCCTTAATTCTACCATGCCACAACCTTTTGTTCGTTGGCTACTCTCTCTAACTTCACCCTTTCCCAATTCTGTTTGGGGTTTGCGTTGCTCTCCTTAATTCTACCATGCCACAACCTTTTGTTCGTTGGCTACTCTCTTTAACTTCACCCCTTCCCAATTCTATTTGGGGTTGGCGTTGCTCTCCTTAATTCTATCATGCCACAACCTTGCAACCTTGTGTTCGGTGTCTACTCTCTTTGGCTGTAACCTTTTCCTGGCACAGAAACTGCGTAGAAACTCGCTTTTTACTGATGATCTCTCATCATTGGTTTGGAGCAGAGTCTTTTAAAGGCTGGATGCCCTTCCTAACAACAAACCTTCTGTATTTACAAGGGCTTAGGACCGTCACCTAATAAAGCTATAATAATAATATATAACCAATAATAATAATAAAGCTGGTTTGCTCCCCTCGGTGGCTAGTGGATTTTAGTGGATCGAATAATTGGACCGAATGTGCTACGTGACTAAAACCAAAAATTGTTTGGTCTAAGAGTAGGCCATTGATAGGTAGTTATACGCATGTTTGTTTCCATGCGGTTGGACGGGTTAATTTATCATTGTCCTATAACTCGATCAAACAACCAGTTCCACGGCAAACTTTGAGATAGCTATTTAATATTAATTTATGACAGTTTAATAAATTGAGAGACTGTAAAGTCCGCTTTCTATTCAGATCGACAGATAAAATATGCAGAGCTTTGAAGAGGCCCTAGACAGTCATTCATTTTGATCACATTCTTCAGTCAATTGATTGGAAGCGTGACTAACAGTTTTAGGAACCGCTTTTGATGGTTAAACCATGCATTGATGGGAAGTTTGATTGACAGAAGAGGACGCTTGATCGAAAATTGTAGAGGCGTTGAAAGAGCTAAAACCAGACATCAATGTGAAGTAATTTAAAAGGAAGAAAAAAACGTTCTCACATGAGAGGTCATCGAGAGAAGAAGTCACACTGTTTGGTACAGGGTGCGGTAATTAGTTCTCCCACATTTGAAAGAGGTGGTAAATAAAAACGAAAAGGGATATTTGAAAAATTATTTTGTATTCTGAAAGTTTGTGTATTCTAGTTTTTTTTTTTTTTTTTTTTTTTTTTTTTTTTTTTTTTTTTNTTTTTTTTTTTTTTTTTTTTTTTTTTTTTTTTTTTTTTTTTTTTTTTTTTTTTTTTTCATCTATGTTTTGTAAATAATGTCGCCCAAATGACGGCCTTGGCGAGTGATGCACATTTTGAGTCTTTCGGGGACGTTTTCCATGACTCTCGTCAGCATACCAGCATCAATACCAGGTCCTAGGGCGTTGTTTTCCTGTGGGATTACCTCAGTCTTGAGGTAATCCCACAGGAAGAAGTCACAGGGACTCAAATCCGGCGAGCGAGGGGGACACAAAATGTCATGCCGTAAGGAGATCACGTGACCGGGGAACATGTACTGCAGAATCTCACAAGTACGAGTGGCTGTATGGGCCGTAGCCCATACAGCCAATCTTTTTTTTTTTTTTTTNTTTTTTTTTTTTTTTTTTTTTTTTTTTTTTTTTTTTTTAATTAGTGCTCACGGATGGTGGAATCCTTCATAGCACCCGGCAACGGAGACCCCAGAATGTGGAGAACCCAAACCCAAGATTAGGACGAATATAAACAGAGTGCCCATAGACAGTGTGGGAATGACGTACACCACTCAGATCGAAGAAGAAAGCGCCCGCGCAAGACGGACGTCCTATTCTCCGATTAAATGTTGCAGATCGACCCACTAAACCACCCCTATCTATCAAAAAAAGTTCATCAAGAGCAGGCGGTTTATTAATACGGCTAGAGGGAGACCGACACGAGCGGGTCCCCTGTTTTCGCAAACAAAGTAAATACACCAGGAGTGAATGGGAGGGGACTGCGAAACCCCTCCCATTTTCTCAAGGGACACTGGAAAATTACAAGAGAGATAGGTTGGGTATGGGAGGACACATACTGTCCACACCCCTTCCCTGTACAGACTATTTACATGGCAGCAGAGGATTGGAAGCGACCAGAAGTCGTCTCCAAACAACCGCCCCCTCACATGGATATTTACAATATAGGGTTAGCAGGCACGGTTGGAAAGCTGAGCTTCCCGCGCCCTCTGTCACCCCTTAACCAAAATACTATTTACATATTAAATATATATTCAAGACATCGTATAGTGAGAGAGAGGGGCCAATTACCTCCCTCCCCCTTTTCATAGCGATTCAGAGGATTCCACAGCACCTAAATGAAAAAAGAAGGTAACTCGATACACACACACTACGAGTGTGTGCACCCAGTCACACTTGCGGTGGGAGGGATTGGACAGCCTCACGGTAGTGCAACCCCCTCACCACGCGCGAAATTTTCAGCAAAGACCACCCCACCCTAAAAAGGAGGAAAAAAAAATACTGCTGTGCATTATGTACGCACGCAGCACGGGCGCCCTCAGTGCACCCGCACAAACACACAACGTTGACACGTTGGGAATATTGACATCTGCAGACCATCACCCCCACGAAGACCCCCGCCCGGGAGCCGCTCGGTACTGCTTGATGTCTCTCTCATGAGCCTCCTTCTCCCTCAGAATAGAACTGACCATCTGGTAAACCAGATTCCAATTCAACTCCGATTCGAGCATGGTACTCACGAGATTGGCAACGCACAACCGACGACCAATCCGGGCGAAGAGAGTATATTCAGCATAATTCTCTCGATCGCAGAACCAGCAGGTCGGGGAAGATTCTTTCCCTATTCTGTGCAGATAGCTCACAAAACATCCATGCCCGGATAGGGCCTGAGCTAGGTGGTATGACATATCACCGTGTTTCCTATGAAACCAGGATAACAAGTCAGGGATAAGGGATCTAGTCCACGCTCCCTTTTCGCCCAGACTCTATTGGCTCTGCCACCGATCGAGAGTAACCTCCCTTTCCCCACCCGATTCGTCTCTCCTTCTGTATAACCTTCCGCGCTCCAGCAGTAGGAGGTCGATAGGAATACTTCTGTAGAGTACCTGTAAGGCCCATACAGCCTAAAGCTGATGATGTAGTCCTAAAGTTATGAAACCAACTCAAAATTGATTTTCGATCAGTAACTGGATCTGTGGAGTGCAAACCATACCTTGTGCGAAACGCCCTCTGAGTGGCTATAATGAATTCATTTTTTTTAAAAAAAAACACCTTAAAAACGAACGCACGATGCCCACGCGACCAAAGCATTGCGACACTAAAAAACTAGATGTCATTTCGTGTTGAATATCACAAAGATCACGCTCCTCCCACTATCACGATTTTTAGAAAAGAAGGAGAACTAATTGCCACACCCTGTAATTTTGAGGTTGAAAAAATGACAAATAGTGTGATACAACATTTAGGAATGAAAAAATAGATTCACTTTTAAATGGAGCAAATCTTGATGACAAAATGTTTTTACTGAAAAGTAGTGTAAAGAAATGAAGTTATACAAATATGAAGAAACCAGAAATGAAGTTATACAAATATGAAGAAACCGGAAATGAAGTTATACAAATATGAAGAAACCAGAAATGAAGTTATACAAATATGAAGAAACCAGAAATGAAGTTATACAAATATGAAGAAACCAGAAATGAAGTTATACAAATATGAAGAAACCAGGAATGAAGTTATACAAATATGAAGAAAACAGAAATGAAGTTATACAAATATGAAGAAACCAGAAATGAACTTATACAAATATGAAGAAACCAGAAATGAACTTATACAAATATGAAGAAATCAGAAATGAAGTTATACAAATATCAAGAAACCAGAAATGAAGTTATACTAATATGAAGAAACCAGAAATGAAGTTATACAAATATGAAGAAACCAGAAATGAAGTTATACAAACATGAAGAAACCAGGAATGAAGTTATACAAATATGAAGAAAACAGAAATGAAGTTATACAAATATGAAGAAACCAGAAATGAACTTATACAAACATGAAGAAACCAGGAATGAAGTTATACAAATATGAAGAAAACAGAAATGAAGTTATACAAATATGAAGAAACCAGAAATGAANTAACTTTCGAGAGTTATTGTGGGACATTATAACTTTCGAGAGCTATTGTGGAACATTATAACATTTGAGAGCTATTGTGGAACATTATAACTTTCGAAAGTTATTGTAGAACATTATAATTTTCGAGAGTTATTGTGGGACATTATAATTTTCGAGAGCTATTGTGGAACATTATAACTTTCGAAAGTTATTGTAGAACATTATAATTTTCGAGAGTTATTGTGGGACATTATAACTTTCGAGAGTTATTGTGGCACATTATAACTTTCGAGAGCTATTGTGGAACATTATAACATTTGAGAGCTATTGTGGAACATTATAACTTTCGAAAGTTATTGTAGAACATTATAATTTTCGAGAGTTATTGTGGGACATTATAATTTTTGAGAGCTATTGTGGAACATTATAACTTTCGAAAGTTATTGTAGAACATTATAATTTTCGAGAGTTATTGTGGGACATTATAAATTTCGTGAGTTATTGTGGGACATTATAATTTTTGAGAGTTATTGTGGGACATTATAAATTTCGTGAGTTATTGTGGGACATTATAAATTTCGTGAGTTATTGTGGAACAGAAAAACAGACTTTCAAAGAAGAATCAGATATTTATAACTAGATCTCAATTTGTTCGATAGAATATACCTATCTTCTCAAGAAGTTTACGTATATATCGTAACTATGTTATGTGCGAAAGGTAGTTTGGGCTGTCTCGTCTGAATTATTTAATTGATTTATTTTCAGCTTATTGATCAGTTAAAGCCTGGTGGAAGATTGATAATACCGGTTGGTCCTCAAGGTGTGGGTCAAAATTTAGAACAGATTGACAAAAATGCTGACGGTACCATTACAAGGTCAACTCTTATGCAAGTTGTTTATGTGCCTTTGACGGATAAATCAAATCAATGGCCTGGCAGGTGCACATTTTGGTTCTTTTTATTTCTACTTCAATAGTCGAGTATAATGTTTTCAAATATTTACTCGCAGAAGACCTCATGTTCTTATGAGAATTCTTAAAATGTTTCATTAATTCCTTGAATAGATGCAAAAATAAAAACGCGATTTGTCAACATTCAGAAAGTCTGACCTTAGCCAGCATCTATGGCCCGTTAAATACACCAGATCCCGATAGATCACTGAAGTTAAGCAACGTCCAGCGAGGTTGTGCCTTTGGGTGTCCACGTGGGTTCGCGCCCTCGTGATGCTGGCTATTTTTCCGGCCCAACCCAGGCTGGATGAGGTCAATGTGGGTAGCTGGTTTGCAAGTATCTAGCGAATGGAGGGTGAAATCACGTCTTGAATGACCAATAGATGTTAAAGAGACGTTAAACCAAAAAAAAAAAATATTTCTAAATTGATATAATGTCTCTGAAACACGTGCAAAGAACAAGCTGGAAGTGTGAAAGAACTTATGAGTGCGTTCAAAGAAAGTGTTAAGCACACTTGCTGCCACGTGTATAAAATTATAAATTTTAGTAACATTAAGTACTGTTACTATGTAATCCCACACTCGGCGTAAGATTATAATTGACATTCTACTCGGCAGCAATCGTGTTGAATATAATTTTTTCAAAGATGGCACTCACTCAGATCGATTTATCTGCACATGATACAACATAGTAACAGTAATTATTTTAAAGTTTATTATGTTATACATATACTTCCGACAGCAGTAGCAGCGAACGTGTAGTTCGTTCTTTGATAGCAATCATACATTCTTTGACGCGTTGAGCTTTTCAGACCCATAAACGTGTGTAGAATAAATTTCATCCAATATTAGCAAAAAGGTCCATGCAATGAAACACTCGGCAGCGTATGTGTTGAAGATGATTTTTTACAGAAATGGGATAAGTCTAAATTGAATTCCCAGCCTAAAAAACGCGTATACCACGAAATCGTTAGAGCCGTTATTAACTTTGGTATTTTGAACATTAAATGGGAAAAGAACAATATTAGGGACCCGATTTTCCCACCGCCGAATATTGAATTTTTGTGTTGCCACTTCACATTTACAGATCTCCCAAGGGGGTTCAAGCCAAATTAAGATATACTTTGTAGCAAATTGGATTGTCTTTCATTTTGTTTGTTTTCTTTTGTATGGTGAACCTATAGTTGATATTGTGTGAGCTGTTAGAGAAACCCCAAAAAAGGGATTTCAAATTCAAAATGGCGGCCGGTTACCGACCTCCCACATATGTTTTTTTTTTTTTAAAATATCCGGAACTTTTTGGTAGTACATTGACAGGGTTATCTCCAAGTATATAATTTCTTGATATGAGCCTCAAGAAAACCATCCCAGCTCATAATGACTGGGCTCGTGAGGATCTCACCCTGTAGAACAGGGGTTCCCAAACTTTTTGGTACCGCGCCCCCTTTTCATGAAATGGAAGCCTCCCATGAATGGGTATGGGTGTTGTTGAATGCTATGTCAATCAAAACGCTAATGTGTTGCTGAATGCTATCTCATTCAAAACACTAATGTGTTGCTGAATGCCATTTCAATCAAAACGCTAATGTGTTGCTGAATGCTATTTCATTCAAAATGCTAATGTGTTACTGAATGCTATTTCATTCAAAACGTTAATGTATTGCTGAATGCTATCTCATTCAAAACGCTAATGTGTTGCTGAATGCTGTCTTATTCAAAAAACTAATGTGTTGCTGAATGCTATCTCATTCAAAACGCTAATATGTTGCTAATTGCTGTCTCATTAGAACGCTAATGTGTTGCTGAATGCTATCTCATTCAAAACGCTAATATGTTGCTGAATGCTATCTCATTCAAAACGCTAATGTATTGCTGAATGCTATCTCATTCAAATTTTCTTAACATTACTTTTGTAAAAAAATTGCATACATATATTTTAACTAAATGATAATAATTCAACTGGTCTCGCGCCCCCCTTGGCTTGCCTTCACGCTCCCCCCCCCCCCAGTATGGAAACCTCTGCTCCAGAATGTAAATTATGATCTATTTTTCCTCATGGAAATTTTTCAATAACAATACATTGATCGGAAAAAATCAAACCTTCAATTAATTGATAAATTTCGTATTAAATTTAATAGCTTTTCCTTTTGTATTCCAGGGACTTGTAACTTATCATAGACCTTATCAGCAGCGACTCATCAATTGCACTTGCTCTTTAAAAATTGAAACTCATTCTTACGAACATCAGTTTGTAGATTTGAAACACTCCTATTGAGAATAGACTGAATCTTTCAAGATAACAAAATGTATACATGGTGAGTCAGATCTAATTTTAGATAGATTTTCTATTAAACCTATATTGAATTTATGTTATTCGTAAAACATTCATTTAACAATTCATAATATAAAAATACTTAAATTTGAAAATATATTCATACCTTTTGCAGTGGAATCTGGAGGGCCTTTGGAACAATGAAATGAAGATGTGGATAGATGATTTTTGGAGAGGAAATTAATCGGGGACACTCAGGAGAATCTAGGTTAAAGGCCTTTTTGTCATTATTTGGTGTGGTGAATTCAGATGGAGAATGGCAATGTTCAATTGAAATCAAATAGAACATGTTTGATTTTTGGATTAAAATGAATGCACATGAAGTAAAAAGAAAATAATTTGACTATAATGCGGATATGATAATTCATCTTGGTAATGGCTTATGGACTTTATTGACAACATTTAATGTTGACATATTTATATAACATTTTTTGTATTTAGGGAACACATATTTATTGTTAGATTTTTTTCAATGTAAATAAAAACGAAATATTCATTATTCAATTGCCTTTATCTATATATTTATAAAGATTTGACTTAACCAAAGATTATCACTACTAGCAATACACTAAACACTCATCTTGTTGTAGTTTTATGAGAACGCGTATTTAACGAATCTTTGGTCCCACTCGATCTGTGATTCAATGTTACAGACGCGACGTAGCTAAATTTCTTATCGAAAGTTGTAAGAGATATGGCCCTGAGTGCCTCCCTCCTGAAAAATGTTCGAGGAAAACATTCATTGTAGAATACGCGTACTAAGTTTCGGACATCTGGTAGTATCATATCTTTATATATAAAAGGCAATGTCCTGGGTGACTGATCAACGTAGAGCCGAAACTATTAATGCTACAGACTTGAAATTGGCACGGACCATCGTTGCACCATGTAAGTGTGCACTAAGAAAGGATTTTGCAAAATTTTAATTTTAAGGGGTAGAAATCGCGAAAAGTAAACAATCCCTATAAGAAATACATTGAGTGAGAGAGATAGCATGACACATCATTTAAAATATGCGCGGGCGAAGCCGTGATGGAGGGGGGGATTCTAGTGTATTTATAAAAACATTTGATTTGATATCAGATGATTTCAATTCGGAAGTTCTATGTAGTCATGTACATCCACGCCTTTCTCAAAATCAAATTGTTGATCCTGAAGATCTTCATATTCCAAAGACTCTGGATGGAGGCTGTTGTCCATCATGTGGTAGTCGTCAAATAGCGTTGCTGACAATTCTTCAGATTTCGTTTTGGCCTTTGAAGATTTGGACTGAAAAAAGGAAGGATACTATATTTATACATAATCACGTTTCAATATTTGAAACTTCCAAAAATTGAAAAAAATACATACCTAAATAATACTTAATTAAAAATATCAAAAATGTCCATGGACTACCTGCATTTACGACTTTAGAAAATCCATGTCTTCAGGCCTTACCAGGAGGATACCAGCTTCTTCTACCTAAAAATATCAAAAATTTCCATGGACTACCTGGATTTACGACTTAAGAAAATCCATGTCTTCAGGCCTTACCATCAGCATACCAGCTTCTTCAACCCCGGGAGTGGAACATTTTTGGTCCATTCCTTTTATAAGGTTACCCAAAAACCGACCAAGTATTGAAGAAATTTCTTCCATTTTAAAAATTTCATTCAGTATGACGTAGACTCGACGAGAGGTGGGGAGAATCCCCCCAGACCCGGAATTCCTAAGATGCCCGGTAAGAAAATTATGAGAATTAAATTTTTCATGTTTTTTTCTGAATAATAAATAAATCAACTTAAAAGTTTTGAAAAAATTTCAAACACACAAAATCAGAAGTTTAGCGATAGTGAGCTAATAAGGGACAATGGCTATTGCAGGACACTGATTTTAAAATATAGTGCGACCTTTCAGCTTGTACAGCAATCATAAATATTGGTGTATTTCGTAAACATTAACATCTGATAATCGAATTATTTGTTGCCAAGAAGAAGCGTACACGCCTTTTCACATCAACTAAGTGAATTGCCTACTTTTATTAATACCGATACGGTGATTTTAGATGAAAGAATAATAGAGGGGCCCGTAAATTTTACCCCCCGGTCTGGATTTTTTGTCTACGGTCCTGGTATGACGACTAAGAAACGTTTAAAAATCGCAACGAAGAAAATGGCCATCAATTAAAGGCAATCAATTATGATAAAAAATAATATACCTGTATCAGCATGCAACATCAAAGTACTACACTCCAAACCTGAAAATCCCTATAAATTATCCCTTTATGAAACATTGGAAATTAAAAAAGCTGTTGAAAGTGGTAAAGAAGTATTCAACAACCAACTTGAAGCCAATGAAAAATTTGAATAATTTAAATAATATGAACGATAAACATAAACTTAATAATATAAATACTTAGTACACACATTAAAATAAATAATAATATATATATTAAAAAAAAAAAAAAAANGAAGATATAGTAATTTTCAACCTTCATTATGGTTTTACTTGACATAGTATCCCAATTTAACCAACTCCGATGATGTTCTCAGGAGAGGACGAAACTAGTTAGCTCTTTAACATCTTTAATATTTTTTAGTCAAGTGAAAATATAGTAATTTTCAACCTTCATTATGGTTTTACTTGACATAGTATCCCAATTTAACCAACATATATAAATTAAATGATTGATTTTTTTCCCAACTGTTGAATGACTTTTCCGATTCCGATCGGCGGACAGCATCGTGTACTACATACCTCTATTGCGCATACATGGTCCAGACAATAGTAATGATATTTTCCATCATTGTGACACCAAGTACCGTCGGGAAAATACAACTCCTCATCTGGATACGATCTTCCTCGTAGATCTATTTGGGGTGCAAAGTATTCTCCACTTTGTTTCTTGCGACAGAAAACAGCACAACTTGTCCAATTTTTCTCTGAAGGAAGTAAAAAATTGTATTTGTGTTACCGTATGGAACGTTTTCACATTAGAAAATGATTATACAGGGTGTCCCAAAAGTCCGAGACCACCTGAATATCTTTTGAACGGCTTTATGAGGAGTTTTGAAATTTTGCATGGAATATAATAATATCCCAAATTAAACCACCTGATGGTGATTTAATTTGGGATATACCTAATACCATGCAAAATTTCAAAACTCCACATAAAGCCGTTCAAAAGATATTCAGGTGATTTCGGACTTTTGGGACACTTGGTAGAGTGCCGAGGCTCGAACTGTCGAACATAGGTACGAAAACCTCGTGTTTTATCAACTGCGATAATTGGGATGATCCCTGACGGAAATAGAAACTAATATTTTATTGTTCCACGATCTTTCAATCGGTTTACAGGAAAATGTTCAAATCATGGTGAAATATTTCCAAAAGGCTTTAATCAACTAAGAACACTGTAAGTATTATTATTATTATTTGTTTATTGTGTTCAACAGCCGTTGTGGTTGTTGACACATTACAATTATACCTGAAAAATAATAAGTAAATTAGAATAATTGATAAATAAAAAATAAACCTGAAAAAATAGTGTAGGTACAAATTAGAATACCTGAAAAAATTTAGAACACCTGTAAAAAATATATATATATAAATTAGAATACCTGTGTAAAAAAAAAATATACGTAAGGTTAAAAAAAATGAAAAAGTGCTAGGTAATAATATATACAATACGTAGGTATATAAATATCTGTAAAATAAATCATAGAACGTCTTCTATGCAGTAAGGGGCTGATTCTAAGAGATCATTTTTTAACCGAATTTTAAATTCCCTTAAATTTCTCTCTCTCACGGACGCGTTGATATTTTTGTAAACTCGGATACCTCCGTCCAAAAAGGATTGTCCAAACAGTGGGAGTGAGGATGGGACCAACGAATGGACATTTCTAGTGTTGTACCTGTGTTGGATAGTTGGCAGTTGTGTTTTATGTTTATGAATTAGGCAACACATGTCCAACACCAGTTGTCCATAGAAGGTCAGAATACGTTTTTCTTTGAATAATTCCCGGCATGACACAATGTCGTCGAGACCATACACGGCACGAAGAGCCCTTTTTTGAAGAATAAAGACCTCTTTCGAAAGTGATGATAGACCCCAGAAAGCTATACCATAGCTCATGAGAGAGTGAAAGTACGAGAAATAAGTGGTTCGAGCGGAATCTTCACCAAGATGACTTCTAATGGATTTGATGGCAAACACAGAAGAGCCTAGTCGAGGTACTAAATTGTCAATATGATTTTTCCATTTTAAATTATGACACAGATGAATACCGAGGAATTTAACAGAAGATGAAGGTTCGATAAAACTATTTTGAATTGGAATTTGGGGGAGAGATGTAACTGTATATAAAAGAGATGTAAAAGTACGCCTAAAACAGTTTTTTTTCTATGAAAGTGCCGGTAAGTAGTAGCTAAAATTTGTTGCAGTGACATAATATCAACTCAGCGAAAAAGTTTTAGGTGGCCTTTTGGACATACTTTGTATAAAACTGTCCTACCGTTTTCGAGTTACGGCCGATTTTCCGACTTTTGTAGGGGAAGCGAAGTGGGCGTAGCCTGCTAGTTAATTATATAACGTTTCAGTAGATCCCCTGTTCAAATCGATTTGGATTGTAAGGATAAAACATACATTTAAACATAGAATTGATATGAACACTCATGAACAGGAGAAACTTATTTTCATATTGCATGGGAGGACGCGGCCTGATACCATAACGGGTAGAACAGATAGTGGGGAAACTCATGCAGTTATATGTGAGTGCCGCTAGAGGGCGTTTACCTGTAGAATAAGGAACTGTACACACTAGGCAATGTTTTTGAAGGGGGACATAAAAAAAAAAATCTTAATGAAAATTTCATCATGTTCAAGGTTTAAATGAATTTAATTTAAAGATNGATTAAAAAAAAAAAAAAAATTAGCTACCTATTTATAACGAAAAATCAAATTCGCGGCCATTGATAAATCAATCATCTGATTTGCTGATAACAAACCCTGAAGGATTTGGTACCGGACAGGAGTAATGCGGCATTGATTTTGTTATCCAATTTTAACCCAATTAGAGAGGTTAGGAAACATTTTTACGGCCATATCTCTATTGCGTATGTATAACCTTCCAAGATGGATCCATGGCGGCCAATAAAAAAAGCGAGTTTAAATGAAATTAATTTTTCTTTAAACTTGCCACATTGTTCCTGCCATGTGTCGGACCCAACCCTGAACTGCTCCCATACCGTTTGATATCACTAACGCTAAAATTTCACTGATACACCGCATCATGGGTTAAATTCAGAAAGTTTCCCCACTTTCTGTTCAATTCGTTATGCTGATACTTTTACTTTACGTGGATTGAAAATAAGAATGACAAACGCATGCATATGCTGAAGTCAAAAGTGTGAATATGGGTTGCATATTATGACTTATTTCAACGCGGCATAAAGTTGTACATCATTCTATTTTTACTCGTCATCACCTAATGGGAGATCAATTGATAAGAACATTTAATAACAAAATCGCCTAGTCATCCCCCCGTGTATACAAAAAGCTTCCACTGATCCAAACTTACCTTCATTATGGGGTGTTTGAATACCAGAAATATTTTCGTCAATGTAAGGCAAAATCTTTTGTAAAGATGTACATATTTGTGAAGCATAATCTGATAAAGATATTCTTTTCGACTTTTTACATATCTGTAATAGAAAGAAATACATCCAGTGTGATTATTATTTATTGTATTAGAATCGGGTTGTGAATGCATTCTCCAGCGCGCCCTCTTATAAGGTGCTTTTTTGTGTCAGCTATGACATTTTTTGATTAGTTTCCATTGAAATTTACTTCGGTTTCTTAGGAGGGCGTATTTNACATCTATTGCTCATTCAATACAGGGGGTTCACCCTCCATTCGCTGGAAACTTGCAAACCAGCTACCCACATTGACTTCACCCAGCCTGGGTTGGCCGGAAAAATAGCCAGCATCACGAGGGCGCGAACCCACGCGACAGCCACATGGTACAACTTCGCTGGAGTTTGCTTAACTTCGGTGATCGCACGGGAACTGGTGTATTCAACGTGCCATAGACGCTGGCTTTAGGACGTAATCTTCTGTAATTTCATCTGTACATCTTATAGTTTAATCTACTCACTTTGTCATCTTTACAAAGGACAACATCTTTATCCCTGCCTTTGCATCCTATATCTGGATTCTTGCAAATTCTTTTTAAGATCTGATATCCTTTAGATTTTTGCAGACACTCAGATTGGCACTCTCCAGTTTTCCAATCACTCCATTCTCCAGTCATTGGTTTTGGTTTAGATTGAGGTTTTTCTGTGTTTGGTGGCGGTGTTACCAAAGTTGAGTCTTTGTTTTTGATACATTCTCCACTTTTACAGATCTGAAAAATTTGGGGCTTCTTAGAATTAAGTTTAGAGATGGTATTTGGGATGTTTGTAGTCATTTTGAAATGTTAAATTGAAAAAAAAAAATATGTACCTACTACAATTAATTTGATGTGACACGAGCGCTTTCGTCAGTTACGACATTCTCAAGTGAACTGAGAATGTCGTAACTGACGAAAGCGCTTGTGTCTCATCAAATTAATTGTAGTTGATACATAAATTTTTTTCAATTTAATGCTTCTCAGAATGATTTTATACCTCTTTTTTTATTTAAAAAAAAACTACGAAAACATCAATTGTTTTAGTTGTTGTTAACGTTCTTGACGCCATTCGCGCTGCTTTCCGACAAAAAAGACCAGAGTCCCAAATAAATCACTCCTAAATATTCGTATCATGTTGATAAGTTCTGCATTCAAATGCATGGCTTAATTGTGAAAAAATAAATTGGGGGCAATTTTTTTAAATTGTTTGATTAATCTTAGTCCTACTTTTTCTAGAGAGATGATTTGATGCCCTATCTAAGTAGCAGTATTTGGAGTAACCCAGCTGAAATTGCTCCATAATAGAAATAAACGAGAGAATCTACTCAGGTAGGCGTCCTTTGGTCCAGAAAAATACTCTCGAGTGAATCGCCTGTGCAGTCCATTTTTCTAGAGTTTTCAGTTAGTGGGTTAAAACATCCAAAAATCCATAGTAAATTATTGTGGGAATCTAGATAGCCAGGCTAGTTCTTCAAGTATGCCTTTACGTCATCGTGGGAGATCAAGATATTTAGTAGATCTTTGAATAACATGTGAATTAGGTATAAGTGTTAAAAAATATTAAGGAATAAATTTGTGTGATGTATGAAAGTTAATGAACAACAACGTGGAAATCTGATACATTACCATTTAAATTCAAACAAATCACCAAAAACACTTATTTTAATTTATGAAGAAACTAGTTTCGAATCATTCGATTCATCATCAGTCTAGTCAAGTCTAAGGATGGAAGTTGACATACCTCCGTTAACTTCCATCCTTAGACTCGACTAGACGGATGATGAATCGAATGATTCGAAACAAGTTTCTTCATAAATTAATATAAATATTGTTTTTGGTGTTTTGTTTGAATTTAATTTATTTAAAAATGAATATTTAGTAGTTCAAGTAAATACTTACACTTCCCGGGGAACACTCAGTACCGTCTAGAGCAGGACCAGCTACGTACAGTTTTCCGGAATGTCTCGTGCTGTGACATCGAAGAATTGTGCATATATTCTGAAAAAGTGCAAATTAATTTTTCAAATCATTAGGGTTCAGAAGCATCCGAAGGGCTTGTTTAATAATTTTCCACGACCAGATTTCATTACTATGGCATTTCAGCTCTAGTGTAGCCGTGAAGCGCAATCATAACTTTTGTTATTGTAGATTTTTATCTCTCAAGTACACCTCTCCCCATAATGTTTGAACACAATGGTGGCAAAGGGTTGATATGACGTTACCTGTAAGACCGCTTTAATTGCTTCCCTTTACACATACCCCATTTTAAATTCTTCGTGAATAGCTATGTTTACTTGTTCACTTACTTCTCCATTTTCGATAATCCAAACTTGAGCATCAATATCCCTCAATAGAACTTCACATTGTTTCTTAGCGGTCCACACTCTGCCAGGATGTTCATTAAACTTGCTGTGATTCATTACGGAAGACATTTTCTTCGGTTTGTCTTGTAGGCATTCTTTTGAGCTGCAAATTATTGAATATTTTTAAAAATATACAAAGGAGGTAATTTATTGAGGCAGAGCTTGGTGGATATCGAACATACAAGTTAGTTAATAGTTACTGCATATACAGGGTGTATCTAAAATAGACCGACAAAAAATTATGGGTGGTAGAACACACCTTTTGCAGTCGAAAATACCAATATACCCCATGGCGGAAATGTACCGTTTTCAAAATGGCGGTGAGTGTGTGTCAGATTTTTTGGTGTTATTTTCAAAATGCATGACCTTGCATTACTTCTTGAGGAATAACTTTTTTTTTTTTTGCACATTGTATCAAAAAAATTCTTTTTCCATGTGAGGTGTGCAAAATTTGCCGTAGAAATAATATGTTACATGGGGCTAAACAAAAAGTTATAACCAATTTTTTCCAATTCTAAACAAACAAAGTTCTAAAATTTTAGCGGACTCTAGCGGACTCGCCAAATACTTTGTGAAAAAGTCCGGAAAAAAATTCAACGAACCCGACGGCACTCTTTAAGAATAACATGCCCATTTTTTTGGATTTCCAAAAATATGAAAATTATTTAAATAACATGCATATTGGGAGAGCTATGAATTGATTACTTGAGAAAGTCGTGGTTTTCTTTGAAATGAGTACGTATAGTAAAAATTAAATAAATGAGTAGGTATCAATGCCAGCCTTTTTCCCGAGAATTTCTTTACGGAAATAACTTATTTAGGGGTTGTTGATTCGAGTCTACAGAAATGGTTATTTTATTATTCAAAAATTTATATTGAATAGAGATTTTATGTGACATTAATTTTATTTTCATTTTCCTATGAAGTAAAATTTAATAAAAACAATTTTAAATAATAGAATTTATTAATAATTATTAAGGCACATAAAATCTCTGGTATCTCTACAGCGACACAATAAAGAATGATGTTCATAGAAAGGGGGGCATCAATTTGGCGGAGATAGAACAACATGGGAAATACAATGATCGACGATAGTGGCGAGGTTTCATTCAAACACATTTAGGTTAGTGTATACCCAAACTGAAAGCATTAGTTCAGGTAAGAACACTCACGACAAAGTTTGAAGAACATCTGAACTACATGATGACCACGAGACTTCCCCTGAAGTACCTCTTGAAGGTGACATTATAAAACCTTCTTTAGGACAAACATTTGAACTGCCGTCATGGTGCATACCCAAACTGAAAGCAAAAGCGGAATTGGCCAACCAATCCTTGAATAGTATGAGTATATCTGAACCATGCCATTTTATTGATTTATAAAAGAAAAATATTAAATTCATGCTCTTAAATTAGATAAAAATTTGACAAATATTCTGTGAATAAGGGACCCAATATTTACAACTGCACCCAATTTGGAACATTTCATAAAATAAATTTTGAGACACCCACAAAGTTTTAAATGATAGGATTTCCTTATATTTACAAACTGTATTTTAAATGATAGGACATTCTTATATTTGCAGACTTTATTTTAAATGATAGGACATCCTTATATTTGCAGACTTTATTTTAAATGATAGGACATCCTTATATTTGCAGACTTTATTTTAAATGATAGGACATCCTTACATTTGCAAACTTTATTTTTTTAAAAAAAACTACATGATTGCGAAAACTTAATATAGTTATCTTGTACTACACTATTCAAAATATTTGTCAAAATTTTGACAAAAACGACCGCTGCTGAAATAGTAATGGTCTTGATTTTCACGCCAACAGAAAGGTGTCATCTGGTATTAGGAGTGACATTTCGATAACTCAAACGGGTAAGCCGCAAAAAAAAAAAATATTCGATTTCTTTTAAACAATTTCAGGGGCGTGTATCTCCATGTATGTAGGTATGTATACGTCCGTTAGGAAGCATTTTTGTTATAGAGTTAACCCCTCCTAAAATAGTACATAGAATATGTGGTTAACGTGTATGAACATACTTCTATGAATCACCCTGTATACATTTTTTAGACAAAAATGTCTCACTGTAGGAGCCTTAAGAATGTTTCATTAAAACATGTGAATTCGTTTTTCCTTGAATAGATGCAAAAATGAAAACGCGATTTGTCAACATTCAGAAAGTCTGACCTTAGCCAGCGCCTATGACCCGTTAAATACACCAGTTCCCGATAGATTTCTGAAGTTAAGCAACGTCCATCGAGGGTGTACCATGTTGACAATTTTTCCGGCCCAACCCAGGCTGTTTGAGGTCAATGTGGGTAGCTGGTATGCAAGTTTCTAGCGAATGGAAGGTGAAATTCCCGTCTTGACCAATAGAGACGTTAAGCCAAATTAAAAATAATAATAAATTCGTCAGAAGAAATATTTAAACCTACTAACTTATGTCCGATTTCATGTGCCAGAATATAAATTGCAGTAAAACCAGATGAAGGATACGGATTGCCATACTCATTGGTTGTGCCAAGTTCCGCAATGATGCATGAATATTTCTGAGTGCATACTCCGCCCACTGTGGCCAAACCTGGTGACATTTATATTAACAAATAAATCATATTGGTGCATTTTCAATTTTATGCTTAATAAATGGCCTTTAAAATTTTGTCCAGAAACTGATTTGAAAATTTCCTTTTTGGGATCCAAACTATATTCAAAATTAGCACATTAAGGGCTTTGTACAGGCGATTTAGACCGAATCCATGTACCTACATATATATGGTTCGATAAACTTTGTTAATGAAGGGCTCTTAAAAACAAGATTTTTTAAAAAAAAACTTATGAAAAATATTGAAAATTGCGGCCTATCGATAATATTATCAACCCTCTACAATTAAAGCCGAGCTCCATCTAGAAGCTTACTAGAACAGTATTGATATTACTGAAACTTGACAACTCACTTACCCATTGTTGCACCGCTGTGAACTCCATTTTCAATTGTATAGAAATCTAGTCTGGAAAAGAAGAATTGCCAAAATTCTGTGAATCTGCCCGGAAATGTATAGGTAGATTACATATATTTTACGGAGCTAAAGATCTCCCCCCCCCCNCCCCCCCCCAAAGAATGGGTGAAAGCAATCACATAATACAGAGTGTTCGAAAAGTCCCGGGACGGATTTTTTATTTTTAACGGCTAAAGATAGAGACTTGGATTTTTATATGTCTAACACAAATAAATCTATTTTTTGGAGTAATTAAAATTTCTACAGGGTGTCTCAAAAGTGGATAAACAGACACCAACTTTCGATTTTTAAATAGAAACCCCTATTTTTTAATTCATATTCAAATTCTACACACAATCGATTCCTTATTCGATACTTTGATCAAAGGATCTCTGATCAAACCCGCCCAATCATGGATTTTTCTTCGGAATCAAAGTGATGAAACCAAGAGTGTAATACATCAAATCAGTCAAGTTTTTTATGCTGATATCATTGTTTTAAAAATTAGGTATAAAATGGTACCACGAGATTCAACATAAAAAACTTAACTGATTTGATGTATTACACTCTTCGCTTTATCACTTTTATTCCAAAGAAAAATCCATGATTGGGCGGGTTTGATCAGAGATCCTTTGATCAAAGTATCGAGTAAGGAGTCGATTGTGTGTAGAATTTGAATATGAATTAAAAAATAGGGGTTTCCTCTTAAAAATCGAAAGTTGGTGTCTGTATACCCACTTTTGAGACACCCTGTAGAAATTTTAATGGTGCCAAAAAATAGAATAATCTATGTTAAAACTACATATAAAATTTCAAGTCTCTATCTTTAGCTGTTAAAAATAAAAAAAATCCGTTGCGGGACTTTTCGAACACTCTGTATTATTGGATAACTTGAAAGTATTAATACGAGTTGTCAAAACTTTTGGTGCATCCCCGAAGTTTCAAAAAATATAAAATCCACTTGTGTTCTTCATTGTGTATTTTCTATTCAGAATGGAATTGAATAGTGAATTGCATAACAGTAAAGTTTACTATAAGCCGCGCTTTATTGAACATCGTCAATATTAATAGAGAACCATTTGGAGAGAGGGGAGATTGCAATTGTATTCCAGAAGAGGGCTTAGTTTATTTAATAAACTGTTCATATGTTTATTTCAATACAAATTATCTACCGATGTACATACTTTGTTACGAGGTCTGTATTTTTTTCTTTTTTTTTAATTTGGCTTAACGTCTCTTTAACATCAATCTATTGGTCATTCAGGACGGGTTTTTTTACCCTTCATTCGCTGGAAACTTTCAAACCAGCTACCCACATTGACCTCAGAAACTTTATATGTAGTTCTTATACAAATGAACAGATTCATTTGTATAAAAACTACAAATAAAGTTTCAAGTCTCTTTTTTTGCATGGGTTGGTGGTGTAGTGGTAAGACGCTCTGACTGGTAAACAGTAGGGCGTGGGTTCAAATCCAGCCTACCCATGGAATTTTATCCTCATGAATTACATATATTTACCACATAATAATAGTACCCAAAAAACTGCCGGTGTAAAGGTACTCTTCAGTCCTATTCGGGCAGTATAAATAAGGGACTATTATTACTATTATTTTTAGGCGTTAAAAATAAAAAAAACCGTCCCGGTACTTTGCGAACACTCTGTATATAATATGGGTAGTTTTCTTCAGATTTACCATTTTAAGGTTGTGAAGAGTTGAGCCTTAATAAAATTATTTAGAATCTTGAAATCTTCAAAAACTCTTCCTCCCAAAAAGTATGGATAACGGCAATAATTAAAATTTATTTAGAAAAATATTTAGAGTTTGAGTTGTTCGGCAGCAAAATGATGGATCTTAACTTTTTGGCACGTACCCTGACACGTAGAGAGAAATATCCCAATGTTCCGGGTCCGAATCATTTAGAACATTATGTTTGGAAGAATATGCACAAAACGAGTCCAGTAATTTGGTTCGTTCGCCACCATAATGCGGTAGATCAATTGGTTGCTTCTTGAAAATGTCCAGCCTCACCAGAACTATATCCAAATATTGGTTTGTGCTAGGATGATGATAGAGAGCTTGCACCTGGACATGGAACAATAAAAGATTCACATATCCAAATATTGGTTTGTACTAGGATGATGATAAAGAGCTTGCACCTGAACATGGAACAATAAAAGATTCACATATCCAAATATTGGTTTGTACTAGGATGATGATAAATAGCTTGCACCTGGACATGGAACAATAAAAGATTCACATATCCAAATATTGGTTTGTACTAGGATGATGATAAAGAGCTTGCACCTAGACATAGAACAATAAAAGATTTACATATCCAAATATTGGTTTGTACTAGAATGATGATAGAGAGCTTGCACCTAGACATAGAACAATAAAAGATTTACATATCCAAATATTGGTTTGTACTAGGATGATGATAAAGAGCTTGCACCTGGACATGGAACAATAAAAGATTCAGTCGATTTTTGCCACTTTTAGCGGTTTTCAGTATTGCTGTCTAAAAGGAGAATAGTAAGAGCTAGAGATTTGAAATTTTGTATGTATGTCATTTTGGGGTCTCAGCTCCGAAACTTTGGGTTCAATCAAATATACCGCTGGCGGATTTTACCTTTTTTTTAAAAGAGGAACAGAAACCGTAATGAGTATAAAAATTACCATCCAGCTCTTAGAGCTCTATGCTAGTCAAATGTACAAATTTATCAGGAAAAAAAATCCTTCTTCAGCTAATAATTGAACCCACGCCTTTCTATTCACCAGATGAGGCATATTCATTGTTTCGTGGCTTCGACAACAGAGACTGTGTTTCTGTTTGTATGTTCATCACTCACCGCGTTTACATACGCCAGAAGCATGTCTCTGAGCTTTTGATCGTCGTTATTGAAATAAGGAGAGAACAGGATGTAGCCGGGCTCGTCCAGGAACAGAGCCGTTTCCAAAGTTGGATTAGAATATTTTCGTGATTGTCGAAATCTTCTCCCTCGTTTTGATCTTTGAAATTTCTGAAATGACATTGGACACTTTTACCAGTGAAACAAGCAGTTAGAAAACGTATCTGTTATGCAATACAACAGAACTATCAGCACTATTTGAGACCAAACTCTGTTATGCAATATAACAGAACTATCAGCACTATTTGAAATTATTTCAGAACAAACTCTGTTATGCAATACAGCAGAACTATCAGCACTATTTGAAATTATTTCGGACCAAACTCTGTTATGCAATATAACAGAACTATCAGCACTATTTGAAATTATTTCAGACCAAACTCTAGCAAACAATGTCTTAATCTTAAATTAAAAACTAAAAAGCCCTGAAATTTTCTCACTAAAATTTGTTGTGCGGGCAAAGTTTAATATAATTATATCTTTACTCACGGAATTTTGAATTATGTCACTTAAACTGCAAAATGCCTCACAAATCTTGTGAGAAGGTACTTACCAATAAATTTGACATCGGAGATGACATTGTCAGAATTGCTTCTTCTGCATTGCCATATGGAAAGGTGTAATCATCACACTGATCTGGCATTGGTGGGAAGGTCACTCTCTTGACAATATGTCGGCTCCATTGTGGATCATATTCATCATCTAGTAAAGCCTGGAGTCGTTCGGAAAGCGGCAGTATTTCCCAAGTGTCATCAGATAGAAATATGAAGCCCCTCTGTGAAACGAAATTCGTTTATAAAATATAAAAACCTATTAGTTGCCCTGTATTTTACATTACAGGGATTTTTATTTGCCTGAACTACAGTTATCTCAATTATCTTAGGGTGGAATGAAGAGTCCCCACTGTATGGATTCCTGTAGTGTTTACTTCATGAAGTAAATACTGTAGGGGCATGTGCCCTACGGCTGATTTTGTTATGCAGAGACGATTGTTTGAAGGCCCTACGAACTCATGTTCTCATAGTCCAGTAAATAAACTCGTTGGATTCTATTATCTTCCTTCTCTCTGACAAGCATAAACTCTTCCAAATCCTGGATATAATCCAGATGACGTGCCATTACTACCGCCAATTTTTAACGGTATCGATAACCATGTGAGAAATGTGGAAATAAAAAAGAATTGTCAAGGTCGAAGTATTCCCTACAGCAAGCTCAAGACCACCCTACAGGGAATCAGGTTTCTCCTGTAGTGTTCACTGTAGGGAACGAAAAAAATCTCTGCATATAAGGCTTAATGCTGCCACTTATTGTCGCTTTTGTTATGGCTTCTCATTTTTTCTCACGAGGCTGAGTTCACCCCTTAACAGTACCAAACACTAAATCGAAATATTCGAAGATTTTAAAAAAAAAGTTTCACTGTCACACCGCATCATAGGTTAAATTCAGAGAGTGGGGAACACTATCTGTTCTATTCGTTATGGTTGAAGACCAGTACTTAAGGTTGAAGACTAGTACTTAAATAGTACTTAAGGTTGAATACTAGTACTTAAGGTTGAAGACTAGTACTTAAATAGTACTTAATGTTGAATACTAGTACTTAAGGTTGACGATTAGTACTTAAATTGTATTGTGATAGATATGGGAGTATTGTTACCATCAAAACTCCGGGACAAAAGCTGACAGCCGCAGTACAACTAGAATTGGAGAAAATATAGTGGCATGATTCTGGAATACTGTCATCAGAGATGATGGCTTGGTCATCCACAATGTTGAATTGAAAGTTGGAAGGGATTAAGTTCAAATTGGCTTTGAATTTCAGCTCAAGGTGTCTGTCAAAAAAATAAAGATTTTCAGTAATTTTTTTTCAACTAGTAATTCTGTGAAGTGTACGGAGACATCTTTCTGTTAAAATGGTCATTAGGAGACCCCAAGTGACCTAATAGGTACAAAATGAACAAACTCTATGAACGTAATAAATACCAAGTTTGGGCCACACGGAGATAAATGGTGGTAATTTTATTTGCAGGACCGTAGACAGAAAATCCGGGCCGGGGGGGGGGGGAAATTTCGGGCCCCTCTATTACTCTCTATATAAAATCATCGTATGGGCAGTAATAAAAGTAAAAGTAGGCAATTCACTTAGTTGATGTGAAAAGGCGTGTACCCTTCTTCTTGGCAACACATAATTCTATTATCATATGTTACTGTTCAAAATCGAACGAGGCGTTCCAGGGGCGGATTTAAGGCTATATCTTGGAATTGCCTCTGCCGGGAAAATATTGAATAATTTGGAGTCAAAAAGTGAAAATCTGTGCTCTAAATCTGCAATGTTGTTTCATACATAAGTGACTAAAACTATAACATTTTTTAACAACATCATGCAATTTGTCAATGGAAATTATATAAAAAAGTTAATTTGAGATGAGCTTTACGTAACATGTAGTGTACATTGCGAAATGGCCGACGTGCAGAGCCGGAGCATCCGCGGATGGCGCATGTAGTTAGTGGCTGGGAATAGAGCCCTCGTAGCGGCATTTTTACTGTCCGGGGACAGTTTGTAAAATGTAAAATAAACCTTGTTCTTGGGCCGGCTGATGTAAACAAGATAGACAATTGACGAGGGGAGTGCGGGGCGTTGTTATGTGGCGTTATATATCTGGAATATTTTATTTGAATTTATAAAATCATTCTGACTGTATTTATAAAATCAAAATGAGAAAAATATATAAGGCATAAATTATTTAGTGGAAGATTACTGTATAAATAATCATACTTCATCTTGCCAAGAGGGAGGCGGCTGCCCCCCTTTAAATCCGCCCTTGAGGCGTTCGATAGTTATTGTGGAACAAAGAGATAAACGGATGTGATCGTTTCATCAATTAAGAACTCGGCAGTCATACGTACCTGTTAAAAGCTCGTAGATGGACAATTTCTCTATATGTTGAGGGCCAATACACAATTTCGTACTCTGGTAGGCTTTGGGACGAAGTACCAAAGTACAAGTCCAACTCTTGTTGGTTCATGAGATGATGTAGTGCCTATAAAAAAAACATTGATTTTGAAATTTTTATATTATATGTGAAAAATTCAAACCGTTATCGTTACCTCAATCCATTTCGGAAATAGATCTCTGTGCCAAACGGTCACACATTGCAGGTTTCATTAGCACCCTCCCCCCTTTGGAATATGCAATACCTACCCTGGAAAACAAAAATTTGTTCAGTCATGTTTTGGCTTTAATAAAACACATCAGTTGAATTAATGTTATGAATGCTTAAGGATCAAGTCCAGTTGTGGATACACGTGGGCTATGACCCCCCCCCCCCAAGTAAGATTCCTCTTCGATCGGCGTAAATGGTACTTTATTCATTGATTAATAATTTTCCAATCAAATCAACTATCGTCCGACAATATAAATTTCAGAATCAAGATGGAAAATATTTTACTAATTGTGAACGTAAGTGAACTCCACTTTTGACTCCCCTATACATCCCGAAATGCACTTGTACATGTGTATGTATGTTACGTGATACAAGCCAAAATTTTCATCCGATTTTGAAGAAATTTGGTATACATGTTTAGGATATGAAGGAAATTTGCTGTATAGTTTTTGGGGGCCCAATATTGTGCTTTTTGAAAATGATTTTTATCTTTTTAGCGGTTTGTTATAGAAACGTAAATTTTGATATGTGATGTCTGGTATTAAGGGCTTTTCGATTTTGAAAAAAACATATTTTTTAACTTTAAAAAACACTACCGTTATTTATGACAAGGATTCACTTGCTTTTTCACTTCCGACTCGAGTTTCGTCTACTTCGTAGACATTTTCAAGGAAATATGTCTACGAAGTAGACGAAACTCGAGTCGGAAGTGAAAAAGTAAGTGAATACTCGTGCCATGACGGGTGACAGAATTTTTGACGATTTTATTATTTACGTATTTCTAATGAGTCTCAGGATTGGGAATTATTTAGCGGCCCGTGCTCCCTCCCCCTCTTAATAGGATAAAAGACACAGCGGATCCCCATTCATTTGATTTTTTAATTATTTTTTTTTTTACCTGATTAGGTATAATGATATTTGAGAAAGATCTCCCGCTTATAAAAAACTGGGGCACTTGCCCCCCCCACGGGCCCTCCCCTATATCCGCGCACGAGGGACTCCCTAGTGAACTTTTGAAGGGGGGGAGGCGCATAACTTTCACCATGACAGGGGATGTAGTTACGATTTTTATGTTCAATGAAATAGCATAACCTTTATTTTAAAAACATAATACGTCATTGTGCTTTTGATCTCAAATCATAAATATGCCCACATAAAGGGCCATTTGTTTGAGGTTAATGAATTGGTATTTGTTATTTTAGAGAAATTCAAAACCCCCCCCCAGTTGGGTCAATGTGGTTAGAAATTTGATATTCAGTGAAATAGAATGCAGATTGTTCATAAACAAGCTCCTGGATGTTCTATCTAAGATAGTAGTGACGGAAAGCATTTCCCCAACATTCACTTCACTGAACTCAATCTCAAATTGTATCTATCTATCCCCAGCTTGTCTCTGCATGGAATAAACTATTTCATATTAAAGAAGGCATTTCTTATAGAATTTCGACATCGGATCTTTCAACTTCAAGATTTGTCCTTCACATCTGGTTGTCATTTTGTTCCAGAATAACTCTCGAATATGTTATGTTCATAGAATTTGCTGATTATAGGAGTGCTTCAGGGCCTCATTACAGGGGCGATTTAAAGGCCCTCCCCCTTGGCAAGATCAAATGTGAATATTTATAAAGTAATCTTCCACTAAATAAATTATGGCATAAATATTTTTCAATTTTTTTTTTCAAAAAAAAAAAAAAAAAAANAAAAAAAAAAAAAAAAAAAAAAAAAAAAAAAAAACGTCATAACAGCGCCCCGCACTCCCCTCGTCAATTGTCTATCTTGTTTACATCAGCTGGCCCAGAACAAGATTTATTTTGCATTTTACAAATTGTCCAGGAACAGTAAAAATGCCGCTACGAACGCTCTATTCCCAACCGCTAACTCCATGTCCCAAGCACAGGGGGGGGGGACGCGGACGGCCCCCGACCTTCCTGTGTCTGGGGGTATTCCATACCCTCCGGAAGTATCCCCTCCCAAAGTGTTGCACGCCCCCCTAAGATATAGCCATAAATCCTCCCCTGCCTCATTATGGCCTTGAGGCCTACACATTACAGAACAGTCACTAGTTTTATAAGCAGGACTGAGAATTGTTATGAGATTTTCAAATAGTGTTTCTGAGAACTGTAGATCTCACTCACTTAAAATGTACTCCATGAGTATCGGGGAGACAATTGAGTATAAAAATAATTATCCAATTTTAAGAATCCAAGGGATGTCCATCCCAAGTTTCATCAGAATCGGGGAGACAAATTTTATTTATAGTATGGTTTTACTGCGCATTCAAAAGAGTAAAATAATTGAGGGGTGAGGGGGGGGTTCCTCGTGACGATTCCAAATCTGGGGCGTAATTAGACCCTAAATTTGAAGTCTCTGGCTCTGACCATTCTCTTTTTAGACAGGGTTAATGAAAACCGCTTTAAAGTGGAGAAAACCGCCAGCGGTATATTTGATTGAATCCAAAAAAAAAAAAAAACTCTGCCAAAATAGTGTTCCAACAAGATGGTTGTCCCGCCCACTTCGACCGCAGAGTTCGAGCTTTCTTAGACCAAAATTATCAAAACAGCTGGATAGGTTTTGTCTAAGAAGGCCCGATTTCCGCGGTCAAAGTGGACGGGACAACCATCTTTTTTACTAAATTACTTATTTGAAACTTATTTCTAGGCATTTTGACCTACCATTTCGGTGCGGCCGCAAAGGGAATGGATCACATGTTCCACCCCGTAACTCGTGAACGGTAGATCCTGGAGAGCTCTGGTTTTCTGTAATGAACCCGACTTAACGAGACCTTTAAAACAAGGTGTCACTTGATATACCTTCTCATTTAAGATTTTGAAGTCAGTCGGTGCCCAGCCTAAACGGCTGGCTGAGACCAAAATTTTTTTTGTATAAAATTAATCCCCCTAAAATCTAAGGGATACGTGTTTTTGCGTTTTCCTATATTTTCAGCCATTCTCAAGATACGGGGAGTGGGGTGAAACTTTATGGACACCCTGTATAATGATACAGTATATTATGAAACACAATTCCAGATAATGTTGGAACTACATAATGTTGCAACTCTTTTAGTTTATTTTTTCAAGATAGCTCTTCCAAAGTGTTGACTGGTTTTGTATAAACTTTCGCTCTAATAACTCTTATAATATTGTTATACAAGCTTTAAGCCTCTTAAATGTTGTACCTAGATCTGGTAACTTAACTTGATGTATTTCTCTTCAGTTGTTATTGTTATTATTATTATTATTGTTGTTGTTGTTGAATGTGATAAAACTAGAATCATTTCAAATTGAATGAATTGAGAGAGGTACTAAGGTAGATTCCATAGATAAATGTGAAAAGAGGAGTGATGTAGCTTTACATTGAAAATGTGTAGAACGGAGAGATGTAGCTTTACATTGAAAATGTGCAGAACGGAGTGATGTAGCTGTACATTGAAAATGTGTAGAACGGAGAGTTTTAGCTTTACATTGAAAATGTGCAGAACGGAGAGATGTAGCTTTACATTGAAAATGTGTAGAACAGAGAGTTCTAGCTTTACATTGAAAATGTGCAGAACGGAGAGATGTAGCTTTACATTGAAAATGTGCAGAACGGAGAGATGTAGCTTTACATTGAAAATGTG
>CM022875.1:41009900-41031478 GCA_012654025.1 Pachypsylla venusta
GGTCGCCCCCCCGCCCCCCTTTACATCCGCCTTTGATACCAGATCTCAAGCAATTTTCATGTCTTTTTCCCTTTCCTGAGCCGCATTTTACTCTTCAATTTTTTTTTCTCTTCTTTCCCTCCCTCCCTCCCTCTCTCTCTCTCTCTCTCTCTCTCCCTCTCTCTTCCTCTTCTATAACATTACCATATTCATTTTCCTTTACTCTGACAACATAAACTATAGCAAAAGAAACATGTGAGTATTTTTCACATTTATTATTCTATTTTCTTTCTTTGCTTCTCTTTCCCTTACTCTTCTACTTGTTTTGAGATTTTTATGTCTTTTTAATGTCCATTTATTTTTCTCTATCTCTCTCTCTCTCTTTCTTATTTCATGTCAAAAACATGAGATTTTATTCTTATTGTTGTTTTGAGCAGAAAGTCAAAAAATGATTTTTTTTTTTATGTATATTATCATTTCTTTTGCTTTTTTTCTTATATGCATTCCAACAACAAGCTTGTTGGTAATGATGCTTTTGAAAAATATGAAAACATCTCAGTAGGTATATATAAGATATTTATTCTAGTTAATATACTTCAAATTATACAGGGTGATTCTATAACCACGAATTACATCGCCCTAAGTATAACGAAAAAAATATGCATTGATGATCTATCCATTCAAAACCGAAGTTCGTGGTCGATTCCAAAGATTTATTAGATATTGAAAATAGTTCACCGATAACAAAATATTTTTTTTTCGATATTTTGTAGTCTCATGTATCATATTTAATATCCCTTCTGTGGTTTCAATGGGGCCCCTCAGAGGGGAGTTCTGTGGATCAATTATGGAGAGCTTAGTTTAACACGGTGTCAAAATTGGTTTTGAGTTCCTGCCATAATGTTAAGTAAGGGTGCAGCAATTAGTTTTCCCACATTTCAAAAAATCGTGTGAGAGGGAGTGATAGCAGGAATAGCGTGGGGTTTGTGGCATTCAAAACGAAAAGACTTCTAGACTTCGTGCGTTCGTTGTCAAATTGTTTTTTTTAAAAAGTGAACCATTATAGCCACTCAGAGGGCGTTCTGCACAAGGTATGGTTTGCACTCCACGGATTCAGTTCCTGATCGAAAAACAATTTTAAGTTGAGTTCACAACTTTGGGACCACCATCAGCTTTAGCCTATATGGGGCTACCCATGCAGTCAATCGTTCTCGTGAGATTCCGCAGGACATGTTCCCCGGTCGCCGGATTTGAGTCCCTGTGACTTCTTCCTGTGAGATTACCTCGAGGCTGAGGTCTTCAAACATCACCCTGGGGCCCTTGAAGAGTTAAAGGCAATTCTGGAAGAGGCGTGGAAAACTTCCGTGAAAGATTCCAAAAGTGCATCACTCCCCTAGGACGTCATTATTTACAAAACATAGACAAAAATACTAGAATACACAAGCTTACAGAATACCAAATATTTTTTCAAATATCTCATTTAGTATTTATGTACTAGCTCTTTCAAATGTGGAAATACTAATTCCCGCACCCTGTAGTAAGCAGTATTTTTGTTGTATGCACTTAATTTATCTCCCTGATTTATGGATACCCTGTATATATGTATTTTAATTCAGACTGTCTGTTTTAAGGGTTGTGCCTCTTTTTTTTTTTTTTTTTTTTGGCTTAACGTCTCTTTACATCTATTGGTTATTCAAGACGGGGGGTCACCCTCCATTCGCTGGAAACTTGCAAACCAGCTACCCACATTGACCTCACCCAGCCTTGGTTGATCCGGAAAAATAACCAGCATTACTAGGGCGAAAACCTACGTGAATAAGGGTTTTATACCAACATTTTACCCACGTGGACACCCACATGGTACAACATCGCTGGAATTTGCTTAACTTCAGTGATCTAACAAGAACTGGCGCCCTTGGGTAACATGTAGATTTTAGTGTAATCTTGTAATTTTTCATCATTTTTTTTTTATATGTACCTATATTTTATTTATTTGTTATCAATAAAGACTATTGTTATTAGTATTCAACGTGCCATAGACGCTGGCTTAGAATTTATTAGATTTCTTCTTAGATGGGAGGTACCCCAAAAGTGGACTAGAGTTAATATTTGTCATAGACGCTGGCTAAGAATTGATTAGATATCTACTTGGAGGGGAGGTACCTCAAAAGTGGACTACAGCATGGGCGTAGGAAGGGGGGGGCAGCTGGCCCCCCCCTAGAAATTCTCGAGTATGCAGCACGGAAGGGGCAACTTAAATTTACACTAGATAAAATGATTTTTGGAAGCAAAAAAGTCATCAAGCACCGAAATACGATAAATGCCACATTTTGTCCCTAATCCAACAGCCTCACTCTGAACAATCAAATGTAACTGTGGCAAACTTGTCGTATCGTTGAATAGTATTTGGTAAATTTGGTGGGAAAATTCAAAAATATTAACAAACGTATAGGTTCCATCTGTTTTTATCAGCTTTCCGTATATTTTTCCATTGTAAAACTCCTCTGCCANTCGATCCCCCCCCCTCCCGACATGAAAATCTCAGCCCCCCCCCCTAGGCCAGATGCTGGCTACGCCCTTGGACTACAGTTAATATTTGTCATAGACGCTGGCTAAGAATTGATTAGATATCTACTTGGAGCGGAGGTACCTCAAAAGTGGACTACAATTAATATTTGTCATAGACGCTGGCTTAGAATTGATTAGATATCTATTTGGAGGGGTATCCTAAAAGTGGACTACAATTAATATTGTGCATAGCAATCAAACGTTCCTTTTGAATTGTGATGATAAACCTTTCATTACCAGTTATACAGTAAATGGAATGTTGCAAAAGTCAGTAAACGACATCACTTACCAGCAAGAGATGGGCGATAGAAGATTGCCTTCTGATAACTTGAAATTGCTTCTTCGGTCCTGTCTTGTCCTTGAAGCAATATCCCTCTGAAAACAATAAAATAAAAAATGTTGTCAGCTTGGAATATTTTTTAAAAAAAATTAAAAATGTCTGGATCGTCAAATTAATAATTTTGAAGTGAATAAAGCTTCAACTCTAATATTGTAATTCTGATTAAGCAATCTGTATATGGAATATTATGCAAACATCCTGTATATAGACCGCGACGCTTCTCCTTTCTTATTTCGATTTCTCCTTCTGTGAGATTTTGTTTACGAAGAATTACTCGAGTTTTGTAGGAGGGGCTTTCGGGGAGAAGGGGGAATGTGTGCATTTACTATCCCATTCGAGAACATGTAGAAAGACATAGCAAAATCTATTATTTCAAAACGTTTTGTTTACGTAAATAACGAAGAAATTTTTTAGAACGCAAAGTTTGTTTACTGCGTTTTTTCGAGAACAGAGCAGAAGATTTGTGTACTGGAAGCTACTAGAACGTTAGAATTGTATAAATAGAGGGGTCGCGAGTAGAAACCACGTTAGTCTAATTTTGAAAGCGAAGTCAGTCTAGTTTTGAAAGCGAAGTCAGCCATTGGTCAGTGAGTTTTAAAAGTGTTCGTGTGTGAATTATGTAGAATTTTCGAGTGTTTTGAATGTTACGGTTTTTTTTATTGTAATTTCTTTCTTTAATAAATTGTTTAAGTTTTTTTTTTTTTTTTTTTTTTTTNCCGTGATGGTTTTTATTAGTTAACGCCAGTATTGGCTTTTCGAGATGCACCCAGCATCGTAAGTACAACTGAGTAGCTGTTGTTCAACGAAACTTCATGCCTTATAAATTTACCTCGCATGCGTAAACCAAACACGTTTCAAATATTTAACTTTTCAATGTATTTTCTACTCTTTTCTTGTGACTTACTGTTGAGAAATCAAAAGACATCAACACCAAAATACTTGTCCCTCAAGTCAATGATCGGGTGACTCTAAAAAAAATCAATTTTTTTGGTTCAATAGATCCCGAGATATTTTAGGTGAGAGACAGGACTTATTATTATGTTGAGCTAGTGCAATATTTCATTCTGGCGTTTGGATTGGGTTTCATAGATAAAGTAGATATCAAAATATTTTCGCGGTTTTTCCCCTACGGCCCTGAACACTACACCTACCTCACAAAACACTCGCATCTTGACTAACAATGCTCAACATTATATATTTTTCATTTATTTTTCTTCTACCTACAATTCTATCTTAGAAAGTTAAAGAAATCCCATTATAATAACATTAATAGTGCAGAGTTCATAGCACGTAAATTAGGAGAACCACACCGTAAAATACAAAACACCATTCACAAAGTATAAAAAAACAAGTAGAAACTAATAAGTTACAAGACATGGAATGAGAGAGAGAAATAAAACACAGTTCAAGAAAAGAATAATGTGTTAATTACGAGAGGAAAATAAAAACAGCAACAACACAAAATAACGAAATGAAAAGCAAAAGAAAAATAATGCGAACATTAAAGTGTTTTTTTTTCTTTCTTTCTATTTGTCATTAAATTAAGAAAACTTGTTTATAGACTTTGTGTCGAGCACATTGCTTAGGCTTTTCATTTATAGGTCAAAAGGCTATAGAATCTCCTATGATTCCCATAAAATTGGAGAGAAACATGCGTGGATTTAGGGAGGGCACAGGGACACGTGCCCCCCAGTTTTTTTAAGCGGACGATGTTTCTCAAATTTCATTATACCTCATCACGTAAAAATTTAAAAATAAAATACAATGAATGGTGATCCGCTGTGTCTTTTATCCCATTGAGTTGAAATAATTCCCAATCCTGAGACTAAATAGAAATACGCATTTAAAAAAATCATCAAAAATTCTATCATCCGTCACGACACTTTTGGCATAATCACGCTTGTAAGATGGCAACACTGGATAAAGCATCGTTATTGAGAGAGAGAGAGAATGCACGTTGCATGTTGTAGCCATGAAAAGTATTTGTGTTAAGCTCTACAGCTTTTAACAAATTAGGTATCGTACCTCGATAATCATTGCATTAAATAGTACTGCCCAGGACTCGAACCCCCGGCCTCTAGGTTACAAATCCCTCCCCCTCCAAATGTTCTTTTAGGTATATTGTGCGATGGTGCCCCCCCCCCCAAAAAAAAAAACAATAGTGCTAGCAGTGATGTGTTAATATCGCATTTTTAGTTGGCACATATATTATTGTGTATGAGACTACAGTGCTAAATTAGTTAACATCATAAAAGTAATGTCATTTTTACTCTCTCTTCCTATAGAAGATAAAGTATTGCAATCGTGCAGAAAATTTGGAAAAAAATTCGCCTTAGAAATCGTTTGACGGGAACCCGAAACCCAAAATAAAGATCAATTATGTCGTTTCCTATTGCTTTTGGGTCATTTGTAAAACTTTGGAACCATAGGGTCTAAAAAACCGATATGTCTGATGTGCAACGTGGGACGTACACGTACGGAATGGTGTGCTGAGCTCTGGGAGCCAAACCGCTGGTCCGATTTAGATGAAATTTGGTTATCTATGGGCAAAAAAAATTTACCCATATTTTTCTTTTCCTCGATATCGCCCCTAGGGCCCCGAACAGCTTTTTTGATACAGAATCTCTAAAATCGTCGAAACTAATTTTGATAAAATTAAAAATTAGTAGGTATTTATGGAATCAATTTATCTAAAATAAATGGTCTGACGCGGGTGTATCTCTGTCCGAATCCCAACAAGCACCTTAAAATGGAAATCGTTTGGGTCTTTGGGAGACTCCTCTGGACCTTTGGGAATGTCCTCTTGATGCAGATGTAACTTCTCGTTGACTCCAGTAGGTATGATTTATTTTATTTATATCTATTAAAATTCTAATTCGTTTATGACTTAATACCTACGCGTAAGTCATTAATGAATTGTTTGTTACGAGTAGGCAAGTCATAAATGAATTGCAAGAATTTACGCATTCGGTAACTAGTTGAACAATTAATTATTAAATTTAACCTTCAGACACTTTTCGATTATATTACCACTTCGTTTCGGAAGCGAGGACTATGTGCTCCACACAAGTTTAGTGTTAGTACCTATAGTGAATAAACAAACTTGTTGAATGATTTATTAAAATTAACCCTCAACACAAGAAGACGAGAAAAACAAAGCTAGATATTAAGAAATACATTTATAATTTACAAAGAAAAGCAAACAAGATGAACATGAACAATGAGAGTAAAAAGAAAATGGTGGCTTTAGTAAAACACAACAAAAGAAAAACTCATTATTTGAAAATGTGACATGTTGACAACACGTCTCTCGTCGGGTAGTAATAGATTCAATGTGTTGTTCTACATATAGAGAGAGCTTTTAAGCAGCATCCTATTTTATGAGAAAAGTTTTGCGTAACATGGCGGTATGAGATAATATAATAAGCACTGCTTTTACAGCAAGCAAGGTTTTAATTTAATTTTATGTTTAAAAAATTAATTGACAAGACTGAATGTTATCCCCAATTATTGAAATATGTTACCCGCCAAAAGAAGAACGTAATCTTGTTTTCTATAGCATGTACATTCCTTTATATTAAACTTTATTGCAGCAATATTATCTGTATGCTGATCATATCGCAATTCTGGTGTTACACGACTCCACAGGTTATGCAGAGTTTTCGAAAAGTACCGGGACGGAATTTTTTTATTTTTAACGTCTAAAGATAGAGTCTTGAAATTTTATATGTAGTTCTAACACAAATTAATCTATTTTTTGGCGTAATTAAAATTTCTATAGGGTGTCTCAAAAGTGGGCAAACAGACACCAACTTTCGATTTTTAAATAGAAACCTCTAATTTTTATTTCATATTCAAATTCTACATCAGACTCCTCACTCGATACTTTGATCAAACTGATCTCTGACCGAATCATGTATTTTTCTTGGGAATAAAAGTGATAAAACGAAGAGTGTAATACATCAAATCAGTAAAGTTTTTTATGCTGAATCTCGAGCTACCATTGGATTTTTCATTTTTTACACTTTTTATATTCAAGGAGAGTAAAATTTCATTTTTGGTTGATGATAACATTAAACATCATTACCCTCCTTGGGTATAAAAAATCAAAAAACCAATGGTACCACGAGATTCAGCATAAAAAACTTGACTGATTTGATGTATTACACTCTTCGTTTTATCACTTTTATTCCGAAGAAAATTCCATGATTGGGCGGGTTTGATCAGAGATTTGTTTGATCAAAGTATTGAGTGTAGAATTCGACTTGAAATTTGAATTTGAAATAAAAATTAGGGGTATCTATTATTTAATTATTTTTATTTTTTTAATTTGGCTTAACGTCTCTTTAACATCTATTGATCATTTGAGACGGGGGTTTTACCCTCCATTCGCTGGAAACTTCCAAACCAGCCTGAGTTGGGCCGGAAAATTAGTCAGCATCACGAAGTCATGAATACCCACATGGTACAACCTCGCTGGACGTTCCTTAACTTCATTGATCGAACGGGAACTGGTGTATTTTTAGGCTATTAAATTTAGGCTTGTTTTGTTATACAAAAGTATACCGTGCCATAGACGCTGGCTGGGTTTCTATTTAAAAATCGAAAGTTGGTGTCTGTTTTCCCACTCTTGAGACACCCTGTAAAAATTTTAATTACCCCAAAAAATAGATTCCTTTGTGTTAAAACTACATACAAAATTTCAAGTCTCTATCTTTAACCGTTAAAAATAAAAAAATCCGTCCCGTGACTTTTCGAACACTCTGTATATCTAAGTAGTTCGTATCATATTTGTTAAAGCTAGTAATCCTCTGAAATGTTGACTTCACACAGGCTATATGGTCACTATTCGGTTCGGGTGACCCATTAGAGCCATGAAAATGAATTCTATGAACATAATAAATAATGTCCACACCATGTTTGGAGGAAGTCGACTTGTTTCTTTGCTTCCCAAGAAATATGTTTTCTTTGTATAATCAGGGCTGACTTATTGTGATCACTCGAGTGAAATTTGACTGAAATTTTTACTATGACTGACTGAAATATGACTATGACTGACTGAAATATGACTATGACTGACTGAAATTTGACTATGCCCTATCACTAAGAGCCATGTGGTGAAGAAAATGACTGACTGAAATTTGACTATGACTGACTGAATTTGACTATGACTGATTGAAATTTGACTATGACTGACTGAAATTTGACTATGACTGATTGAAATTTGACTATGACTGACTGAAATTTGACTATGACTGACTGAAACTTGACTATGACAGACTGAAATTTGACTATGACTGATTGAAATNAATTTGGCTTAACGTCTCTTTAACATCTATTGGTCATTCAAGACGGGGTTTTACCCTCTATTCGCTGGAAACTTGCAAACCAGCTACCCACATTGACCTCATCCAGCCTGGGTTGGGCCGGAAAAAAGAGCCAACGATACGTGGTGTTCCCAAGCGGTCACTCATCCAAGTACTGACCACGCCGGACGTTGCTTAACTTCAGTGATCTGACGGGAAAAAAAAAACATGATTACATTTAATGAAATAAAATTGTAATAGTGGTTTAGCCAGAGAGCCAGTATATTTATCCGATGATACTTATTCTTGTTTATTTTACATGGCTGCTGTGGTCGAGATTTAATTATTAGGATGAAAAGTACATTTAATACAAAAAGTAATGCTGAGCTTTTTCATTTGCACAATGTAAAGAGAAATAAGAAGTAGTGTTGGAAATGAAGTGAACAGCCTGCTTACTTCATGGAAAACTGCAAACTAAATGTAAAATGGAGAAAACGAAGATGCATCGCCACACACAAAATGAAAAAACTTTTAAAATATTCAAACTTTAATTTGAGAGGAAAACAAACTTGAACAAAAATGCTGGAAAGATTTTTTTTTTACCCTTTTTTACTTTCTCAAAGTTAACAGTTTTCTTGTATGGGTACCGTCAGAAATTGGTAAAGTTAACAAAACGTTATTAATTTTGGTAAGTAAACATAAATATAATAGACGCATACCACCAACTATATTGAAAACTTTTTGGATAAAAAAAAAGTATTAAAATAGTTTTTCTTTGGAAAATTGGAAACTGTGAATAAAACTCGATTTTTCAAATAGTATCCAAAGTATTTATAATTTCATATTTATTAAATGTGAATAAAAACTGCAGCCATTTTTATACAACGATAGCGCTCGAACGCATTATTTAATTTTGATGAGAAATGGTGTGGTACCTACAGGGTGCGGCAATTAGTTCTCCCACATTTGAAAGAGCTGGTAAATAAAAAAAGAATGAGATATTTGAAAAATTATTTTGTATTCTGAAAGCTTGTGTATTCTAGTTTTTTTGCATCTATGTTTAGTAAATAATGTCGTCCAAATGACGGCCTTGGCGAGTGATGCAAATTTGGAGTCTTTCGCGGAAGTTTTACATGACTCTCGTCAGCATACCAGCATCAATTTGGATGATTTCTTCCAGAATTGCCTCCTTTAACTTTTCAAAGGTCCCAGGGCGATGTTTGAAGACCTCAGCCTTGAGGTAGACTCACAGGAAGAACTCACAGGGACTCAAATCCAGCGAGCGAGGGGCCCACGAAATGTCACTCTGTAAGGAGATCGGAGATCAGGTGACCGGGGAAGCCATATACATCCCAAAGCTGATGATGTGGTCCTAAAGTTGTGAACCCACCTCAAAATTGTTTTTCGATCAGGAACTGGATCTGCAAAAAGTGCAAACCATACCTTGTGCGGAACCCCCTCTGAGTGGCTATAACTTTTTTTAAAAAACAGCTTGACAACGAACGCATGATGCTTGCACGACCAAACCATTGCGACACCTAAAAACTAGAAGTCTTTTTGTGTTGAATATCACAAACCCCACGCTCCTCACACTATTACTTCCCCTCCCACTTTTTTTTTTTGAAAAGTGGGAGAACTAATTACCGCACTCTGTATTTCGTTATATATATTATTAGTATTTGGGATATCCCTATAGGAGCAAAATGGACATTTGAGGTAGAGTTCACACGACTATATAGTTTAGGAAATCTTTTATATTCATAAATTTACAAAATACCTAATGTAATCACACTGAAGAATTTTTCATTATCATCCAAAAGTAAACTTTTAAATTAAGGTAGGTAAAAATTGATAGACCGTTCTTTTTTTTTTTTTAATTTGGCTTAACGTCTCTTTAACATCTATTGGTCATTCAAGACGGGGGTTTTACCCTCCATTCGCTGGAAACTTGCAAACCAGCTACCCACATTGACCTCACCCAGCCTGGGTTGGGCCGGAAAAAGCCAACGATACGTGGTGTTCCCAAGCGGTCACCCATCCAAGTACTGACCACGCCGGACGTTGCTTAACTTCAGTGATCTGACGGGAACTGGTGTATTCAACTTGGTATGATCGTTGGCTTATAGACCGTTCAAATTACGAGAAAAGACATTTGTAAATAATTTAAAACGAAATTAAAAAATATTTTTTCATTTGCAAACATTTCTTATTGAGAAACAAATATTTTATGATCCGTTCGTCTCACCTTTCTATTTTGATTAGGGTGGCTATCCATACCCCATTAGTTCATTTTGCCCCGTATTCCCTAATACTTGTGTCTCACAAAAAGACAGCCCGTAAATTTGAAATCCGCAAAGAAAATTGCCACTTTTACAACGCCTTATCTCTATAAAAGGATACACAGGAACACGCCTACAATATTGTCTAAGCGAAGCATAAATTGAGCCCGGTAATTTTTGGTTTATTATTTTCTATAATGAACCTTTGGAATCGTCCCGAAAAAAATAAAAAATAAATAAATACCCCCCCTCAAAATTTGATATTAAATCGAATAAAAAATATCCGTTTGTCCGCCGTCCGCCGTGATGGGTACTTTTGCCACTTAGCGTTGACCGATTTGGATGAAATTTGGTACATAGATCCCATCTGGGCTCTAATTATGCCCCGAAAGTCAAATACAGTCAGGTGCAGTCAAATACACATTTGTCGATTTTTGCCGCTTTTTAGTGGTTTTCAGTATTGCTGTCTAAAAGGAGAATGGTAAGAGCTGGGGATTTGAAATTTTGTATGTATGTCATATTTTGGGTCTCAGTTAGCTCCGAAACTTTTGGGTTCAATTAAATATACCGCTGGCGGTTTTCACCGCTTTAAAGCGGTTTTCATTAATCCTGTCTAAAAAGAAAATGGTAAGACCCATAGACTTCAAATTTAGTAGGTATGTCAAAGTTGGAGTCTAATTGCGCCCCAGATTTGGAATCATCACTATAACCCCCCGTCAATTTGTTGGAGGGTACCCCCCGAAAAATTTATTATTTTTTGCCAGAAAAATATTAAACTCTGGTTTCACATTGGCAGAGTTTTATATTATCAGCCCATTTTTTCCTATAATGTTTCATTATTCTGTCTTTTGGTACACGACGTATTAAGTGATGTGCTTTACTTTTGACTTTGTTTTCTATCTGCTGTATTATAATTTTTTTCTTCTATGTATTTTGAACTTTTTTTTGTCCGTATTACAATTCTAATTTTTAAATTCAAATTTAACTTGAAATCTGTTATTTTTTGTTCTCATAAAAATGTAATTATTTTGAAATCTAGATGGATATTTGCTTTCAAAAATAAGAAGGCGATCTTCTGGTCAGGACGGAATTGATGGGATAAAAAGAATAGATGTGTGGATTATCTATCTGTACGGATATTTTGAAGGGAGCTGGAAATGAAATTGTTATAAAAACGTAATTTCAGATGTAAAAGATTTACTTTGTTGTAAGTAAAGGAATAAAAGGGGGGCATTCCCATCAATTGTCCTATATCTCTTACGGTTCTATGATTTCCCATAAAAAAATCGGAAAATCTGCGTTACCTCGAAAACGGTTTTGTTATCCCCCCCCCCCCTTATTCCTGTCAATCTATATTTATAAAACGCAAAGCCCAGTTGGTATACTGACTCACTGATAATCAACGATAGCTAAACCTAGAGACTTGAAATTTAGCACACAGATTCCTTTTAGTATGTAGCTGCGTAAAAAAATTCGAGTGGAAGCAATTTACCGCAAAAATGTCGCTTTTTAGCTGGTTATTTTGCAAAAAAAAAAAATCACCCCCTTCAAAATTTGATATTATACGTTTCAAGGTACGTAGAATCCAAAAATCGAATAAAAAAAATCCGTTCGTCCGCCGTACACCGTGATGGGCACTTTTATCACTTAGTGTTGATTTGGTGCAATCGAATACACTCTTGACGATTTTTGCCGCTTTTTAGCGGTTTTCAGTAGATATTGCTGTCTAAAAGGAGAATGGTAAGAGCCAGAGACTTCAAATTTAGTAGTTATGTCAAAATTGAGTTCTAATTACGCCCCAGATTTGGAATTGTCACGAGACCCCCCCCCCCCAAATTTTTTTGCTCCACCAATTTACTTTTGGGGGGAGGGGGGCAAAAAAGTTTTATTATTTTTTGCCAGAAAAATAATAAACCCATGTGTCACATTGGTAGTGTTTTTTCAGTTCAGCGCCCCAAGGCACAGATTATAATAATGAAGAAAAAGGCTCCAAATTTTCTTCACATAATACATTTTCAACATTTTAGGCCTCCCAGCTAAAGTAAATAAAACACACAGGCAGGTACTTTAAGAAATGTTATCACAGACCATTTCATTTATAAATGAAAACAGCCCCAAGTCAAAACATTATATTTCTCTAAAATATACAGTGGAAACTTTCATGAAATCAAGAACAAGAATGATATCGTGCTATAGGGGTAAACGCACGGGGCAAAAGTCCTCAGTCTATTTTTACACCAATATAAGGTCTTACAGGTTGAGAAATGATTGTAAACGTTAGTGAACACCTTTGACCCCGATATACGAGTACATCCCGAAATGCACTTGTATGTGTGTAATTGTGTATGTTTATTTGCTACGCGATAAAAGTCACAATTTTCGTTTGATTTTTATCTTTTTAGCGTTTTTTGTAGTAATTTAAAATTTTGATATGTTATGGCTGGTGGTATGGTTTTTTTGACTTTGAAAAAAGTTTTGGAGGCCCCCCCCCGGGGGGGAGTTACCAATATTTTGTTTTTTGAAAATGATTTTTTTTAAATTTGATTCAGATATTTTTTTCTATAAATGTCTACAACAGTAAAGTAAACACCTGATCATCTTGATTCACTAGTAATTTTTTCTTAACATCGGAGATCCCACACACGGAGTTTCGTAGTATGAAACTAGAAAATGCGGTAAATTTGATTTTTTTTTTTTTTTTAAGAAAAAAACTCTTAGTGTTGTCATATTTTTAATCATGTTAAAATAATTATTTATAGGCAGTGTATCTTTGATGGGGTTGTATTAAACATAATAGTTTTTTTTTATCAAAGAAATATTTTCCCGAATAGGGGGAAAAAGACCACGCTTCTAAGGGTGCATATAGCCGCCGAATTGTTGCGATTTTTTTGCCCCATCTGTGGGTTTTGGAAGCGAACTGTTAAGAAAGAGAGGTCAATTTATCATGAATGTTAGCAATGAAAAAAATGCGGCTCGGATTCATATGGGTCAAAATTGGCTGCAATTGACTTTTTCAGATTTTTCCTCTAATTTTTTCAGGAAATATTTTCGAAAATGGAGGACGAAATTGTGTAGAGCACAAAATAAAAAATAAATGTTTTGTTATGGTATCTCTAAGGAAAAAAAATACAAAATTTCCAAAAGAAAAATTGAGGCTTTTTGCTCCACCCACCCTATAACAAACATAGGCAAAATTGGTGGGTTTAAAACCTAGACCCCACTCAGTTCGTATATTCGAAATATTACTTTCTCCAAGGAAATTGAGAAAATAGAGACATTTTATTTGAGCATTTATGTCGAAATTTAGTGCCTTCTTGAAAAAAGCTAATTCCAAATAGTCTTATATCAGTAATCTTTAATTAGGGGACCGCTTTGCAAATAAAACGGGAATAAAGGAGCATCAACAGTGAAAGTGAGAGTGACGACCGTGATCTCACAGTGATTTTAATAACGCCCGTCAGTGTTTTCTCCGTGCTCAGATTAAATGACTGAGAATATCACGGTACGGCGTCAGAGAGCACTGTCACTGACACTTTCACTGTGTAGTGTGGAATACTCCTTAATGAAAAATTACTGTCTGATACGAAATGAACATATAACTTTTTTAATTATTGTCTTTAAGTGGCATCATGAGGACTAGATGTAGCAAATTAAAAGTTTAATTAATAAATAAAAAAAAACTTTTTTTAAAAGCTCATACATCTGGCCACCTTTTGCCAGATGTATGAGAGTGCAGTTCTAAAAAATGTTTTTATTTCTGCAAAAGTTCTTAACTGTGCACCTATATATTTAGAGGCCAATCATTTCCTACTGGAATGCGAAATTGATAATGTTCTTAGGTTAACGTCTCTTGAACATCTATTGGTCATTCGAAATGGGGAACTATAGATAGTCTATATTTTGAATTCATCCAAAACCTAACAATAAGGCTATGTTCAGATGAACACGCGGTACCGCACGGTACGACGAACCGCGTGGCACAAGATCTATTGAAATAGTGCATATTGTCTACATGATCGCGCGGTCATCTGAACATAGCCTAATTTCACATTATTAAATTAATTTTATTTCTGAAGTCTATAACTCTATACACCAGGGATTCCCAAACGTTTTCGTACCGCTCCCCCTTTTCTGGAAATGAAAATCTCCCACGCCCCCCCCCTCCCTTTTAAAGTATAAATTATGAATGAGTATAAATTATGAATGAGTTGCTGAATGCTATCTCTTTCAAATTTTCTAAGCATCATGTTCAATAAAATTACCTTTGTAAAAAAATTGTGTACATATATTTCAACTAAATGATAATAATCCAACTGGTCTGGCGCCCATCTTGGTTTGCCTTCACGCCCCCCCCCCCTAGGGGGACGCGCCACCCAGTTTGGGAACCTCTGCTATACACAGAACACCCAGTACCACAGTAAGTATGAATGAACGTCCAGTCTAGTAGATGTATGAAAAACTAGAAGTGGGGATATGTGTGTGCTGAAGGTTAGCAAAGTTAAATCCTGAGAATTTCTTCATAAAAATATACAATAATAAAAATAAAATTGAAAAGTGTTTTGAGAGCGTTTTCTCATTGGCTTTCTCATTTTTTTTAATATATAGAAGAAAAAATAACGTCATAAAAATAGGAAGCCATTTTAATTTATACAGGGTGACTGCCTGACTAGAAATATTATTAATTAATCATTGTATAACCGAACAAAGGGGACCATCGTACAACCATCTTCTTTTCTTTATGATGTTATACAAACATTTTTTTTTTTTAATTTGGCTTAACGTCTCTTTAACATCTATTGGTCATTCGAGACGGGGATTTCAAACTCCATTCGCTGGAAACTTGCAAACCAGCTACCCACATTGACCACGCCCAGCCCGGGTTGGACCGAAAAAATAGCCAGCATCACGAGGGCGCGAACCCACGTGGACACCCACATGGTACAACCTCGCTAGATGTTGCTTAACTTCAGTGATCTAACGGGAACTGGTGTATTCAACGTGCCATAGACACTGGGATTGTCTTTATTGAATCAGCTGATTATATAGTTTTCAGTTTTTTTGGGTCAACATTTTAAGTAAGTGAGCTTCACAGAAAAACTATTTTTTCCTTCTCAAATTTAAAAGCTTGCAATGTTCATCTAAATATTCCAAAAAATGTGGAAAAAGAAAAGTTTTATTGTATGATAACGCACCCTGTATAAGTACAGCGTTTCATTGTTTAAATCGACTCACAAATGAAACAATTTATAGCCTATTAAGAAAAAAAGTTATGAGCTGTTTTACCAGTTAGTATAAAAATCACACTTTAACCCTTTTCAACAATGGAGGCGTGTTTTTGATTTCTGTTCTTTCAAAAATCTTTCTGACTATATTTCACACTTTTTTTAAAAAAAACCTTGTCATTATCTAAGAACTGTTCCCTTGATATTGTTGATAAATAAAAAGTACAACATTATTCTTGTACGAGTAGAACTCTCACTCTAAACGCTTGTAAATTATAGAGAACCCGATTTTTACCTGAATGGGATACAAATATGAACATTATGATATCTTAATATGCATTAATACGCAAGTGTTAAAGCCCAAATTAAATAAATTTTTAAAAAAAAATGTTTGGTATAGAAATTATTATTGAAAATTTAAGCTCACCTTAAGCTCACGTCGGTAAAGAGGGATATTCATGGTGGGCCATATCAGAGTTACAACGTTTATCCCGATAGAAAAATACATACCTCCCTCTATTCACCTCTGGTGGGCGATTGAAAGGGGACACCTGCAGGTCTTTGCCTCTATGCGGGGCATTGAGGCAAAGAAAGATTCATTCCTTTATACGGAGTAGTTCAGTGTATATTAAGAACTCATGCAATTAAAATGGTACAATGACTCCCAGGGTGACTCAACAGGGTACAAAAACTAATCAGGGAACTCCATGAAAATAATAAATAATACCCATACCAAGTTTCATCAAAAACTAATCAGGGAACTCCATGAAAATAATAAATAATACCCATACCAAGTTTCATCAAAAACTAATCAGGGAACTCCATGAAAATAATAAATAATACCCATACCAAGTTTCATCAAAAACTAATCAGGGAACTCCATGAAAATAATAAATAATATACATACCAAGTTTTATCAAAATCGGAAAAACCATGAGAGTTGTAATGGTAAAAACAAATAGACAAACGGACGATTAAAATTTAAAGTGGAGTTAAAACTAGTAGTTCTTTAAAATGCATACCTCACTGAAATTCTATGAACTCAATAGGACAAGACATCCGAGAGTTATCAAAGGACAAAGAGACAACTGAAATAAAAATCGCGGTGTTCAATTAGTCCGTCTAATAAGCAGAGTGTGGAAGGGTTAAAATTATTATTTTAATGAAATTAAAAAGTATCTGCAAATCGAGGAAAATGAAATTGTTTTAATGGTATTTTGGGAATTATACCATTAGCTAGCTTGGATTGATAATTATATTTCTCACTAACTCCTCTAAACCCTTCCCTCCTCTATTGGCATTAAGTATATCAATTATTAGAATTGGGGTTTTCCCCATTATTATAGGAAAATATGAATGTGTTTATTTTGTTTTGAAGGGGATTTTTTTTTTTTTTTGAAATTACCTAATATTTACAAATTATTTTAATCACTCTGACCCTTAACCTTTCATTCATTTCACCTAAGCTGTGGGACCATATGCTCATTTCAGTGTACTATGCGACGTATTTATTGATTTAATTCCGAGAATCGCCATTTTTTTTTTTTTTTTTTTTTTTTTTTTTTTTTTTTTTTTTTTTTTTTNTTTTTTTTTTTTTTTTTTCTTCGTTTTTTTTCCTTGCTCCATTTTTGTTCATATTGTTCTAATCTATTCTCCCAGTATCAAGCAAAACGCTAGTTTTGCAACGCCAAGAAAAACAAAACCAGCGTGCTACATAGCACAGTAAACCTAGTTTGTAGGTATCTTTACTTTCAATTCTGACTCCTTTTAACTAAACTTTTTTAATTTTTTTTTTCAATCAACTTTTTGTCCCCTGGCATTTGGCGCACATTTTAGTCTAATATATATAGCGTAGTCTGACAGGGAATAATTAGTAGGAAAACACGCAGTAATATTCAGATAACATGTGCGCCAAGTGCCCGGGGACAAAAAGTTGATTGTAGTTTTTGTCTTTACCTTTCGAATCACCTTTGGGGTAAATATTTTTCAGGTAAACCGAACTTGACATTCATATGATATCACTTCTTTTGTGACCATATTTTTAGGAGAGATATGAACCACTTGAATTTTTGGCTTTTTGGTAGAGACATTTTCTTGGCGTTTTTTTGCACACGAAGTGTTTTTTTGCGGGTAAATATTAACGAAATAAGAGCTTAAGGAAAGGTATCCTATATTAGCATTCCTATTGTCAAGGTTAGAACATCGGCTGTGTATCATACTTGTCAAACACACAGAAATAAGAGGCCTAAAAGGTTTATGGTGTTTGAATGAAATTAAAGAGAAAATCTCAAAAATTTTCCTTAATAGTCCAGTGGTTTGTAGAGTAAGTTGGCCTGAAAGGAAAGAACGACTTCAAAATTTGTTGGGAGTGGTTAAGGGATAAACATACTAAAAGTATGTTTATCCCTTAACCCTTAAGGGGTGTGAGTGGAGTGCGTGGGGGCGTGAAGAAGTTAACTTTTTTCAGTGTTTCCCTTATATCTCGAAAACGGTTGCTTCTAGGTACAAAGAATTCTCGGTAAAACTTGATCCATCTTAATTTTCGTCAAGTTTGCTTCTATTCATTTCCTCTCCCCCCCCACCCCATAGTTTTCGAGATATCTTCCCACCCCCACCGCATATTTGTAGGAAAATTAAAATTCACACCATTTTTTGTTTAATTTTGTTCTGTGAGGATCAAATTTAATTTTAAAAATATTCCTTATTACATTTTATTATTTACTCTTCAAAAAATGCAGCCCCATTTATGGCATTAATGTGGATTTTGCAAAAAAAAAAACTGTGCTTCAGTTTTCCTCAGCAATTACCTTTTATACAACCAGTTATTATGTTTATACAGGGTGTCCCAAAAGTCCGAGACCACCTGAATATCTTTTGAACGGCTTTATGTGGAGTTTTGAAATTTTGCATGGTATTATATCCCAAATCAAGCCACCTGATGGTGTGACCAATTTTTCAGGGGCGGGTCCCATGTAGCTCCCAGGGAGACTTCTTATTCTATGGTCTTTCTGAAAATATATCACAAGATGGGTGTTCGTATTAAAAAAAACAATAAATGGCCCCCATGGGGGTCACATGGGACCCGCCCTTGAAAAATTGGTCACACCATCAGGCGGTTTAATGTGGGATATAATACCATGCGAAATTTCAAAACACCACATTAAATCGTTCTAAAGATATTCAGGTGGTCTCGGACTTTTGGGACACCCTGTATACTCTCAAATGTAGGAAATAAGGTTTATGATCGATTAATAACTATGCAATTAAATGTCCAAGACGAGTAAGGTCTTTATTTAAAGCTCGTCTTTTTGTACCACAATAACTCTCGAATGCATGGTCCGATTTTTGTTCTAACTTTGAAACGTCCCCGAAATCATGTTTAACTTCAATTTACTTATCTTATTTCTAAGCTGACACGCCCCGGAAATTATGATATTCTCACAATTCTTGAATCCACACTTTCTTCTTTGTAAGAGATATCAGAATATAAACATAACAAATAGATAAATCCCCACTTGAAATTTAGATCAACTTTTGGTTAGAGATAACAGTCCTAAATAAACCAATCAAAAATATCTTAAATTACACTTTTTCCTCAATTTTTTAAATCCTTTGAGACAGGATTAAATAAATATTTGAAAAAAGAGTATAACCTTAAGGAATAAAGATACAAAACTTTACAAAATGCTGTTTTATAAAGTTTAGAAAAAAAGGGGGAAAAGTAAAGGGTTGATAAGAGGGGTAAGGGGAAGGTGTTGGAAGGGGTAGGAAGGAAATTCAATCTAACTCCTTCCCTTCCCACATGTTGCTTGCTTTGTTTATCCCGACAATTTTTATTATACGTTGTGAGGCTTTGACTGTTGTTGGAATTTTAAAATCTTAAGATAAGTGATTAAGTATAATGTGTTTTATGTATGCAAGTAGCGCTGGGTTATCTGCACTCTCTCTGATAACAAATAATAGTTCTCGCTGGACAGATTTTTTTGCATATCAAGCAAAACACTAGTTTTGCAACACCAAGAAAAACAGATATGAAAAAATACATATTATGATAGTTATGCCGATTAGTTGATTAATTAAAAATTTTACTTTCCTCATCCTATAAAACGGAAGATATTTTAATGGACTGAAATTTTCGACGTCGAGTTTTTAATGCCAAAACACGTTTTGAGTTCCCCAGATCCCAAATCTCGAGTATCAGCCATTTGTCCATGTGTCTATCTATAAAAAGATATCTCAAGAACGGTAAGTTCTAAAGACTTATGTTTACTCGTATGTCAATTTTATGCCCGAAATGAACCGCGAAGCTTTTGTACTAAATCGAAGTTACTGCTGGTGATTTTTAACGGTTTTCACGAGTCTGGCATAAAAAGAAAACTGTAAGGAAAGCTGTGGTCATACCAGTGATTCTTATCTGACTATCGGTATCGAAATATTATTTTACCTCCGAAGATCATCAGAAGTGACTTTCTTAATGGTCGTAATTAAGAAAAGAATGCAAACATAAAGAAAAAGATTTTTATTGCTATTCTTTTTAAAGAAACCTTAACTCCATCTGAAAATAATAATATGGTATATGTCTAATGTTTAAATAAAAATATCTCGGGATCTATTGACCCATTGAGTTGAGGGGTTAGGAATGAATTCTGGTGTTCATATCTCTTGACATTTCAACGAGTACAACAAATTCTAGCTCGTAATATATGGCGAATGAAAGATATCTTTACAAGCAAAGGAAATTCTACTTTCGGAATATCTTTTTATTTAATTTGATAAAACTTCCCATATCATGAAAACTTTTTTTGATGAAAGGGAGAGCCTATTATTTTTGTCATATTCCATAAAAAATGAAGAAGAAAATGAAAAAGATTTTTTTTTTTTTCAGAAAATAAACATTAATTTAAATTTAAAAAGAGGAAGGAAAAAAAGTTTCGAATAAAAAGAGCAACAGAAAAAATGAGCTTCAGCATATATGAGAACAAATGAATCTCTGCTGAAGGAACATTAATTCAACAAAACATCACTGCTGATGTATTCTCTATGGTACAGAGACCTGCTGACGGATTATGCTGCACTTTTAGAAAACATTAGTGACAGAATATGTATTCAAAGAGATATTTTCATTCTTCTGTAACCCCACTACTTCTACGACATAAAGCTTTTGTACATTTTCAAAATTTTCTACATTTCCTTTCATCATGATGGGGATAATAAATTCATGAAACATGATTTTGTGTGATGAGTTCAACATACAAGTTATTATAATGTACTAACCACAATGGGGAAAAAATGTTTCTTTGTGTAACTATGTCATGTTCGAGGGTGTGTAATCAGAACATGAAAATATACTAATGAACTGATATAATATCTATATGACTAGAGTCTTTTGCAAATAAAAAATAACAAGGTTAGGCTTGGTAGCAGACCCAGCCTAAACTTGCGCAGACTTCAACACGCATTTTTTTTTTTTAACCTAACCCAACAACTACTCCCAACACGTTCTACACAGCTTAACAACCCGTTCCACTCCCCATTTTCTACCTGGTTAACAAACGTGTAGGTAATATGTAATCTATGTGTGGTATGTTCTGATCAGGATTAAACGTTTGCACCTCGGTGATATGATTATTAATGTAAGAGTCAGATTTCTTATCATTTTTTCTCTTATCTTCTCGAAACGAAATTCGGGTACTCTGCTAGTAAAAAATAAAGGGTCAATGTAAAAAAATTCAGTCCACCCAAATGTATAGGCAATAATAATAAGTATTATACGTATGTCAGTCCGTGAGTTTAATCCTATTTTTGCAAAAGTTAATTATTGAACCGAAAGAAAATAACAAAATACTAGGTGTGTCCGTGGACAAAAACGGGCGGAGCCATCCGT
>CM022875.1:41041501-41064829 GCA_012654025.1 Pachypsylla venusta
TTTTCCAGTAGTACTCATATCACCGAGACATTACTTGAGCATACCACACCTAGATTACATATTAACTACACGCTTGTTACCCTGTGTAGATCATGGCGAGTATAATGTCGGGCTGTTAAGCGGTGTAGACCGTGTTGGGAGTAGTATTAGGTTAGCCCCCCACAAAAAAATAGAATGCGTGTTTAAGCCTGCTGAGTTTAGGCTGGACCTGTGCTAACCTTGCGCAGACTTCAACAAAATTCTATTAAATTATATCGGCACTAGACGTTTTTAACCGGACATAATGCTGCAAATTTTGAATTTCCATACAAAAATCGGCATCGAAAACGGTTGGAGAGTTTTAAACTCTGATAATTATTCTGTATCTAAGTCTTTGGTTTGGGGGGGGGGTCCGTTCCCATCAATTCTTTTATATCTCTCACATTTATTTTTCTATATCTCTAACCGAATTGACTAAACAGTAAAAAAGCGGCCGTAACTAAAAAACGACCGAACATGCGCGAAAAGGGACTTTAATTTATAATAGTTATATATTATTACTAGCTGTTTTTCCGTGCTTCGCTACGGTTACAAAATTCAACAACTGAAATTTTTCAATATTTTACTCCAAGATATTACTTTTTGCACTGCGGAACACCTTCTTATAAAATTTCAGCTTTCTCGCTTATCCCGGAGTGATACTTCTTAACAATGGGTTTTTGGTGGAACCGACCCCCAGAATGAGCACCGCTCTTAGTTAGAAAATTCAATATTTTATTCAAGGATATGACTTTTTGCACTTCGGAACACCTTTGTATCAAATTTCAGCTTTATCGCTCATCCCAAAGTGGTACTTCTCAATTCCGATTTGTTGGTGGAGAAAACCGTCCATAAATCGGACAGAAACAGGAAATTTTCAAATTTTATATTTTTTATGGGGTCCTTATATACTATTTTGTGGGGTCTATTCTCGGTCATTTTTCGTCATCTCTTTTAGTTTGCTCAGAAAAAAATTGCAAAATGACCCGCTAAATAGCGTCATTTTTGGCGGTAACTTGCTCCCACTTGAACTTTTTCCTTTCTTATTACGCACCTACATACTAAAAGGGACCTGTGTGCAAAGTTTCAAGTCTCTACGTTTAGCCATCGTAGAGCTACGTTGATTATCAGTCAGTCAATCAGTCAGTACGTCAGTATACCAATTGGGCTTTGCGTTTTATAAGTATAGAGCCCCAGATAGACATTCCAGCAAGAGTTTATTAAAAGAAATCTTAAGAACAGATTTTAAATCAATTCGAAAAAAAAAAAGAAAAAAAAAAAATCAATGATTTGAAAATAATTCTTATCCATCTCTATTGGTAAATATTAAATTCATTTCCAATTTATTACAAATTGTAATGGAAATGTGATAACGAAAATTGATTACAGATGCTTAAAATGAAGTCTTCTAACTTGAAAGTTTATTGCATTATTAAGCTCAAAATATAATTTCATTTGGGAATTTGAACAGAAATTTATTGCTAATAAATGAATGAAGGATTTAATGGATGTCAAATTAAGAAAAAATGTGTCTCTTATCATTTACCTACAGAAAATTTATATTCCCTCGAAATCCAAAAAAAAATTCTAATTAAGGAAATTTATTATTTTGTTCCAAAAAGTACTGCCTTTTTGGAAATTTTTGGAACTGAAAAGGTAGAAACACTGAAAATTCTGTCGAAAACTTTTCTTACCACAAAAAATTCAAGTAGGTACAAGTGACAAATTACCCTTCCTTAATACCGACATGTATAGCTTACTCGACATGTGGGTTGAAAAGCAATATTATATATAATATATGCATTGTGAGTCGATTTAGTTTTTAGAGTCTATTTTCTTGAAAACCGTTCAATTCATAAAAAACGAAGTATTTTGTTTTAATTTATTCATTGCCTTTTAGAGGAAATATTATGAATTTTCTCCTGAAGTTCTCGTTCAAAATTCTTTCTACTGGGCCCTATATTTTTGATTTGACTTAAAATTTTGTAAATACATTTTTCCTTGTTGTGAAATCTAACATGTGAGGCATTCGCGACACGCCAATAATAATTTTTTGTGAAGATTCAAGCCCAAAAATTTTTATACAGTTTTAGATATCTCTCATCAAGGAATAACTATCTCGTATACAATAAAGTCAAATCGACAAAAACAAAAAAAAAATTAAAGGAGGTACACCTAAAATATTGACTGACCCCATAAATATACAATTTTTATGAATATCTTGTTGAAAGACAGGCATGTATTAGAGTGTCGACATCTTTTGAGAGACCTACATAATAAAGGTTTATTATTGAACGTTTTAAACTCTATCATTTGATTGATAGAGTTTTCCTACGCCAGAAAGTGATGTGGTATTAATGAATTCATAAATAGCATGTAGGAAGGTAGATACTTACATTTTGGAGGATTCACAGATATTCCAGATCGATATAAATTTTCTTCATTCATCCAATCGTTATTTCGTTTTATAGTTTTTAACGAATAAATAACTATTAAATAACAAAATATTGCATTTATAATCATTTTATACTTTGTAGTCTTATTTAATAACAAATTGAACCCGTATCCAACCAGATAACAATATCCTATGCTAGGTATATAAAGAACTCTTTCAGCGAGAACAAACCCAACATAGAAAAATAAATTAGATGCAGGTATAAATGGAATGATTATCAATGCAACTATAATTGTCAATGATTCTTTATGTTTGAACATTGGTCTTAGATTTTTTCTACAAGTACATTCATTGTATTTGGAATTCACAATTACATTTGGTGAATCAGTTTCATGAACATGTTCGTATCTTTTCTCTCCTATCATACGACTCGTTTCACTAATTATTTCTGCTCTTTTATTTTTTATAATTTTATCACAGTTTATTTCATTTTTTCTATTATCACTTATGTTTACAATAAATTCACTAGCTTTTAATTTATATTTATAATTGTCATCTATTTCTCCATTAATATAAATATTTAATAGTGTCTTACATACATTTTTTATGTAACTTTTTAATTTCACTTCATAAAAACATTTATAGTTCCCGTTTTTTGTTTTATTCCTTTGATTATCATGATCTGTACTGAAATTGTGTTCAGTGGTATATTCTTGTTTTGTCTTACTTATCTCACTCTGGTTCACATCAGTTCCGTTACTTGATCTCTCACTACACATCAAAATATTATTATTATTATCTTTGTATCCATTTTGATTTGTTGGAATAATTTTCCTATAGGTTATGTTCTTTTGATTTTGTTGTCTCTTGTATTTACAAAATTTGCATATAATATCTAATTTATCACAGTTTTTATATAATTTGTTATTATTATTCTTTTTGTTATTATATCTTTTATATAAATAGCTTGTTAATCTGAATATAACATTTCCTAATATTGCATAAAATATTAAGGACAATATATTTCTTGCATCATAAATGTCATTTATTGGTTTAATGGCATCCATTCCCCAGTCATAACTAAGTTCTTGTGGATAAAATAATAATTGAAAATTTAAAATTGGAAGATATAGAAATGTTAATGTTCGAGTTACAAATGAATTATGTTTTGCTGTTGGGTTATCAGCTTTTGAAAAGTTTGGCGATGTTTTTCCCATGATCATTATTCTGATGCATGCCAATATTATAAATAACAGTGATAGCATTATTGATGACTTCCATGATATTCGTTTCTGAAACAAAAGAAGTGATACCATTATAAATTTATTTTAAAAGAAAAGCTTTATTGAAAGAATAATAATAATAAACTTTATAAAGATAAAAATTCTAAACTATTTAAGTGAAGTCGTTAATCCTTATTATCTCCCTCAACCAAAGAACTTATTCTTTGGTTAGAAAATAAGCACTTCTCCTCAGGAGGGACAGTTTGTCCTTCAAATAATGATGGTAGCTGCGGGTATGACTTGCGATCCCATTTTCAACAAAGTGATAGATTGAAGAAATTATCTTTTAATTGGTAGTCCTAGTGAACAAGATATTCCAGCGGTAAAGAACCATGCTTCTGAAGTTTTTTTTTAAAAAAAATAATACAGTGGAAAGATCCTACATCTACAGTTACGTTGGATTCAGGTGTCCTAACAAGACTGGGGATATGAAGTTGTTGGCATCATTTGGTGTACCAATTAGGTATCAATATCCGAACACCAAAACAGGCTCCGCGTTTGGTATTCCATTTGTCTAATAGTAGTTGGTGTTTTCAACGTAGTAAATCATTGGCTTTTAACTTGTGAGATAGATATAATTTCAGGTGTTCTTTCCTGAACCGGTCCTATCAATCTCTCTTTTAGCCTCACATATGTATGGTTTCCTGGGAATGAATCGGATTTAAAAATAATAAAACAAAGTGAAGTTTTAGTAAAAACCCATTAAAAATGTTGTTTGTCAACAACAATTCCCAAACAAAATATATCAACCCGAATAGAAAAAAATAAAATAACAAAAAGGTACACAAACAATTTCCTAACGTAAAGTCAACAAAAGAATTCACATAACAACAATAACAAAAAATATGTTATGAAACCAAATTGTGTGGAAAAATTATATTTTATTTGATACAGACAAGTTTTGCCCTTACAGTTTTTGTTAAGCTAAAAGTTTCATATGTTTTCTATAAATCGTCAATTCACTATTGGAAAAGCGATTAAATTCTAAAATTTCATATATTTCATTTTTTTTTTTTTTCAACTATTTCATGAAACCGGAGATCCAGATTTGACATTTTGAAATAATATTTTTACCAGTGTGAATTATTGTATCGAATTTCTTAAAATAATAATTATTATGATATGACTATTTTTTTAAAAAAATAATGTAGTAGGTACAATTACTGATGTATAGTAACAACAATATTCAAATCTTAGATTTCATTCAGAAAAAAATAGCTTGAATTTTATATTTCAAAATGAACAAAAACACATATTTGATACTGATTTGACCAGAGAGTTTTTCGTTATAGCCGATTCTACGGAATAAGCAGTGTCCTTATAAAAGATTTCCACTGTTATTATTTTATTTTAACGGGAAATAAAATTATATACAAGTAGAGAAAGGATAGGAATGGTAGTTCAGCTTTGGTTTATGATTCATTTTTTTTTTTTTTTTTTTTTTTTTTTTTTTTTTTTTTTTTTTTTTTTTTNTTTTTTAATTTGGCTTAACGTCTCTTTAACATTTATTGGTCATTCAAAACGGGTGTTTTACCCTCCATTCGTTGGAAACTTGCAAACCAGCAACCCACATTGACCTCACTCAGCCTGGGTTGGGCCGGAAAAAAGAGCCAACAAATACGTTGATTTTCTAAAGAAATAAATTATAATAAAAGTATTTCTTTTCGTGACGATTCCAAAAGTTTATTATTGAAAATATTAAACCAAAATGTATACACTCCAAATAGGTCATTGTACAAATTCCAAGAATTCCAATAAATAATGATTGATTTCAATTAGTCAAATGGTATTGCAAATAATATTTCGGAATTTATTCTTCAAACTTATTATTGATATTGTAAAAAGTTTACTAGCTAGGGAAATTTGAAGAAAAACAAATACAAAATCAAATTACTCCAGTTTGAGAAGTGGAGATTAGGTATTGCTAGATTAGCTAGCTATTGCTACGTGGATATGCCTCATTATTTGTAGTTGATACACAACATTTTATTGAAATTTATATTTCATAATGACTACAAACATCCTAAATACCATTTCTAAATTAAGTATTTTTTATATAGCTTAACGTCTCTTTACCATCTATCTATAGTCATTCGAGACGCGGCGTTTACCATTCATTCGGTGGAAACTTCCAAAACAGCTACTCATATTGACCTTACCCAGTATAAACCATGGAATGTACAGAAATTACCTGGGAAGATGTTTGAAGGAACCAAATAATTATTGCAAAGGTAGGGAAATATTTTATTTTTGTTAATTTATAAACCAAATCGGATTATTATATTTAATTTAGTAATTTAAGAAGAGAGGAAAAGTAAATGAAAACGAATGCTGGGTTGATATCAAATGAAAATGTATTTTGAAAATAAAATTGAAAAATAAATTATGCAGAAGAAAAATATTGGAATTTTTTTTATTGGAAAAGCTCGAAGCGGCGCGACGCCGTGCCGCATGACGAAAGTAAATGGGGAAATCTTGAGGGGGGGAGGGGGGTAGTCTGTAACGGTAAGTATATTACGACGACACCTTTTTTTTCGATGTAAAAAATTAAGACAATTACCAATTTAAAGGCGATGTAAAAATGAAAGTGTTTATATACAAAACTAACATACACCGATCGCGGCTTCGTCCGCGCAAATTTTAAATGAAATAAAATTTTTATATAGGTACATGTATTGTTCGGTACTTGCGTGTGTACACCTTCGTACCTACCTGTGCTCCGGTCCTCATTAGAATGTTCAATCTCAACACCCAACAAGTTATGTTAATGAGGGGACCGAATTCAGATCATCTCAAACCTTTGTGAAGTGAGTGTGCTTCTCTCTATATTGTTTTAATTATTAATATGTTTACGTGTAATTTTAGTGTCAATCGAACTCAACTTTCCAGCAGAACTATCTTTTTATCTTTTAATTTTTTTTTTTTAATTTGGCTTAACGTCTCTTTAACATCATTGGTCATTCAAGACGGGGGTTTTACCCCTTATTCGCTAGAAACTTGCAAACCAGCTACCCACATTGACATCACCCAGCCTGGGTTGGTCCGAAAAAGAGCCAACGATACGTGGTGTTCCCAAGCGGTCACCCATCCAAGTACTGACCACGCTCGACGTTGCTTAACTTCAGTGATCTGATGGGAACTACGTGATAATATATGATCGTTGGCTTATCTTTTAATTAACATCAGTCCACTTTTACTTCCTACTTCTCTATTTACCGTACATAGTTTTTTTTTTTTTTTTTCCTTAAAATTAAAATTTTGCAAAATCCTTTCTTAGCGCACACTTATATGATGCAACGAAGGTCCCTGCCAAATTTCAAATCTGTAGTTTTAATAGTTTCGGCTCTACGTTGATCAGTCATTCGGGACATTGCCTTTTATATATAAAGATATTCGAAATAAATCTGTAGAATGAAAAAAATATCTTATCATACCTGAGTGAATAACATCACTCTTTCATAAAAATATCGCTAAAAATCCTCGTTATTTAGTTAGTTACGCCTTATTCTTCTGGAATAAGGAAAAGACCAACTTTTTTTTTAATAAAATAGGTATCAGACATACCAACCATCATGGAAACAAGAAATGCGATGCATAAAAAAGTTTGAAAAACAAATGGAGGACAGACATTTTAATCTGTTCGTTGGAAATAATAAAAAATCAGATGCAGCAAAATTATCTGAACATTGTAAAATAGAAATGGAGCTATCAGACAAAACAAATGGAACTGTCAATCACAGAAGACGTAGACAGTGCCAAACAAAATGTCAAGAATGTTAGATGTAAGAAAGAAAACGCGAGGAATAACAGACTCGATGAGACCATTGAATTGACAATCAGAGAAGACGTAGACAGTGCCAAACAAAATGTCAAGAATGTTAGATGTAAGAAAGAAAAGAAAACGCGAGGAATAACAGACTCGATGAGATCATTGAATTGACAATTAGAGAAGACGTAGACAGTGCCAAACAAAATGTCAAGAATGTTAGATGTAAGAAAGAAAGCGCGAGGAGTAACAGACTCGATGAGACCATTGAATTGAGAATCAGAGAAGACGTAGACAGTGCCAAACAAAATATCAAGAATGTTAGATGTAAGAAAGAAAGCGCGAGGAATAACAGACTAGATGAGACCATTGAATTGACTTTCAGAGAAGAGGTCGACTATGAACAGTGGATAACAAAATATAAGGAATATTAAATGTATGAAGCAAATCTTGGAAAAAACAGAACATGGAGCTATCAGACTAAACAATTGAATTGTCAATCACAGGAGATGTAGAGTGAGTCAGGAATGTCGGATGTAAGAAATGAATCGTAAAAAATAATATCTAATATGAGCAGTAAGGGCTAACAGATGAAATACTTAGAATTGCATTGACAGACCATAAAAAGCTAAACACGTATTTAAGTATTTTTTCCCATTTTTAAATTGGATAGGAAAAAATTCAGTTATTAACGATAAAACATTGATAAAATATACACGTAAATCCCATGATGACGTATAGCGAAATTGCTTCTTTACCGAATTCACTGTAATTATCACGTGCATAAGGAACGAGTTACCCTCTACTTGATTGTTCATGAAAATCAACAAAAATCAGAAAAAAATATATCTAGGTATTGGAAAAAAGCACAAACTTTAAATTGAGAAAAATGATAAAAATGAAATTAGGATTTACTTTTGTAATATTTTTAATATTTCAATAGATTGACAGACCGACCCGGAACAAAATTTAATGAATATTATCTCTCTCTTCGATCTTGTACTAGATACATGTTTCGCTTTGTAATCAATTGAAAACTACTTGACGTAGCTACAAAACAGTGTAGATGTTTGTGTTTTCTAATTTGCAGGTAGCTTTTACTTTATATCCCAACCTATAACCACCACAACATTCCAATTACTTTATCTCCCAGGCTATAACCACCACAACATTCCGCTTACTTTATCCCCCAGGCTATAACCACCACAACATTCCTCTTACTTTATCTCCCAAGCTATAACCACCACAACATTCCGATTACTTTATCTCCCAACCTATAACCACCACAACACTCCGATTACTTTATCTCCCAACCTATAACCACCACAACATTCCGATTACTTTATCTCCCAACCTATAACCACCACAACATTCCGATTACTTTATCTCCCAACCTATAACCACCACAACACTCCGATTACTTTATCTCCCAGGCTATAACCACCACAACATTCCGCTTACTTTATCTCCCAAGCTATAACCACCACAACATTCCGATTATTTTATATCCCAGGCTATAACCACCACAATATTCCGCTTACTTTATCTCCCAACCTATAACCACCACAACATTCCGGTTACTTTATATCCCAGGCTATAACCACCACAACATTTCGCTTACTTTATATCCCAGGCTATACCCACCACAACATTCCGCTTACTTTATATCCCAGGCTATAACCACCACAACATTCTGCTTACTTTATATCCCAGGCTATAACCACCACAACATTCCGTTTACTTTATATCCCAGACTAGAACCACCACAACATTGCACTTACTTCATATCCCAGGCTATAACCACCACAACATTCCGATTACTTTATATCCCAGACTATAACCACCACAACATTGCGCTTACTTCATATCCCAGGCTATAACCACCACAACATTCCGATTACTTTATATCCCAGACTATAACAACCACAACATTCCGCTTACTTTATATCCCAGGCTATAACCACCACAACATTCTGCTTACTTTATATCCCAGGCTATAACCACCACAACATTCCGCTTACTTTATATCCCAGGCTATAACCACCACAACATTCCGTTTACTTCATATCCCAGGCTATAACCACCACAACATTCCGCTTACTTTATATCCCAGGCTATAACCACTACAACATTCCGATTACTTTATATCCCAGACTAGAACCACCACAACATTGCGCTTACTTCATATCCCAGGCTATAACCACCACAACATTCCGATTACTTTATATCCCAGACTATAACCACCACAACATTCCGCTTACTTTATATTCCAGGCTATAACCACCACACCATTCCGCTTACTTTATCTCCCAGGAATGTACCTCCAAACTGATTCGACATCATTTATGTCATAAAAGTTTGATTTTTTTCTTCTCCTCTCCAACATTATTTATTAATTGGCTTTCCCAGTTAAATATTTACTTTGCTTTATTTTTTCTCCTCCACTGTGTTGCCTTTTTCTGTTTCTTTCTCATCCCATTTCGTCATGTTGCTAAACAAAGTTTTCTTCTTGTTCTAAGTTTCAACCCCAAATGAGCGCTCATTCAATATTTGACATGAAACTTTATCTTCACATTTTCCCATTTGAAGTTAAATAGAAAGAAAATGCTGTGGAGACTCTCCTGAGGAATGATTGCTAAATTAAAATTATATTATGCAAGTATTTTGTTGTCATTTTCTAAATATAGTTTCTTTCATATTTTCAATGCGGGAGCGGGAAGTAATATTTTCAACATCATTGTCTATTGCAGGAGCAAAAGTTTCTTCATTCTGATTTAAGCTCTTGATCGAAATGATCTAGACTAACTAGAGTTTTAACTTTTCACTGTGTTTTGGATGTTCCGGGACCTACTTTACCTCGTAAGGACAATGATTCGTCCAGGAACGAATACAGGTCACCAGTTGAGGAGGGCGATCGGGGTTCCAAATTATAATCGACATGGAAGTCGGTAGTATGTTTTTTTGTTTTTTTTTGCTTAACATCTATTGGTCATCCGATACGGGGGTTTTACCCTCCATTCGCTTGAAACTTGCAAACCATCTATCCACATTAACCTCACCCAGCCTGTGTTGGCCCGGAAAAATCACAAGGCAGATGTACATAGGTAGGTATTTGGAGATAGGGACGTATGTAGATATTTAGGTATCTAAATATAGGGACGTATGGAGATAGTTCGGTATCTGGATATAGGGATGCATGCAGATAGGTAGGTATCTGCAGATATTGGGGACGTATAAATCTTGAAATGTTTAAACATGAACTAATCTCTTTTTTATTCACCTTTGTATTTTTATGCAATCTCTTCCTTCTCCTAAATTTTCAACGTGAGTTTTAATTTTAATAAATAATAAATTTTAACCATAATGGTATGGGTGAACACTTAGATTTATTGTTTGAGGGTACGTTTTATGTTTTTCAAAAGCCAAAACTTTGTGTTTTCCCTAAATAAACTCTTTCTGAACTAATTATTATAAAATAATTAAGAAAGAAAAGTCAAGAAACTTTTTTCGGTGTTCTTCTTTTTTAAACTTGCATTTTTTTAAACTCTAAAAATGAAAAAGGCAACAACTTTTGCTAAAACAACAAAAGTTGTTGAAAGTTTAATCTTTCATTAATCATATTCAATCTCGAGAAGTTGGCTAAGAGTTTAGCACAAAAAGATTTACATACTAAATTTGTTTCTTTTTGTGATGATGTTGCAATGGAAGTGGCAAATTTTCCGTAGGAGGGAAGTGGTTTCATGTTTTTGGGAAGACTTATAAAGATCATTTGATCAAATATTTTTGGACAACTCCAATATTATCTCTCTTTTTTAATACGAGATGTAGAGGTTCCCTGAGGAAGGGCGCAAGCTTATACTTATATTAGTACAAGTATAAGTATTACTTATATTAGTATTACATACATCTTTGCATAGGGAAAACTAATACGCATTTAATCCAGCCATCTGCGAACAGGCAAACACCCATGTGCGAGGGATATCTAGGAGGACCATATCATGTCCGGCCAATGCNCCCCCCCCTTGGCAATGCACGTAACTGAATAGAGCTTGGCAATCCCAGGGTTAAGGTGTCACTAAATATTATTATCCCATCAAAATTCATGGCTATCCTATTTTTTTTTTATTAGTTCAGCACAGATTTTCGTCTGAATGTTCAAGACGAGCTGTTGTAGCTAATGATAGTAGAAATAGCTACTGGCCAAGCCAGCGTCTATGTTACGTTGAATACACCAGTTCCCGTTGGATCACTGAAGTTAAGCAACGTCCAGCGAGTTTGTACCATGTGGGTGACCACGCGGGTTCGCGCCGCGCCCTCGTGATGCTAACTATTTTTCCGGCCCAACCCAGACTGGGTGAGGTCAATGTGGTTAGCTGGTTTGCAAATTTCCAGAGGCTGAAGGGTAAAAAAAAGCTACTCAATCACAAAAAATACGTAAAACCATTCTCTGCAGCCTCAAAACTTTATTTGTCATGTTCCTCCTGGAAAACAGACAGCTTTATGAAACATAACAAACAACAAAAAAATCTTGCTGAAAATTATTATTATACAATTAGCTTTTGTGTTTCATGTCAGAAGAAAATTCTTTTGATCAAAAGCCCTATCTCTGGTTGATTCCCCTCCCTGCAATGTTTGCTATTTACATCATCATCATGGTATTCTTTGTGTTACAGTGATGGCTTGTTTATAATAATAATTTACATAAATCATAATTTTAATATTTAATACCGTATCAGCACATTGTTGAACTATAACTTAGGGCTCAGGAAGTCAGTGTATCTTTGTACCTATATTGTGCATATAATGGTGACAAAAATTGGCATTATTAGAAATAAACTCTGCCAATGTGACACATGAGTTTATTATTTTTCTGGCAAAAAATAATAAACTTTTTTTTGCCCCCCCCCCCAAAAAAAAATTGGGGNCCCCCCAAAAAAGGGGGGGGGGTCAAAAATTGAGCGGTCAAAAAAACCCTAAATTTGACATACCTACTAAATTTGAAGTCTCTGTCCCTTACCATTCTCTTTTTAGACAGGATTAATGAAAACCGCCAGCGGTATATTTAATTGAATTCGATACTTTTGGAGCTGACTAAGACCCCAAATATGACATGCATACAAAATCTCAAATCTCCAGCTCTTACCATTCTCCTTTTAGACAGCAATACTGAAAACCACTAAAAAGCGGCAAAAATCACCAAGGGTTTATTGAATTGCACCCAGTTTCGGGGCACAATTAGAGCCTAGATGGGACCTATATACCAAATTTCATCCAAATCGGTCAACGTTAAGTGGCAAAAGTGCCGTACGGCGTACGGCGGACGGTGGACAAACGGTTTTTTTTTCGATTTTTGGATTCTACGTTCCTTGAAACGCATACTATCACATTTTGAGAGGGGGTATTTTTTTCCGTGACGATTCCGAAGGTTCATTATTGAAAATAATAAACCAAAATTGAATTTCTGATATTAGAAATATTGATGAAATGTATGCTTATAAATCCCTGTGGATTCAGTGTAAATGACACGTTGAATACACTGCCACAGCTCTGGCTGCCACAGCTGTGGGTGCTCCGCATACAAAAAAATTAACAAAGGGCCCTTTTCATTTTCCCCCTCCATCAGTCAAATACTAAAACGCAACAACAAAATAGGAGACGTTTAGTTATCCTTCAAAAACTAGGCGAGAACTAGATTCATAGAACACCATTCGCCAAATCCCGGGGTGTTTACACAGAGCGAGCGGCGAACGAACGTCCCTTTGATGATACCGACATCGCGCGGATCTGACTCGAGCACGAACGAGGAATCACTTCGACCTTGATCTGCTCGCGGCGTCTGAGTCTCGAACGAATGCTCGTTCGTCACCCCTGTTCGCGCCGAATGCTGGAACAGTGTAAATGAGGCTTAAGGTTAATGTGGGCAGTTGGTTTGTAAGATTTCAGCATATGGGAGGTAAAATATCCATCTCAAATGACCAATAGAAGTGAAAGAGGCGTTAAGTAAAACAAAACCAGTTGTTATTGAGTGTTGCATAATCATCCTAACTCAACTATAGATAGACCCTCAGACTTGAAATTTTTAGCAAAGTTTCCCTTCAATATCTGTTCGCTTTTTACCTACTGAAAGAAAAAATCAAAAGTTCAACTGGAAGTGAGTTATCGCAAAAAAAAACTCTGTCAATGTAACAAATGGGTTTGTTATTTTTCTAAAAAAAAAATACCCCCCCCCCCCAAAAAGNCCCCTAAAATGAGGGGGGGGGGTGTTCTCGTGACGATTCCAAATCGGCGTAATTTGACCCTAAATTTGACATACCTACGAAATTTGAAGTCTCGGGATCTTACCATTCTCCTTTTAGACAGCAATACCTCTAAAAAGCGGCAAAAATCGCCAAGGGTGTGTGCACCCATAAGTTTAGGAGCAAAATTAGAGCCCAGATAGGACCCAGATACCAAATTTCATCAAAATCTGTCAACGCTAAGTGGCAAAAGTTCCCGTCAAGGCGTACGGCGCCGGCGAACAAACAATTTTGGATTCTACGTACCTTGAAAAGTATAATATCAAATTTTGAGATGGGGTATTTTTTTTTCGTGACGATTCCAAAGGTTCATTATTAAAAATAATAAACCAAAATGACAGGGATTGCGGGTCACTCCAAAACTGTACCCAAACCTTTATCTAGAATCTACTGTATCTATATGCCCGTATACCAGCTATTGCACATTTTCCCGTTAATTGAGTAACAATAAAATGAATTATTTCCGTCAAAAGTAATGTACATTCATAGAAAACGACGCACAGAGATGAAATCCCCATCAAATATTGTGATTTAATTAGCTCATTTTTAAAATGAATTATTTCCGTCAAAAGTAATGTACTTCCATAGAAAACGACGCACAGAAATGAAATCCCCATCAAATATTGTGATTTAATTAGCTCATTTTTAAAATGAATTATTTCCGTCAAAAGTAATGTACATCCATAGTAAACGACGCACAGAGATGAAATCCCCATCAAATATTGTGATTTAATCAGCTCATTTTTAAAATGAATTATTTCCGTCAAAAGTAATGTACATCCATAGAAAACGACGCACAGAGATGAAATCCCCATCAAATATTGTGATTTAATTAGCTCATTTTTTCATTCATTCCGCCATTCTGATTCCATTCTGTAAAGAATGGGGGAAACAAATATTCTAAACACTGGGTTGAATATATAAAATAACCCAAATTTTTGAACACATTTTAAAAATCTGACAGTGTTACACTTTATTATTTATCATTTTCCGTTTCTAGTTCAAAATGGCGGTTATTGTATCTATTGTTATTCTTATTTTTTGAAACGACAGTATGTTAAATTTATTACTTTCTCTTCCATAGAAGATAAAGTATTGTATTCGTGCAGAAATTTTAGACATATTTTGGCTCAAAAAATCGTTTGACGGGAAGCCAAAGGCCAAAATAAAGATCAAANTTTGGGCCGGAAAAATAGCCAGCATCACGAGGGCGTGAACCCACGTGGACACCCACATAGAACAACCTGGCTGGACGTTGCTTAACTTCAGTGATCGAACGGGAATTGGTGTATTTTTAGGCTATTAAATTTGGGATTGTTTTGTTATACAAAAGTAATAAATTGTAAGTAGCTATGCTTGATGTGATGGTTCGATATCATTTGTTCATTTTAAGTTATTCTCAAATTTTCTTCATTTTTTATTATTTTCGATATTTGGAATCGACCACTATAATTGGGATTCCTCAACATTTCGGCGAAAAACAAAAATTGTATCTTTCGTCGTTAGTGTCGTTTTTGTCACTTAATTTTACCAAAGCTTCGCTTCACTATCAGTTATGTCCAAGGAAATAGAAATAGGAATTGAAACGAGAACGAGAATGTTGGGGGAGGGGGGTCGATCGCGGCGATTATCTGAGACTTTATAGTAGATCCTCTTCTGTAAAGGTAGGCTACCCCAGTGGTATATGGTAATAGATATCAAAAAGTGACAGGGAGTGCGGGCCACTCCAAAACTATACCCAAACCTTTATGTAGACTCCACTGTATCTATATGCTCGTATACCAGCTATTGCAGATTTTCCCGTTAATTGACTAACAATAATAAAATGAATTATTTTGGTCACTTAATTTAACCAAAGCTTCGCTTCACTATCAGTTATGTCCAAGGAAATAGAAACGGTAGTGTTTTACAAAGCTGTGAATTTGAGTTTAATGTATTAAATCTTCCTTGTTCATCAGAGTTTTGTAATCGACGTATCGAAAGGCATTTTTTTTGGGGGGGGGGGGGGATTTNGAATTACCCAAATATTCTATTGTATTATTGAAAATAATACAATACCAAAATCATAGTTTCCTGTATATTTATAAATGTGGTCCTATTCCTTTTAATAAAAAGTCAATATTTCTGCTGAGCAGCAACTGTTGGGTGTTTTTTCTGTGTACATTATGTTAAAAAATATGCTCTTGTTAAACACATATAAGATTTACTATGTACACAAATGTGCCAAGTCAATTGCAATAAATTTTATTTTATCTTTTTTTATCGTTGCTCGCTCTTTTTATTCTGGATTTTTTATTGCATTTTTCTGACCGTGTTTATCCTAAAATAGAAATACTGTGTGTGTTTTATTAACTTTTTGCAACAATCCTGCCATTGCTCATTGTCAGTTAAATAGATTTTACTTCACTTAGAGAAAGTCTAGAATGTAGTCACCGGGAGGAGCAAGCCAGCTTCATTAGGTGACAATCCTACGCCCGTGTAAATGGTTCAAACCAATGATGAGTATTTGTCAGCAAAAAGGGAGTTTCTACGCAGTTTCCATAGATACTGTGAGAAGCTAAATAGATTAAGCTCCAAAAAAAGGCTGTGGCATGGTAGAAAAAGGAAAGCAGCGCCGACCCCAAATAGAATTGGAAAAGGATGAAGTTAAAGAAGAAGAGAAAGTCTAATAGTATGAAATAAATTAGTAGAAATTTTGATTTTGAAATATTGGATCCTGTGTGTTTAGTCATAAGCCTTGTTTTTTTAACTTAATTATCTCATTTTATTTAATCTCTCATTTCTCTATGACTTATTGTCAGGGCCGGATTAACCTTCCGCGAGGCCCTTAGCACTTTCTCAGAGCAGGACAGTCTAAGTAGTCTACTTTTTGGAGCCAGTAAAAAAATTGAACATCTTTTGGCCTTTTGATCTCAGCACCTAACAGCTGGTAGAGAAAAGTGAAATTAAATTTTGAGTATACCAACATCGATAAAACATGAATTAAACTTCAAAGGGATAGTAAGAGGGTTCCCTAGTGTACCTACACGTACCAATTTGCTTATGTTGCAATATTCGTTTCTTTATTAAGTTCCTACGTAGGTACCTACGTGTAATTTCCTAAATTAGAATTTACTACATATATTCTTTGAAGAGTTGGGGGCGCCTTTAAAACGATATGTTTTTTCAATTGTCAACCCAGAAATGTCGATACATTTAGTGTAAGTTGTCAAAGCGCGGGGCCCGTAGCACGTGCTACAAGTGCTACTATTGTTAATGAGCATTTTCTATTCTTCTAGAATTCGATTCGACCTTGAAAATCTTCAAATATTTTACCTCAGAAGTTTAATTTTCTACATTATTTTAAATGAGTTTAAAAAAAGCAGGCTAATAGTCAATATAGGGCAATGACTAGTCAAGTCTGACTAGTCCTTGTAGAAAAATGATTATCAAAAATTATTATGAATGACAACAGTAATCATCTATGGCTGAATACGGTGTGTTGTGTGCTACTGTTTTAAGAAGAGGAACTATAAGACTATATTCACATGATTGCGCGGTACGACGAACCGCGCGTCACAAGATCTATCTAAGTAGTGCATATTTTTTACATGACCGCGCGGTACTAGATCTACAAACTTGTATCGATTTGTTCATATGATCCCGCGCGGTCATCTGAACATAGCCTTATTTATCATTATTAATCACTTGGTAGCTCTGATGATTTGTTCATATGATCCCGCGTGGTCATCTGAACATAGCCTTATTAATCACTTGGTAGCTCTGATGATTTGTTCATATGATCCCGCGCGGTCATCTGAACATAGCCTAATGAACATGGTCATGACACGACTCCAGACGGAATTGTGAGTATCTTACCTTAAAAAATAGAAGGAAGGTGACATGGCCGAATATGGGGAAATTATGAACGTTTTTACACGAACATTTGTATGAAACTATGGTGTAAGAACGCCAAAAGCCAAAATGGTCGATGATGTTCTTCCACACGGTATAAGTATATAGAGATGTTTATTTTGAATAAAAAAACAATAACAATAAACAGAATTCTAAAAACTAGACAATGCATTCTTGCATGTAAATGTTGTGTTTAGAATTTTCTATTTGGAATTAGCTCGACTGGTGCTCAAACAAAAGTTTGAACAAAATAAAGTCAAACCAAATTTGACGACTCACCAGAAAATGATATTTTTATTAAAGTTTGTAAAATAAAGAGTTTTTTAGGTGATAGGTTACTGGTATAAAGTGTGTCAAAACTCGCATAAATTGATGTTTTTCCATTTTTGTTTCATTAATACTGCAAGATTAATGCTAAATTTATACAGGGTGTCCCAAAAATCCGAGATCGCCTGAATATCTTTTGAACGGCTTTATGTGGAGTTTTGAAATTTTGCATGGTATTATACCCCAAATTAAACCACCTGATGGTGTGACCAATTTTTCAGGGGCAGCTCCCATGTGGCCCCCAGGGGGCCCAACTTTTGTTTTTTAAATATGAACTCTTGAATTATGTCTAAAAAGCAGGTTCCTCAACATTGGTGTCATATGCAATCATTTAATATCCCATTGCAAAAAATTCGCCCAGTTTTAGACACCGTTGAAACTCATATATTATCTTGGAAATTTCAAATGGCCGCCATTTTGAAACCAAACACGCTAGACGTGTAATTTTTTTGCAAAGTACTTCCAATTTTATTGTCTTTCTGAAAATGTATCACAATATGGGGGTATGTATTTAAAAAACAAAAGTTTTTGTTAAAAAACAAAACTGTAGTATATAAACACTTCACTTCAGTAAGTAAATGGCATTTAAAAAACAAAAGTTTACTATATAAGCACTTCACTTCAGTAAGTAAATAGCAGGTATTTGATGAAATATTATATCAATTATTAGCGGCAGCCTTTGGCTGTTGTCGCAGCTCCCCAGTGGAATTATTTTTGAATTGGATTTGTCAGCCGTTGGCTGTTTTCACAGCTTTATAATGAAAAATTTGAATTGGATTTGGCAGTTCTCTGCTGTTGTCGCAGCCCTATTGTGTAACAAAATATTTGAATTAGATTAGGCAACTTGAGGCTGCCGTCACAGCTGACTAGTAAAAATATCATAAGAACTAGATTTGGCAGCCTTCGGCTGTTGTATTATGAAAACAAAAATATTTGAATTACTTTTGGAAACCTACTGGGTGTGGTCGCAGTTTTATTGTGAAACAAAATATTTGAAGTAGATAAGACAGCCTATGACTACTGTTCTTTGCTGCTGCAAAATACTGTGTTACGCATTGATTTAAAAAATGACTACGGTTCTTTGCTGCTGTAAAATACTGTGTTAGACATTGAGTTACTGCTCATTGAAAAATGACTGCTATTCTTGCTACTGTTAAATACTGTCCTAGGCATTGAGTTACTGCTCATTCAAAAATGACTACAGTTCCTGCTACTGTTAAATACTGTCCTAGTTAGTGCTCATTTTCGAAAATAATTTAAATGACAATGTTAAAGAGACGGTAAGACAAATTAAAAAAAGAAAAAATTAAAATAATTATATTTCCGACGATATAATCATTCCTATTCTTTTGTTGTTTGAAGACGTAATTATCTATATGTACATACAAAACCATTCCCAAAAAGGCGCCACAAAAATTTGGCCCATGGTGGCAAATTAGGTCAACCCGGAAAACGGGTTAATAACATTGACTCTAATATTATCCACATAGGTAAATAATTCTTTTTAAAAAAAACACAATTTGTAAACCCGCGCTTACCTTTGTGAATGAATTCCCTCGTTGTAATACATAGATAACATCAAAAACAATGCAAATTATAAGTGCAGTCAATCCAATCTCTTTACACAACATTGCACAAGTTGCCAATGCAAAAACAATGAAATATCCAAACAAGGATTTAGGTCGAAGTGCAATAAATGATAGAATTGTTAAAATATAAAATGAACAAGATAATAAGTCTGCTCTCCCCACAATGCCTGATACAGCTTCTGTATGAATGGGATGTATAGCAAACAATAAACTGCTTGGGAAAGTGGATGATTTAGATGGCAAAATAAAGGTTCCTAATAAATGAACAAGGTATGTACAAAGACAATGTAGAAGTACATTTATGAGATGATAAGATAATGGTTTGAAACCATTCCAAAAATAATTCAGTTTAAATGATAGGATACATAAAGGTCGGTATGAACCGTGGGAACTTGGAGATTTTATGGGTGTACCCCAAAAATCGTTTTGAAAAATTGTTTCGATCGAGGACGATGATAATATATCTGGATTGGATAGGATGACTCGACTGAAACAGAAAGAAAACAAAACACAGATCATTAAAATAGGTTTATACAAAAATTATTGAAAAATCATTTGATAGGTAACTCCTATTAGCATTTGCGCTGAAGGTACAGGCGAGAAGAAATATGACATAAAATAATAGAGCATGTAGTTCATGCGCGGATTTAGGGGAGGGCCCGGGGAGCACGTGCCCCCAAGTTTTCTTTAAGCGGTCGGTGTTTCTCAAATTTCATTATACCTAATCACGTAAATTTTTTATAAAATAATCAAATGTATGGTGATCCGCAGTGTCTTTTATCCAATTGAGAGAGGGGACACGGGCCCCTAAATAATTCCCAATCCTGAGACTAAATAGAAATACGTAAATAAAAATCGTCAAAAATTCTGTCATCCGTCATGGCACTTTTATTTTCATCATCACGCTTATAAAATCGCTTATCGCCCTTATGAAAGGTATTTGTGGTAAGCTCTACAGCTTTTAACAAATTAGGTATCGTACTTCGATAAACATTGCATTAAAAAGTACTGCCCAGGTCTCGAATCCCCGTCTCTAGATTACGAGTCCCTCCCCCCTCCAATTTTTTTATTAAGTATATAGTGCGATTGTGCCCCCGCAAAAAACAAGAGGGCTATATCCGCGCATGATGCAGTTCGATATTTCCCAGAATCAAATTTGTTCAATTTCAACGTTTTTCACATGAAGAGCCCACGGGGAAAAATATCAGGGTCCATTTAAAAAAAAAAGAAATACCGTGACGTAGTAATAAAGATGTCCAACAGAATAAGGATACAACAACAAAGATGGAAATATGAGACTCCATGCTTGACAGTGAGTCATCAAGCAAAAAGGAAGATGGTACACTATTCCGCCAGGATTCTCATTTTGATTGCCATTCTATTTTTGACCTTTGAGAATTAACAACATTTTTTCAATACATTACCAGTAATTATATTCTCAAGTGTACATTGTACAATTATCATCATGTGTTAACAGTCATGGGGCTGGTTTCCAACAACTCGCCATGAGTTGTTGACACTTGAGAATCCTTACGCATAATGCAGTAGCTTGTCTTTGCTTTCTGCATGGATAATGGAAAGGATATCGTTTCCGACCCTTGGTTGCCTTGGAAGGATTCTTTTTAAGTCTTCTCATCCGCAGAGGACGTTCAAGCAAAAGAAAGCAACTTTAATTAAACTATATGTCACGTTTTAAAGATAATATTACGATTTTCTTCCCGTGGGCTCAATGGTTTTCATTATTTTAGAGCTAAAGACTTTACCATGTCCCTGAATATAACAATTCCCGTCATAATATACAGCATGTCCCCGAATATAAGAATTCTCGTCATAATATACAGCATGTCCCTGAATATAACAATCCCGTCATAATATACAACATGTTCCTGAATATAACAATTCCCGTCATAATATAGAGCATGTCCCTGAATATAACAATTCCCGTCATAATATACAGCATGTCCCTAAATATAAAATTCCCGTCATAATATACAGCATGTTCCTGAATATAACAATTCCCGTCATAATATGCAGCATGTCCCTGAATATAACAATTGCCGGCATAATATACAGCATGTCCCTGAATATAACAATTCCCGTCATAATATAAACGGCATGTCCCTGAATATAACAATTACCGGCATAATATACAGCATGTCCCAGAATGACTGGTCACTCCCCTTAACTTTTGAGCAGCTGAGAATTTTGAAAAGCTCTAGCAATAGGAAAAAGGTCATGGTCAATCGAATGGTTATGGTGAGATCCAGGTTCGACCCCCCGGAAGTGAATTTAGCACTGTTCATCTTAGAGGCTGACACAAGGTACATCTATACTTTCAGCAATTTAGCACTGTATAGAAAATTATATACTTTAGAGTTAAGGATACACTGAAGAAAATTCTTCTTTGAATTTTGTCTCAAGTAAATTAGCTCCAAAATAACGCATCATTTATTTATAGCAGCTGTACTCTTTGGAATACGCATTTTCTATTGATAGTTCTTTTGAGAAAAATTATCATTTCATATTATTTATGAGGGCATACATAATTAAAATTAATATTTCTTAACTTTTTTTTATAATAATTTCTATTTAATTTTGTATCGACTACAAGTAAATTGATACTTAAGGTGTCTCTTTAACATCGATAGGTAATTTGAGACGGGGGTTTTAACCTCCTGGAAACCAGTCACCCACATTGACCTCACCCAGCCTGGGTTGAGTCGGATAAATCTAGCACCATGAGAGCACGAACCTACTTGGTAAGTAAAACCTCGCTGGACATTGCTTAACTTGAGTGATCTAAGGGAAATAATGTATCGCGTCTTAGAGTTTGTATTTAAATTAAGGTTATAATATAGGGTTTGTATTTAAATTAGGGTTATAATATGGGGTTTGTATTTAAATTAGGGTTATAATATGGGGTTTGTATTTAAATTAAGGTTATAATATAGGGTTTGTATTTAAATTAAGGTTATAATATAGGGTTTGTATTTAAATTAGGGTTATAATATGGGGTTTGTATTTAAATTAAGGTTATAATATAGGGTTTGTATTTAAATTAGGGTTATAATATGGGGTTTGTATTTTAATTTGTATGCTTTAAGATGTAGATCAAAGTCATCAATCATAAACAATCTAACTATTCATTCTACTGACATGCCTCAGCCACTAGAAGCGGGCGTAACTCCCTTAGGTTTTAAATCATGAAATATTATTTTTACAGAAAAAATAAAATACTATATTTAAACTTTGTTCCTATCTCCCTTGTTATAACTCTATTGTTAACATTTTCAATTCTGTATGATATACTTCTATTTTTTCTTTTCTTTTTTTTAAAAAAAAAAGTCAAGCTACATTTACCATGCCTTAACCACTAGAAGCGGGCGTAACTCCCTTAGGTTTTAAATCATGAAATATTATTTTTACAGAAAAAATAAAATACTATATTTGAACTTTGTTCCTATCTCCCTTGTTATAACTCTATTGTTAACATTTTCAATTCTGTATGATATACTTCTATTTTTTTTTTTTTTTTTTTTAAAAAAAAAAAAAAGTCAAGCTACATTTGACATGCCTTAACCACTCGAAGCGGACGTAACTCCCTTAGGTTTTAAATCATGAAATATTATTTTTACAGAAAAAAATAAAATAAATAAAATACTATATTCAAACTTTGTTCCTATCTCCCTTGTTATAACTCTATTGTTAACATTTTCAATTCTGTATGATATACTTCTATTTTTTTCTTTTCTTTTTTTTT
>CM022875.1:41082830-41099649 GCA_012654025.1 Pachypsylla venusta
ACATCCTCATGGGTCAAGTCCACCTGTCTTCCTAACTTCCGTAGTGAAAAGTAAATCATACTTGAGATTGTAAAAAGTTACTTGAGGGTAACATCCTCACGGGCCGATTCCACCTGAGCTGATGGTGTAAAATAACGCTGAAAGCAACTCTATAATATCATTATGTTTATAACTTTTATGTTACTGACGTAATTATATTGCAGTGATTGTCATGGTTCTGGGGGCCCATGTCAATTATCAGCCTCCAAGAACGTATGATGACATGATGTATGATGGCAATTAAAAACATAAGCAGTATACTACAACTTATCTAGAGCTGCTGTCTCATACATCTGACTACCTTCGGATACGATGATGCCACTATTGAATGAATGAAGTAAAAATATTTTTCCACGCTTTCAACTGAGGGAAATTAATCACTTCTTTTTGTACACTTGTCGAATTGGGGGACCAAAATGAAAACAATTTTTGCTATAAATCAATTTTATTTTCTTAAAATTTAGTCCGCAAGGAAGACAACGAAACCATTAAAAACCGCTTTGGTCCCCCAATTTGACAAGCATACAAAAATAAGTGATTAATTTTCCTCAGACTTTTTCCACGCTTTCAGCGTGAATATTATACAGTATCAACAGATACATAGCCAGCGTCTATGGCACATTGAAAACACCATTTCACGTACGATCACTGAAGTTTAGCAACGTCCAGCGAGGTGGTCCCATGTGAGTGTCCACGTGGCTTCACGTCCTCGTTATGCTGGCTATTTTTCCGGTCCAACCCAGGCTGTGTGAGGTCAATGGGGGTAGCTGGTTTGCAAGTATCCAGCGAATGGAGGGTAAAACCCCAGTCTAGAATGACCAATAGATGTTAAAGAGACGTTAAGCCAAATTAAAAAAAAATCTATATATAAATATGAAACGAAAAGCATCCTTGGTATGCTGACGTAAATTCAAAGCGCTTCGACGATGTCCTAATACAGAAACTTTAGACCACAGTTTAATCTTAAGAAAACACCGAAAGCTCAATTGAATTTTTTTAGCGGTAAGCATACAACTAGTCAGCCTAAACGGTAAGAGATATCAGGAACAGATCGCCCATGCCGAAAAAAATCGTACAAATAACCTTCAGGAAATATATGAAATCCATTCTCTCTCACTTCCTATCCAAGATATTTGAAAAGGAAAAATAAGGGACCGAAAATTCTATAACAATGGGAAAATACGCATACGATGCGTAGATAAAGATAAAAATGTCAAATATTATATTTAACATTACATTTATATTATTTGAATACCCGGACTCCGACTGGAAAAAATAAATTTGTTTTTTTTTTNAGCCCTCTTGTTTGGGGGGGGGGGCACAATCGCACAATATACCTAATAGAAAATTTGCAGGGGGGAGGGACTCGTAACCTAGAGGCCTGGGGTTCTAGTCCGGGTAATGCAATATTTATCGAGGTACAATACCAAATTTGTTAAAAGCTGTAGAGCTTACCACAAATTCCTTTCATGGATACAACATGCAACAAAGCGCCTAGTTGAACGTTGACCTTGAGATCTTTCGATTGAAGTTTCTCTCTCTCTCAATAACGGGTCTGACAACGAGGAGATGTGTTGAGGCAATCCATATTTTTTTTAACGAATTTTAACCCAATTAGAGAATTTTAGGAAACATTTTTACGGCCATGTCTCTATTGCGTGTGTACATTGTACAACCATCGAACATGGACCGATGTTGGACGTTCTTTTTTTTTTTAATGGTGCCTCAACATATCTCCCCGGTGTAAGACGCGAAAAAAAAAAAAAAATGCCATGACGGCATGACAGAATATTTGACAATTTTTAATTAACATATTTCTATTTAGTTTCAGGATTGGGAATTATTTAGAGGCCGTGCACCCCCCCCCCTCCACTCAATGGGCTAAAAGACATCATTCATTTCATTTTTTAAAAAAAATTTTACGTGATTAAGTATAATGATATTTGAGAAACACAGCTCGCTTAAAAAAACTAGGGGCACGTGGACCGCGGGCCCCACCCTATATAAGCACATGGACTACTGGTGTTATTTAGAATCGAACTAATTATCTTCTATCTAAGATTCACTTTAATTTTAGACTATCTTGCCTTACCTGTCATCGTAAACGAATCCGGCTTGAAGAGAATTATAATAAACACAGAATGCTGCTATAATACTGACACCGGCACTAGTCCATCCGATCATTCTGGCAAATGTCAACTGAAACATGACGGAGATCAGAGCTGAGAACATTATCAATTAAAATCATTTAACAGTTTAATCATCAATTCATTCTTCCGGTGATAATAATACATCTTGTTAACCCTTTTAAGTCAGTCAGTATAAAAATAGAGCTTTGCGTCTTAATATATATTTTAAACTATTTTTTCCCCTTTTTCTCATGTCGAAGATTATTTTTGCGGTCAATTTATATACTAGATCCCTCTTTTAGTTCTTCTAAATCAAATGCTTTATTAATAACTAGATCAATGGAATAAGAATAATTATTTATTTGACAATATAAATCAATTCAATAAAAAAGAACATCTATCTATTTCGCCCGTGCTTCGCTACGGCCTAGAGGAATGGCCTTTCCCGTGCTAATAGTATTCTATGATTTTCCTTTCAAAAATCGGAAGCTAATAGTATTCTATGATTCACAAAACTTGGGAAAACGGCCATAACTCGAAAACGGTTGGACCTTTTTTTGCAAACTATGTTCCAAATTAAGATTTAAAAGGCCACCTAAAACTTTCTCGCTATAAGTTGATATGTTGTCGCGACAAAATTTAAGTTATCGGACCATGACCGGCTAAATTCGGTCAAAAATCGAAAAATCGGCCGTAACTCGAAAACCGTTCAACATTTTTGAATTCTGATATTTTTCCTGGGGTTTCAGTCTATAGTTTTTTTGGGAGGGGAGGGGGTCGATTCTCATCTATTTCGACATCTCCTACCGTTTTGGCTAAAAATTAGTGATACATACACACATATATACATACATTTATCGTTACATTGAGTTAAATTATTTTAGAAAAAGGACACATAGAATGGAGGGAGGGGGTTTTTAAAATTAAATTGATTAGGAATATGAATAACTGATTATGAATGTACTAGAATGAACTATTCATAAAGGAATATGAATAATTCATTATGAATGTCCTATTCATAAAGGAATATGAATAATTCATTATGAATGACCTATTCATAAAGGAATATGAATAATTCATTATGAATGAACTATTCATAAAGGAATGTGAATAATTCATTATGAATGAACTATTCATAAAGGAATATGAATAATTGATTATGAATGACTATTCAGCGAGGATCAAACGCAACCATAAAAGTCCAAACACACGGCTCCTACCAATGGTTATAGTGCGTCGCCACATTTAGCGCAATCGCGCCACCCACTGAATTAGGGATCCATATCTAATTAGTGAATTCTATGCAAGTAATAAATATCCCCAAACTTATTTTTTTCTTTTCTTTTTTATCTAGATTAAATCTAAACCTATCTTCACTCGGTCAATAACACCCAAGGGTTAACCAAACTGTGTTCAATGTTTTATTTCAACTGAATTGTTGGTTCTAATTCATTGCTTGACAATTAAGTGTTTATCTGTTGTCACATCAGATGGGTCAAAGCATAACTTGGATGTTCAATCAATTTTCTTTGAAAATGAACCGTAGTGAACTCATTCAGTTCAGGATGTTGGTTTAATGAAAAATGTCCCCAATGTTTGGATTAGTAGGTACATAATACCTTCAAGCGTTGTGTCTATCTATCTAAACGGTTAGGTAGAAGGAAATAGCTAGGAAATTATAAAAATCATAATTTTTATATATAAAAGGCAATGTCCTGAGTGACTGATCAACGTAGAGCCGAAACTATTAATGCTACCGACTTGAAATTTGGCAGGGACCTTCTGTGCACCATGTTAGTGTGCAATAAGAAAGGATTTTTCAAAATTTTAATTTTAAGGGGTAGAAATCGCGAAAAGTAAACAATCCCCATAATAAACACATTGGAGTGAGTCGCGATCGGGAGATGCTAGTATTTTTATAAATCAATGATATTTTCCAATTTAATTTAATAAACGGAAATACACCAATAGAATACTTCTATGACTCCTAGGGTCAAGGGCGTAGCCAGCATATGCCCCCCCCCTTCCTACGCCCATGCCTAGGGTGAACCAATAGTTCCTATAATAAGTAAATGTACAATATTGTACATACCAGTACATCAGAATCGGAGCAAGCGTTCATGAGTTATCGTAGTAAAAATTGACTAACACACAGACGAATGAAATCCAAATTGTGGACCTAAAATTAGACTTCAATGTTGTTAGGTCAATAACGGTCTAAAAAAAATCACCCATCCAAGTACTGACCACGATCGACGTTGCTTAACTTCAGTGTTCTGACGGGAACTGGTGTATTCAACGTGGTATGATCGTTGGCATTTTTTTTTCTTCTTAAAACCTGTCCAACTTAAAGTTAGAAATTGAGAGCAATATTTTATCGCTCCATTTAAAATTTTATAGGAAACTAACAAAAACACGAAAGCACATTAGTTTTGAAAAATTTAATAAAAAAATCTGATTTTTTTATGGTAAAGCAGAAGAGGAGAGGGTAGTTTTGAAAAGTGTACTCAACGCCTGTAACGTTTTAATTGAAAAATATAGAAAACTTTTTGCAACACCTGTTGCCAAGTTTTTGTCTAACTTTTTGTTTGTTTGCTTTTTATGCCTTATTTTTCTAATTTTAAATTAATTGTACTAAAATTATAGCTATAGAATTTTCTAATTTAACAGAAATTTTTAATTGTTCATTACAGCGTTACAGTGATTTTGTTTCATCTTCTAAGCTCATATACCAATTTTTCCTTATAGTGCTGCCATTGTCACCTATCTATACATCTAAAAGCAATATCGAAATATTGTTTGATGACCAATGAGATTGAAAAGTTCAAAAAAAATTACTGAATTCCTAGTTTATTTTCTATCTCATCTACGAACTTAATCCTATGCATTTTACTTGCATAATAAATTTATTTTTCTCAGAATTTATTATTTTTACCCCCTCTCTCCGGTTTAGATACTAAATGGTCATTTCTTTTGCTATCATCACATCATAAATGATAAAGAACTAGGATAATACCATTTTATTTCCTATTTTTGAGTATCGTTTTATATTTTTCATTCCTCAAATATCTCATACGTCTATCTGATCAATTTAATTGAATGTCTGACAATCTGTCAGGGCAATGTTTATTTGTCTATTCAGGATAAAATCTTTCCCTATGTCGACGATTTCCATCATAATTTACAAGCAATATTATAGTCAGCATCATGCAGAATTCATTTATATAGAAAATTATGATACAGTCAGCTATTTCCCCCTTCTTTCTCTATTTTAATGCTTGCCAGTCAGCATAAAAATGAATTGAGGTAATTAAAAATGAAGGCATCATATCCACAGATACAGCCTCGTGAAGGCTAGGTGGGGCGGAGGAGGATTATATTCTGTAATAAAAAGTAAGCCATGATTACTGACACCATAGCAATATTGCAAAGCGAAATGGTGTAAATCTGCGTTTATTACCTACTACTTTTTAAATAATTAAGATTTTTCTTCTTTACTAAGGGAATCTACTCCAGCATGTGGTATTGTAGTCCGTCAGGTTATATAAGTCAAAATTATATATACAATCCAAAAGATAGATTGTCGGTAGTTTGAGTTATATGTTTTGTGAAACAAGGCTAATCAAATGTCATGCCTTATTAATTGAACATAGTTGATTTCAAATCGGGATAATCATTGGAACCAAATAAGCCCACTTTCTCCTTCTCTATAAAATCAGTCCTAGTTCCGTGATTAATTTCTGCTTGCATTTTTCTTGAAAGTGTCCTAATCTAATTTTGTGTAAGTTCATTTTTTAAATCTGATATCATTGTTATTTTGCTACCCCCTTAACAGCATGAAAAATACGGGTCATTTGAAATTTCATTTTTAAATTGTTCCGGAAAAACAAAAATATATTTGAGGAATAAATATCACACCTTTCTTGATTGCATCGTGCCCTTGAGTAGTATTTTTAACGCGAAAAATCAAAAACGCGGATATTTTGCAAAATGTTGATTGCAAAGCAGTTGAGTAGTTTAGGAGTAGTAAGGTCACAAAATTTTGCATTTTGTAGGGAGTATAAGGCTATGCCTCGCTCCGCCCAATGAACCTTTAAAATTGAGTTACCAGACAAAATATCTTTCTGAAAATGGATATATACACTCTAGGGTATATGCAGAATATGGGAAAAATATTTGGTGACAATCGGTTGAGTAGTTTCGGATGAGTAAAATGTTTGCAGAACGTAGCCCTATACTCCCTACAAGCGGCAAACTTTTGTGACCCTACTCCTCCGAAACTAATCAACCAATTGTGTTTTTTTTCCATATTCTGCATTAATGTATTCAAGGGTGCATATATTGAGTCTCAGAAAGATATTTTGAAATCAGTCGATTTTTTGTTCGATTTCCCGATTTTCTATATCGGAAAATCGGACAAAAAATTGACCGATTTCAAAATATTTTTTTGAAAATTGGTATATGCACCCTTGGGTATATGTAGAATATGGGAAAAAAATTGGTGACAATAGGTTTATAAGTTTATGAGTAGTAAGGTCACAAAAGTTTGCAGTTTGTAGGGAGTATAAGGCTACGCTTCGCTCCGCCCCATAATTTCTTTAAAACCGCCTCATTAATCTCAGAAGAAGAAAAAAAATCATACCGTTTTTGCACTATAGGCGATTTGCTTATTTTCGCCAAAGTTAGGTTAAATATCCAAAGTGGTCTTTTATATCAAGAGCTTTTCACTTCCACATATTCTAAGGTCATTTGGGACGGGATTTTTACCCTCTATTCCCTAGCAAAAAACTTTCCCTTGTAAACTAGGTATCCACATGACCTCAACCAATCTAGGCAACTATATATTCATGGAGTTAAAAGGAAGAGACGTTTTCAAGGAAACTTTATTTGTTTGCTAAGAAAATATTCGATAGTGAACCTTTTCTTAGATTATATCTACGGATGAGTGTCTCCTTAAGAAGTTATCTTTAAGCACTCTATTAATCAGTCAGTGTTTTTTTTTTTTTTTTATAATTATGTATACTTAGTACTTACATCGGAATGGATACGCTGTAAAATCTGTTTGAATTTGAATACAACTCAGTAAAATCAAAAATTATTCGTGATTCGGTATTTATTACCGAGGGATTTTTTGAAATTTTAATTTAGACCTTTAGTTTTTGAAAAAAAAAAATCTTTCGTTTCTTTTGTAAACCTGCCGAAGAGATCTAGATATTTTAATCGAATTTTTTACGGTTGGTTTAATTGATAAACGTTTATAATTGTTGTGCAGATATCCTATTACATATTTTTAGATTTCCTTTTAGTTTAATTAATTATTATTTCTATATAATAAAAATATGTCTAAAAAAAAAACAATGCATAAATTATTTAATTTATTTTCAATTTCGTAATACATATAATTTTTAATGAGAAATTAAAAAACAAATGAGAAATTAAAAAACAAAGNATTTATTTTCAATTTCTTAATATAAATATATATAATTTTTAATGAGAAATTAAAAAACAAAGAATTAAAACTTTCGTATTTTTTGTTGAAATTTTGATTTTTTAAAAAAAGAAAGCGATTGTCCCGTAGAACGTTCGTTCGACGAAATTTCGAAGTATCAACTGTTGGTTGAATGCAGCATGTGAAAGCTTCACAGAGAGGTGGTTAAAATTTTGCCTTTCAGTGAATCGATGTTGTACACAATATTATTATTTTACTTTTTTTTGTACAAAAGTTCGTTACTTCAACATGCGCATTTTTTCTGTGGTCATTTTTTAATCTTTGTTATTTTTTTTTTACAGATTTTTGTTTTAATTCCTTTTTAATTACTAAAGTGTGTTGAATGTTAGAACATGTATTGTTTGTAATGGAAGGAATGGTTTGCAGGGGGAATTATTGGAAACAAGCAGAGAAAATTAAAGTTTGTTAGGTTTTAAGAGATTATGTTTGTGTTTTTGTGGTGAATTGAGTTCTGTATTTTTTTTATTGAGTGGAAATAGCATTTGTTTTTCACATTAGTTCACTCATTACCAATATTACGGCTCATTAGCCGTATAATGAATCATGGGCGTAGGAAGGGGGGGCAGCTGCCCCCCCCCAGAAATTCTAGAGAATATGCAGCACGGAAGGGGCAACTTAAATTTACATTAGATAAAATGATTTTTGACGCAAAAAAGTTATCAAGTACCGAAATACGATAAATGTCACATTAACCCACATGGACACCCACATGGCACAGCCTCGCTGGACGTTGCTTAACTTCAGTGATCTATCGGGAACTGGTGTATTTAACGTGCCATAGACGCTGGCTAATGGTCTAAATTTGATGGAAGGATTTGGAAAAAGATAACCTTGATTGAAATCATTTGAAATTTTCCAATATTTAGTTATTTTTTTCTTCTTCTCTCCTACTCTCTTTAGCCGTACCCCTCCTACTTTCTTTAGCTGTATGGTAGCTTTCGCTTGCTTCTCACAATATCCATAGACAATGCGTAGAAACTTGCTTTTTTCGCTGAAGCAGAGCTTTTAAAGGCTAGATGCCCTTACTAACGCCAAACTTACTGTTTTTACAAGGGCTTAGGACCGTCTCCTAAAAAAAGTGGCTTGCTCCCCTAGGTGACTACAATCCAAAATTTACCTAACGAATGTGTTGAAAACAATGAAAATTGGAAAATGAGGATATTCATCAGGTATATCCTAATGAATCTTTGCAAATGTTAAGTTTCAAGTATTTTGGTTGTGTTATTGTACTCTATCAGTGTTTTGTATTGCTCCTCGACTTTTTATCATGGCTCTAAGTCGTTTATCATACTATTGATCAAGTTCTGAAATAACGCTTGGCGCAATTTGTCCAATCCTCTTTTACAGCTATAAAAAAATAACTGGGCTCGAACATTGCTTTTAAGCATTTCCTGAATATGCTCAATTGAATTTAGGACCAACATTCGTTATTTATGTGTTCTACAGTACCTAGTCCGATTGTCCCAAAATTAAAAAAATTCAGCTCTCACTGTTAGGGAATATCCTAGGAGATCACGTGGAAAGGAAAAGTTCGACCTGTGCGTTAATTTTGAACAGTAGTGCAGTTATCTTTTAATGGTTGGTGAATATAGGGTGTGCCATTTTAAGTGACCATCTCAATTTATTCCTTAACTGTTGGAGTCACAAAAATATCATTCTGACCGAATATTCATAAAAAAGAGGGGGGACGTATTATGATGACCTTTGGCTGACCCGTCAAAGTTGTCCTTCAAATTTTCTTAAATGGGATGACCAGAATTTTATTACATTTTCGGATTTAACATTTAATTCTACGTTCATTTGACTATTCACTTCATGGTTGCGTTAAACTTTTTTGCGCCAAATTTTGGGAATGTTTTTTGGTCTAACGTACCCGTGTGGCATATTAAATGAAAGCTCTCACCATTTTCTATACCACTGTTTCCTTTTTTCACTTGTTTGTTCATTTTATAAAACATTCCGAAAAATTTACGCAAAAAAGACACCCTTTATATGGATTTTCCAATGATTGCAGCTAATTAACAGAAAACTGTGGAATCGGTCATTAGTCCAAATAGACCTAAAGATGATAATACTAGTTTTACTCATTCTGTACCAGGATCTCGAAAGCCTTGTTGTATTTTTTTAAAAAAACTTGGTATGGACATTTATCAGATTCATAGAACTTACTGATTCGTTTTTGGGCCTTCTTGCACATCCAGGGCCTCATTGGTGATAATTTTGATTTACCTAATTTGGGTAGCTGGTTTCAATAACAAATTCATAATTTAACCGACGTTTAGTAATAAAAATGAAAATCATCCGATTTACAAATGGGAAACAGAAACACTACAGTTAAATAAGTATACAGGGTGTTTGGCTATAAATGGGACCCCTGAATATGGTGGGTAGCTGAGATCAAATGGAGCATTTTTTACGAAATTTGTTAGTGAGCCAGACGAAGCATAGCTGAGTTACAGGGTGAAGAAGGTCATTTTTGAACAATTTTCAACGTCGCTTGGTGTGTTCTGTGTGACCGAACAAAAAGAATATGGATCCTAAATCCTAGTTCTTGATGGCGGTGATTTCAAATATGCCATCAAAATTTTAAAAAACAAAAGCAAAATGGGGGAAAACCTGAAAAGTGATCAAATTTTTTGTGTGCTCTCAAATGTGATTCGACTTTTGAAAAGAGCGTCTCTTTCTAAGACATTTTGGGTAAAAAAAAAAATTGAAAAATCCAACAAAAAATTCAATTCCCATGTTAAGAGAGAACCACGAAAATGGTCCGATTACGATAAAATTTTAGAAATAAGCTCCAATGAATGCCCTGGATACATCTTTTAAAGTAGAATTTCGAAAAAAGAGCTTGAACCAAAATGGCAGCCTTCCAAAGTCCAAAAAATGTTCGATTCAATACATTTCTTTTTCGTTTTTTCTCTAGAGAACACCGTTAAATTGAACATTAACAGTACCTGAGCATGGCAAATGTAATCTGAACTCAGATTAAGAAAGAAAAAAAAAAAAAATCGAAAAAAAATCTTCTAAACTAGCACTAGGAAATATGAAAATTCACAAATTGTTTTTTTCTTTTATTCCTTTTAAAAAATCTGAACTCATACTTCTCCGTATTTGTTATACTCAGTTCCTGTCATAACGAGAAAAAAAGACTAAAAAATCAAACGAGAAAAAAAGAAAAAAATGCTTTTAATAGATAATTTTTTGGACTTTGGAAGGCTGCCATATTGGTTCAAGCTCTTTTTATCGTAATCGGACCATTTTCGTGGTACACTCTTAACATGGGAATAGAATTTTTTGTTCGATTTTTCAAACTTTTTTACACAAAATGTCTTAGAAAGAGATGCTCTTTTCTTAATTTGAATCACATTTAAGAACAGACAAAAAATTTGATCACTTTTCAGGTTTGCCCCCATTTTGCTGTTGTTTTTTAAAATTTTGATGGCATATTTGAAATCACCGCAATCAAAAACTAGGATTTAGTGTCCATCTTCTTTTTGTTCGGTCACACAGAACCCACCAAGCGACGTTGAAAGTTGTCCAAAAATGACCTTCTCCACCCTGTAACTCGGCTATGCTTCGTCTGGCTCACTAACGAATTACGTAAAAAAAATTCCATTTGATCTCAACTACCCACCATATTCAGGGGTCCCATTTATAGCCAAACACCCTCTATACTATAATCATTCTAACTTTATTAGTGTTACACCTTAAAACTACGCTGTCCATATTATGACTCAATTTTTTGTGCCTTCAAATTACTTAGAGGATGTCTTCTTATTTATTTATTTAAATTTCTATCATTCCTTTGACTGTCTGGTAACTAATTTTGGAAACTTCAAAAGTCAAAGATTAATACCTACTCTCAATGGTTGCAAACTAATTTTACTCTCCTCCTTACTTTACAAAAAGTAGGTATTTAGGAATAAAAAGAGAGAAAGAAAGAATGAAAGAGAGAGAAAGACTGTAATTGTGCGAAAAGAAAAAGAAGCAAAGAGAAAGACATTATAAATTGAAAAGAAATCCACTAGAGGTAGGTGACGAGGAATACGAAACGCAGAACAAGAAATGGACGGAATTTGATTGTAAGTCTTCTTCCTCTTTGTCATTTGAATACTTCTTTGTTCCTGCTTTGTTCCTTTTGTTAACAAAGCTTTCACCCCCCCCCTTCCTCATACTTTCTATTTTCCACCATAATAATATCAGGACACAAAAATTTAATTCTATGAATACAAAATGTGAACACCTCCAAATGTCTTTTTTTTTAAAATTTTATCCTCATAGTGGTAAAAAGTCATTTATTATTGTTAAAGTGTGCCCTGTGTGATGTCTTTGTGGAAGTGAAATATGATCTGCTGAATATTTCATTGTGCTGGAAAAAAAAATGTCGAAACAGAACTGAGGTAAAATTTCTTTTTGAAAATTTATAAAATACAAACTTCTCAAAAGCTGTTTGAACTTTGATTTTTAATATTTGATTTGCCCACATTCAAAAGAACATAACTTGGTCGTATCTCCAGGTCATTCCGATCAGAAGAAAAGAAGAAAATTTGTCTTTCTTCGGTTCCTAGAATAATACATCCGGACAGTTTCTCAAAGGTTTACGAAAATGCTCAACATTTTATATAGGGTAGTTGAAAAATACATTTCCAATAAAAATGTTTTTATTTATTAATATTTTTTATATCACATTTTCCTTTCACAATCAAAAGGCTTTTAAAATGAAATCCTACTGTATTTCACAGCAAACTAAATCTGTCCAATTTAGGAAAATCGGGTTGGAGTTAGCAATAGACAACAAGTTACTTCGAACTGTTAGCAGTCCCTACCAACGTACTCTATGATTACACCAGATGATGAACGATGATCAACATAGTGAGATCTAGTTTTAACATCACTTTTTTTGTGCCATGCCGATAACTCTCAAACGCGTTATCCGATTTGGATGAAATGCAATATCAATATTTATTAGAATCATAGAAATTGCTGATTTTAGACACTACCGGACCAGCCGAGGCCAAATGGTGGCCAGGTTAAGTTAGTGATGTCTTTATTTTACAGGACTAATAATTATTACTAGATAGTTGCCTCTGAGATCGCTTGAATTCCCAGAAGTTCATACCAAAATTTAAATATCTACTTTTTTCGAGACATCAAAATTATTGTTTTCGTATTACTGCAGCAGCATGCATGGAAATCTTGAACTTCTTGATTGCAAGAAACCTCAGGTAATACGTATATATTTCTTTAAAGTATTCAGATAAGTACTTGAACTTATTCAGAATATAATTAAGAATACTCGTATCTTACTGAATTAAATATCAATATGTTCAGTTAAGGAAACAAAGAAATAGATCACAATCGTTCTTGAGTGGCCTTTGACTTATCCAGCCAAAGTTAATTAAGGTATAGCACCCCTTGCCATTTTTCTGTGATGAGCAACATCTCTTCTGTTAAGATGACTTGGTTGAGTGCACTCCAAAACAGCCAACTTTACTTGGTATAATTAATGGGGTAGTGCACTCCAAAACAGCCAACTTCAGTCTTCTGACGAGACCTGGTTGTTGTATTTAATGTGGTAATGCACTCCAAAACAGCCAACTTCAGTCATCTGACTAGAACTGGTTGGTATAATTAAGGTGGCAGTGCACTCCAAAACAGCGAACCTCAGTCATCTGACTAGAACTGCTGCGTGTATTTAATGCAGCTATTCAGTTAAGTTGGCGAGATTGAGTGGACTCCAAAACAGCCAACTTCAGTCATCTGACTAGAACTGGTTGTTGTATTTAATGTGGACTCCAAAACAGCCAACCTCAGTCATCTGACTAGAACTGGTTGGTGTATTTAAACAGCACTCCAAAACAGCCAACTTCAGTCATCTGACTAGAACTGGTTGGTGTATTTAATGTGGTAGTGCACTCCAAAACAGCCAACCTCAGTCATCTGTCTAGAACTGGTTGGTGTATTTAATGTGCTAGTGCACTCCAAAACAGCCAACCTCAGTCATCTGTCTAGAACTGGTTGGTGTATTTAATGTGCTAGTGCTCTCCAAAATAGCCAACTTCAGTCATCTGACTAGAACTGGTTGGTGTATTTAATGTGGTAATGCACTCCAAAACAGCCAACTTCAGTCATCTGACTAGAACTTGCTGGTGTATTTAATGTGGTAGTGCACTCCAAAACAGCCAACTTCAGTCATCTGACTAGAACTGGTTGGTGTATTTAATGTGCTAGTGCACTCCAAAACAGCCAACCTCAGTCATCTGTCTAGAACTGGTGGGTGTATTTAATGTGCTAGTGCTCTCCAAAACAGACAACTTCAGTCATCTGACTAGAACTTGCTGGTGTATTTAATGGGGTAGTGCACTCCAATACAGCCAGCTTCAGTCATCTGACTTGAACTGGCGCGTGTATTTAATGTGGTAAACAGAAATCCTAATACCCAATTTTTCTTGAAATAATACCAATAATTTAGTATACACAAGAATAAAAAAATATTACCTCAAAATCAAATTGCCGTGGCTTTTTACTGAAAAGCTCTTTTTTTTTTGCTGTAAGGTTTTGTCAGTAAAGTTGTCAGTTATGTCAATATTTACTTTAGATTTTTTTACTCCATGCTTTCACTCTTCTTCTACGATGAAAATTATTTTTTGACTTAAATTTTGAATTGGAATGATTTTTATGTTTAGACAAAAGATTAGAAAAAAAATGATAAGAAACCCGAATAGAAATGATAATATTGACTTTGAATAAATATTATGAAGAGAGAAAGATTAACTTTGATGAAAGAGAAAAAAATTGAAAGAAAGCAGGAGGATATTTACTTTACCTAAAAAATGCGGCTTTTAATAATATATTGTCAGATTATCGAAAGCACATAATATTACGTATCGACTCGAATATCAAAAGCACATAATATTACGTATCGACTCCAATATCGAAAGCACATAATATTACGTATCGTCTCCAATATAGAAAGTACATAATATTTCGTATCGACTCGAATATTGAAAGTACATATTATTACGTATCGGCTCCAATATCGAAATCACATAATATTACTTATCGACTCCAATATAGAAAGTACATAATATTTCGTATCGACTCGAATATTGAAAGTACATATTATTACGTATCGGCTCCAATATCGAAATCACATAATATTACGTATCGACTCCAATATCGAAATCACATAATATTACGTATCGACTCCAAAATCGAAAGAACATAATATTACGTATCGACTCCAATATAGAAATCACATAATATTACGTATCGACTCCAATATCGAAAGCACATAATATTACGTATCGACTCCAAAATTGAAAGAACATATATATTACGTATCGACTCCAATATCGAAAGCACATAATATTACGTATCCACTCGAATATCGAAAGCACATAATAATTAAATATAGCGGTGATAGAGGAAACTCATGTACTTTCGATGCACCATACATGATTACAGCTCATCAAGTGCTATAAAAGATGGTTGGTAAACATTTTTTTGAAGTTATACTTCTTAAGGCGCGTTATGAAAAAATAATGATTGAAATTTTATTTTTCTGTAACGGAAGATTTTTTTCGCCCACAACTACTTATCCGATTGCAATGAAATTTGGCACAGTTGATGGGTGTATTCCTGGGAAGATTTTTGTCTAGGTCATCCTCTATTGTTAAGCTCCACAGTGTAGGGACAAACAATGGATAGGTGACAGCAAAAAAGTTCACGTTTTTCGACCTAAATGATATTTTTTTCATCTCCCAAACTTCAAATATCTCCCATGCTGATTCTAGCGTATAAGACTGCCACTTATTGTCACCTTTATCTTTGGCTACTCAATTGTCCCCACAATAAATCGAATAATAATCGAAGATTTTGTAAACCTTGAAAATGTCGATCGAACCCAGTTCTCCTGGGTGCAATTCCAGTGTGATGACCTCTAGACCACATAGGCTGTTAGTAAAACTAAGGTATTTAAATAATTCGTACAATATTCAATCCTGTGGATGACATGAAAATATTGTGATTCGAAAAATTCACCTCAACGTAAGAAATTGAAGACTGATTTCAATCAAAAATATATAAAATCAATGTGATTTTATGTAGCACTCACATAAATGATCTAAATAGAAATCTGTCATTTCATAATATTTAAAAAGGTTCGGGGAACATTGGTGATAAAAGAAAAGGATACAAGAGCCCGAAAATGTACACCCGANATCCCCCCCCCCCCCTTCATATACTTACATGATGCTTATGAGAATTTATTAAAGAATGCATGTTACAATGTCCCGATGGAAAGCTCTGGCCTTATTACTACTTATTTTCTCATTTCTGTTCCCCAGTATTATGAAATACCCATTTAAACATGCTCCGACCAAGAACAAAATTCGACTAAAACAATTTTATTCTTTTTAACAACCTATATCAAACTCTTATTGGTTCAAAAGACTTTCATACAAGTACTCATGGAGGCCTGTCCAATCTGTCCATACATAAATACAAATTTCCCTTGCGTTCTCTCCACTCCATTAACAGGACGAAAGCTAAAGTAATAATTTGTTACTAAACGTCAGTAAAAATATTCTTGTAGGAACATAAAAAAACATCAATTTTATTTTATCGTCAATAATAAATTGTAAATGATTGAATGGTATGAAACCAGGGCCGCCCTCTACATTGTCTGGAACACATGAGGCGAGAATTTTGTAAACACACAAGTAGGTAGGTATACGCAAACATGTTTACTTTTCAACCGTACAAGGGCGGCGCGGCGGCCAAGGGATGGTCTCCAACAATATTTACACTCTGATGAATATCGTTGAAAAAATACTTCCCTGATGTAACGTTTTCAATGTTTATTTAAGACTTAAATTCTATTACATTTTATTGAAGAAGGTCCACAGTATTTTAGACATATAACTACTTATGCAATATGCATGTTGTTTTGGATTCTTGACCAATAAATTCTATTACATTTTATTGAAGAAGGTCCACAGTATTTTAGACATATAACTACTTATGCAATATGCATGTTGTTTTGAATTCTTGACCAATAAATTCTATTACATTTTATTGAAGAAGGTCCACAGTATTTTAGACATATAACTACTTATGCAATATGCATGTTGTTTTGGAT
>CM022875.1:41101364-41117956 GCA_012654025.1 Pachypsylla venusta
TCATGGAAGAAGAAATAAATGCAAGAAGAGGTGGTAAGAAATAAATGAAAAGAACCTCATTGAAGAAGAAATAAATGCAAGAAGAGATGGTAAGAAATAAATGAAAAGAACCTCATGGAAGAAGAAATAAATGCAAGAATTACAAAAGCCACTCGATGCTATTTTTCTCTAGACAACCTATTTCGATCCAAACATGTATCTAGAAGATCCGAGATAAGAATTTACAAGACTGTTATTCTGCCTGTCCTGCTGTACGGATGCGAAACGTGGTCACTAACAACGAGAACAGAACAAATGCTGCAAACATTTGAGAATAAGTTTTTGAGACGAATTTTTGGACCCACACGGGATGAAGATACAGGGCTGTTCAGGATTAGGAAAAATAGAGAAATATGGGCATTATATGAGGATGAAGTTGTAACAGCAAATGTGAAAGGCAGACCCATGAGATGGGCGGGACATGTGGCGCGAGCGAGCGAAAACCTAATATTAAAGAAAAATTTTAAATTAAATTACGAACTAACAAACAAAAGAGGACGAGGAAGACCGAGGAAACGATGGAATGAAAAAATTAAAGAATGGTATAATGAAATTAAAACCCCTCAGGGGGATGGAGAAGAATGGTTTCAGATAGCTCAAGATCGAATAAGGTGGAGAAGACTCATAGGAGTAGGTTATGGACCCTCGCGGCCTGTATAACCAGATAAGAAGAAGAAAACATTAGGAAAGTAAAAGAAATTCCCATGTGGAAAGAATCACTCACATTCCCTTTGAATTTCAGGCTCCAGAGAAGAAGATTCGATATACTTGGCACCAAAGATATTGAAAATAACAACACCTTCAACTACAAGTTATGGGACCAAACCCTTTCTATAAGGGGGACGGAGAAAAACATCTCTCGATCAGACCATTGCAATTACGGCAAGCTGGACGGTAATTCAAAAGAAAATATACTTGTCACTTGTCATAATAGATCTAAAGGGAAGTCGCAATGATCATTGCACTCAGTCCCCTCAGACACCTGCGACCAGTTTTATAATAATAATAATAAATAATTTCAGATTCTAAAAATAATGCTGAGTGAAAAAGCAAACGGTCAATAACTCAGAAATCTTTTGCCAAATTATATATTAATATAACCTAATTAGACAACGATCATACCACATTGAATACACCAGTTCCCGTTAGATCCACTGAAGTTAAGCAACGTCGAGCGTGGTCAGTACTTGGATGGGTGACCGTTTGGGAACACCACATATCGTTGACTCTTTTTTCCGGCCTAACCCAGGCTGCATGAGTTCAATGTGGGTAGCTATTTTGCAAGTTTCCAGCGAGTGGAGGGTAAAATCCCCGTCTTGAATTTAAAAAAAAAAATATATATAACCTAATTAATTATTAAAAATTGCGCGGATACGCGTCTGATTAAGCATATTTTCTACTGAAATGAATATTTATATAAATATGTCCTTGTATTTTTTTCCGTCCTTTGATGACATTTCTAAAAAAAATATATTTTTAAAAAAGTGTTGAATTTCTGAAAATATTTCCATTTATTATTCTTCATAGTGTACTTTACTTCAGAAAAGCTCAAAACTCAAGGGTATTTCCAACTCAAATGCATGAACAGTATCATTCTTGTGTCGCTTTTTTTTACGTTGAAAAGTGTCTGTTTAATTTAGAAAAATGTATGTAAAAAAATAATGGATGTTGCTTTTTTTTTTTACTTTTTTATATTTAATTGGATTATTTATGTAACTTTACATTTCAAATTGTTCTCTTCTTGAAAAGGTACTTTTATAAATAATATACAGACTGGCCCAGGGATCGGAGGTCAATATCTTGAGAAGGATTTTAACTTTCCAAAAACACTGAAATAGTAGGGAAATTGAGCAAAAGTGATTTTTTTTTCTATTTTCAAAATTATGATTGAAAAATCTCCGCTTGAGATTAAAAGCAGGAGAAAAACGCCTCGATTATGTTTCCAACGATGTAAATATTATGTCAATTTGAATAAAAGGTCATTTATCTGAACCTGAGTGGATTGGATATGAAATCCACTTAGGTAGTATGATTTCAAAGGTAAAAAAATAAACGATTGGTTTTAATTATCGGGGCTGAAAGCTTTTCTCTCTTTTCTCTCTTTTTTTTACATTTTTGATCAAGATCTAAGAGCTATAGGGCAAATTAAATGTATGCGACTTTATATAGGTCCAGCCCTTCTAAATCTAACATATTTTCTTCTTCTTTTTTAATTTCACTCTTTCCCAATTCTATTTAAGGTCGGCGCTGATTTCCTTAATTCTACCATGCCACAACCTTTTGTTGGGTGCCTACTATATTTAGCTGCATCGCTTTCCTAATACGGTTACCCTAACTAGATTCTCACAGTATCAATTAATACTGCAGAGAAACTTGGTTTTTGCTGACGATCACTCGTCATTGGTTTGAAGCAGAGTCTTTTAAAGACTGGATGCCCTTCCTAACACCAAATCGCCTTGAGGCCTGCCATGAATATTCCCAAATTTTGAGCTTCCCTTTTAGAATATAGTTTTACTCTGTTTTTAAATTTGAAACGGTTTTTTTGATGAACCGCATAAAAAAAAAAAAAAAAAATTCATCAAAAATAGCCTTTGCAACTTTGAGTATACATCATAGAGTCCTCGTGAGATCAAATCTGCATGGTTTCACGATGGTTAACAGAGGTTATTATTTTTGTTATTATTTTTTTAAATATTAATCATTTATTTTTATTTAATTGAATTTACAAAGGTACTTTTCTAAAATTTTTATATCTTCTAAGAAAATCTTCATAGAAATTATTTAATTTTCGGACCATATTAGGCCAACCGCGGCCACATATTTTTTATTTATTACTATATTCATTGACATAGTAAAATATACAAATATACAAGGTGTCATTTTAAAAGAGGTTTTACAAAACTAGTAGTAGCTATAGGTATTTGACTGAAAAAAGTCAGGGCCAGTTTAGATTGAAATGTGAATTTTATGCCCCCCCTGTAGGCGATTGAAAGGTTTGTTCGGGCAAAATTTGAACTTTCAAATACAATAAAATAATTAGTTTTTAACTGAAATTTTTCAATTTTAGTGGATGTGCCTTTCACCATTCTGCCCATTATTATCACATTTTGGTTTATTATTTTCAATAATGAGCCTTAGTCGTCACGAAAAAAAAAAAAATACCCTTCCTCAATTTTTTTCTATATGAATACTGCATTTGAATTATACCATATTTTTAATGTCCCATATGGCTCTATCATAGATAACCATTTGTATTGACTATCATATTGAGATGGAGTTGGAATAGCACAATTCAGTTCCTCCCTTTCCTACAGACAAATAAAACAGAAAGAAATAATTACAAATCCGCAGAAAATATTTTAGCAGTAAATTTTTTGCGAACTGTAAAGTATTATTTTCATGCTATCCTCTTTGCATCCCTTTTCAAATTACCTACCAAATGAACATTATAATTTTTTAGAACAAAATAAAAATTCATTTGACCGAATGAAGTGGGGTTTAGTTTTATCTCCACGATTTCTATTTAAACGTCTGTTTGTCCAACAATACCTCTCAAACGCCTTGTCCCACTTTGATGCAACTTGATATGCATATTCACTAGGCTCAAGGAATCAGCTTAATAGTCTGGATCATAATGAGCTTTGCGGAGCACGGCAACTAATTATGCATATTCATTATGCTCAAGGAATTAGCTTAATAGTCTGGGTCTTAATGTGCCATGTGGAACACGACAATGGTTTAAAATTTGACTTCTCAAAATAACTGACGCCCATAATAAATGACGAAAAGAAACCATAATATACACATAATATACATACAGTGTATATATACATACAGTGTGTCCCAAAAGTCCGAGAGCACCTGAATATCTTCTGTTCAGCTCTATGTGGAGTTTTGAAATTTTGCATGGTATTATATCCCAAATTAACCACCTGATGGTATGACCAATTTTTCAGGGGCGGGTCCCATGTAGAACCCAGGGGGTCCAACTTTTGTTTTTTAAGTACGAACCCCCATTTTGTAATACATTTTCAGAAAGACAATAGAATTAGAAATACATTGCAAAATATTACATGTCTAGCGTGTTTGGTTTCAAAATGGCGGCCATTTGAAATTTCCTAGATATGACTTCCAAGAGTTTTTAAAACTAGGCGAATTATTTCTAAAAGTAGGCGAAGTGTCTAAAATTGGGCGAATTATGTCTAAAAAAACAGGTTCCTCGACATTTGTGTCCTATGCAATCATTTAATATCCCATTGCATATAATTCGCCTAGTTTTAGACACTCTTGGAAGTCATATCTTGGAAATAAATGGCCGTCATTTTGGAACCGAACACGCTAGACGTGTACATTTTTTTGTAAAGTGCTTCTAATTCTATTGTCTTTCTGAAAATGTATCACAAGACGGGGGTTCGTATTTAAAAACAAAAGTTGGACCCCCTGGGGACCACATGGGACCCGCCCCTGAAAAATTGGCCACACCATCAGGTGGTATAATTTGGGATATAATACCATGCAAAATTTCAAAACTCCACATAAAGCCGTTCAAAAGATATTCAGGTGGTCTCGGACTTTTGGGATACCCAGTATATCAATTATTGTGACAACCTTTTTTACGTTAACACAAATGCAAATCGAAAATATCTGCTAGAATAACTTTATTTTGAGCATAGCCTCAAAACAAATTTATACTAATTGATATATAATTAGGTTGGAGGGAGTAAGGACGCAAAAAGGGAATAAAAAGTAAGAAGTAATACACCTTGAGGGTATGAGTTTTTCTTGTCGAATTACCACTGGAAACCAATTAGACCGCCAGCTGAGTCATTTGGCATCCGTTCCCGAACTGTTTTCATCATTGACGGTATTCCTTAGTTTTTTTTTTTTTTTTTTTTTTTTTTTTTTTTTTTTTAATTTGGCTTAACGTCTCTTTAACATCTATTGGTCATTCAAGACGGGGGTTTTACCCTCCATTCGCTGGAAACTAGCAAAGCAGCTACCCACATTGACCTCACCCAGCCTGGGTTGTGCCGGAAAAATAGCCAGCATCACGAGGGCGCGAACCCACATGGCACAACCTTGTTGGACGTTGCTTAACTTCAATAATCTATTGGGAGCTGGTGTATTCAACGTGCCATAGACGCTGGCTACTCCTTAGTTTTTAATACGATATATTATATTTCTTTGTGTTTTAAAACATGTAAATTTGGAATAACTTTATAATAATAAATTATGCTCATAACCTGTTGAAGTTTTGAATACCATTGCTTCGTCATAACGAGGAAAATACAAAAGGAGATTTTGCCATAAATGTGTGTGTGTTTTTTTTTTCTCGTCTTTTGTGTTGATAGATAAATATATTCGCAAACATATCAACCGAATGTTTTGTAGGTACAAGCGAAATAAAGAGAGTGGATGAATGAATGAGTGGTTGACGAAGTCGAGTGGTGAAGCACAAAATAAATATTGTATTGATGAAACCATTGATGGGACATTAATATAAATAAATAAATAAAAATGAGAATGGGAAGGGGATAGTAGATCACAGGAGTTCTAAACACTGGGGCACGCCTGGTGTTATTGGTGCTGAGCGTTTGGAATTCGTAGAATGTAAAAACAAATATAAATGGATATTTCTTTGTGTTATTATGTCACAATTTTAGTGGGCATCATAGCATTACAAGGTATTCTCAACAATCACTCCAATATCACAAATCCTAAGCTACACTTTAACAATTTCCTTATAATGCTACCACTTGTCGCTATTACCGTAGCTACTCAATTGTCCTCAGGAAGCTGAGTTACCCCCAATTACAACCAGACCAAGTAGAAAATTTGAAAAAAAGCTTTATCAAATTTTTGACCCGTACAGGAATCGAATCCGGATCCTCCTTGGTGCAAGCCGAGTGTGATCTCCCACAGAGACGTTGGAATTCGTAGAATAAAAACAACAAAATAAATAAAAAACATGAATATAAATAGAAGTCCTGTGAACTTTTCCATATTTATTTAAAAAAGCTTATGAGTAATGTTATTCCGGGCAGGATTCGAACCCACAACCTCCAGACTAAGCGGCATTGGTCTTGAGAGTTGGAACCAAAAACTATTCACCAAATATTCTATGAACGTAATGTAAATCAAGTTTCATCAATATCGGAAAATAGCGGAACAAACAAACATTTTTTTTTTTTTTAATTTGGCTTAACGTCTCTTACATCTATTTGTCATTCGAGACGGTGGTTTTACCCTCCATTCGCTGTAAACCAGCTACCCACATTGACCTCACCCAGCCTGGGTTGGGCCGAAAAAATAGTCAGCATCACGAGGTGCGAACCCACGTGAACACCCAAATTTTACAACCTCGCTGGACGTAGTTAACTTTAGTGATCTAACGGGAACTGGTGTATTCAACGCGCCATAGACGCTGCAAACATTTAATATTGATGTTGAAACAACTATAATCATATTTTGTTCTTCCTTCAGCTTTTAGAAAACATGTAGCCTATGCCTATAGGATCACACCCTAGGACAAATAGGGTCCATGTCTATGGTAACACATTATGACTCTTGAAAAATTCCATAACTATACAGGGTGTTCAGCTACATAATCACGTAATTTAAAAAAAAAAAAAAATCAAATGATCTGCTATGTCTTTTATCCCATTGAGACGGAGAGGGGGCACGGGCCCCTAAATAATTCGCAAACCTGAGACTACATAGAAATACGTATAAATAACAAATCGTCAAAAATTCTGTCATCCGTCATAGCACTTTTTTCCGTCCTCACGCTTATAAAATTGCTTATCACCCTTATGAAACGTAATAGTGGTAAGCTCTACAGCTTTTAACTAATTAGGTATCGTACCTACCTCGATAAACATTGCATTAAAAAGTGCTGCCCAGGACTAGAACCTCCCGGTCTCTAGAATACGAGTCCCTCCCCTCCCCCCTCCACATTTTCTATTAGGTATATTGTGCAATTTTATTGTGCCCCCCAAAACAAGAGGGCTATATCCGTCCATGGTTATTTATTTTATTTTCCATGTCAATTCAAGTCCAACAACAAGAGAAAGCGGAAATTTTGAAATGAAACTTTTTCGACCAATTAGTTTAACCCTAGTGCAAGTCGAGTGTGATGGATATTCTGCCCTGGAGACATCGAAAAATCATTGGTATTTCATATTTTATTATTTTTTTGAAAAGAGAAAGGTTAATCCTAGCTTTGGACAGTTTGAACTTAAATTTTTGAACCCCTGAAAATGACAGATGAAAAGTATATAAACATGCTAGGTTTCGGAGTTGTGTAGCATAAAATGAACGTCTGGGGACTATCATAAAAATGTATAATATCATATACGTGAAACAATACACAGTAATACATTGGGATTCTGATATTTTTTAGAATATAATGTATTTATTTGAATAAAATGTTCCATTCTGGTAGACGGCTTGTGTTTTGGAGAAAGATAACACATTTTTTGAATGAATACTCGTGTATGATAATTTCTATTTTTGTTGCGAAATTTTTATGTGGGACTAAATAATTACGGATTCCCTAATTTCTCTCTCTTTCTTTTTTTCTCTCTCTCTTTCTTGCTCTCTCTCTTTCTCTCTCCCTTTCTCTCTCTCTTTTTCCGTGTAATATATAAAGGAGTGGCGGAGACAGTGAGCGTAATTATTAATAATAATAATAATAATTGTAATAGTAGTGGTATATATTTTTGTGTTCTGTGTTTTATATTCGGTTTGACGGTATACTACATACAGGCATTTATAATATTCTGTACAATAAAATAAATTGAATTGAATTGTAAATAATTGGGTGGTCCATTTTAATTGACGTAGTCTAAACATGTACAAAACTGTTGGGAATACAAAAAATCTGTTCTGATCAGAAAATGTCACGATATCAAGATTATTTCAAGATAAAATTTGTTTTAGGAAGACTTGTTTTTTTCATAATCGAATTCTGCTTCAATTTCTACATTCTATCAAATATTTTTTATTTTTCCTCCTTCAACTTCTACATTCTATCATATATTCTTATTTTTCCTTCTTCAATTTAAACATTCTATCAAATATTTTTATTTTTCCTCCTTCAATTTCTAAATTCTATCAAATATTTTTATTTTTCCTCCCTCAATTTCTCCATTCTATCAAATATTTTTTATTTTTCCTCCTTCAATTTCTACATTCTATCAAATATTTTTATTTTTCCTCCTTCAATTTAAAGATTCTATCAAATATTTTTATTTTTCCTCCTTCAATTTCTACATTCTGTCAAATATTTTTATTTTTCCTCCTTCAATTTAAACATTCTATCAAACATTTTTATTTTTCCTCCTTTAATTTAAACATTCTATCAATTTTTTTTTATTTTTCCTCCTTCAACTTAAACATTCTATCAAATATTTTTTTTTTTTCCTCCATCAATTTCTACATTCTATCAAATATTTTTACTTTTTCTCCTACAATTTCTACATTCTATCAAATATTTTTACTGTTCCTCCTTCAATTTCTACAGTCTATCAAATATTTTTATTTTTCCTCCATTGTCAGGATTTTGTACACTACAAAGATGCATGTGTGATTTTTCAAACGAAAGATCTCGACATTCTGAATAGGACAAACTTAGCAATGAAAAATTCGATAAAAATATTTTTTCCCAAATTTCAGAGCCTGAATGCCGTCACGATTTGGATCATGTTTTTATGGAAATATTTTTATCTCTGAAATTCGGATCCCCTGATTTTTTTTTTTTTTATTTTTTTATTGTTACCATTTGAACAAAATAACTTTCGTTCGATACGTCATACCTGAAATTTTGTAGATGAAATATTACCAACACTAAAATTAAATAAATATTTGATTGAATGTACTTAGAATTTGATAAAGATATCGATTATGTTTAAAAAAAAAGTCGATTTCAAAAACGAATATTGAAGATGTAATAAAGGATTATGAGAAGAAAAACCAAATTAATTGGACGACATATAATAAACTAGCTGTTTTACCCGTGCTTCGCTACGGGCTATAATAGCTGATAGAAGAATAAGGATAAATATGAATGTTCAAATCTGAAGTACAGATTTTTATAAACGTCCATTTTTTCCGCGGCTGGTGTTCCACTTGGACGAACCTACATACCAAAAATCAGCCACCCGAAATTTACCGGTACGGAGAAACAGCGATGAAAAGGTGATAATATTTGATGGGCGCGCCCTTTACCCCCGTGGCTGGCGCCCCAGTTGGAATATTAAAAAATCCTTTCTTATTGCACATCTAGAACATAAAGCGAACCTACATACCAAATTTCAGCCACCGGAAATGTACCGGTACGGAGAAACAGCGATGAAAAGGTGATAATATTTTATGGGCGCGCCCTTTACCCCCGTAGCTGGCGCCCCAGTTGGAATATTCAAAAATCCTTTCTTAGTGCGCATCGTATACCTAAGTGCGACCTACATGCCAAATTTCAGCCTCCTAGGACGTACCAGTGCGGAGAAATCGCGATGAGTGTTAAGTCAGTGTCTTTCTCTTTTATATATATAGATTAGTGTTTCGAGTGTAAACTTTTAGGAAAGAGAGCACGAGTCCGGCCAAGACAAAAATATTTGAAGGACTTATATCAAAAAATAAATATAAACTACTATGAAGAAATGAGAAGTGCCTATGGCATTGGCATTAAACAAAGGTACATTACTATCTTAACAAGGCATAGCCTTTAGTAATTGATGATTATGTTAAAGAGTATTGTAAAATGATATTCCTATATACTCGTATGTACGGACGATAATATTAGATTGTTTTGTTTTAATATCTTTGATGACTTTACAAGTTTTTTTTTGTTTGAAGGATTATTTTAAATATTTTAATTTTCGTCTTGAGACTTTTTCAAGAAAGTCTCAAGAGGAAAAAGAAAATAAATAATAATTTTCTATCTTTGTTACGAGTCCTAAAAGGCCGTGTATGAATCATATTTACTTTGCCTTGTTCATGCGTTTGTTGTTGCTCGTTCAAGCAAATTCAAAATGTTTATGTTGAAAATCTGAATGTTTTTTTTTATTATTTAAAATACAGAACAGTGTAAGCTTCTTTACTTGGAACATTTTCTCATAAACAAAACTCAAAGAGATTTTAAAGCTTGTTCTAAATGCACACATCAAAGTTTTGTAAAGTGCTTATGTTTTGTGTATTATTGATATACTCCTTCTTTGAGCCACCATTTTCTTTTCTTCCTTTCTTTTATTAGGAAGTATTATTTTAGAAAATCCCTTGAGCATCACTGGCTACTTTTTTTTTTTTTTTTTTNTGGCTTTTTTTTTTTTTTTTTGCTATCACTTATTCATATGGCGTATTGATGGATATTTTACTTTTTATGTGTTTCAATGTTATAAAAATAGAGATACAGTTCATATGAAGTAACCTTTTTGTTTCAAAATATTTTATGTAAATGCATGTTTGATGTTCATCTCTAGGACGTGTTCCTAACGTCAAAGTACTTCTCAACGTAAAGTCAACTTGATTTTGAATTAAGCAAAAAATGTTACCTATTTTTCTGACAATAAAATTGATTCAGTCATTCAGGATTAAATCCGATTTTTTTTAACCCAAACCAATACTACTCCCACAAGTCTTATACAGCTTAACAGACGCCCCCTTTATAAATCTCTGAGAAACGTTTTAAAACAAACTTCAGGTTTTAGGTTAATTATTATTATGCCTTTTTTTAATTTGGTTTAACGTCTCTTTAACATCTATTGGTCATTCGAGACGGGGGTTTTACCCTCCATTTGCTGGAAACTTGCAAACCAACTACCCACATTGACATCGCGCAGCCCGGATTGGGCCAGAAAAATAGCCAGCACCACGAGGGCGCGAAGCCACGTGAACACCCACATGGTACAACCCCGCTGGACTTTGCTTAACTTCAGTGGATCTAACGGGAACTGGTGTATACAACGTGCCATAGACACTGGCTATATTATGTTTTTAATACACATTTTATGTTGAATTTATCTATTTAGATTGAGAAGCGCAGCAGCGCTCCGCCCGCCAAGTCAAATACAATGAGCGTTGCACAAGGGATATAAGTCACAAAGTGCACTTTTCAGTCTCTCTGGAGCCCCGGGAAAAATATTTGGAGAGGTACATATGACCACAAGAAAGAAATTTAATATTAATTATATTTTCAATTTCATTTAGATCTATTTGTAGCCAACGATCATACCACATTGAATACACTAGTTCCCGTCAGATCACTGAAGTTAAGTAACGTCGGGTGTAGTCAGTACGTTTTTCTCTGAGGTCAATGTGGGTAGCCCCCGTCTTGAATGACCAATAGATGTTAAAGAGACGTTGAGCCAAAAAAAAAAAAAAATATCTCCTTCTTGGTATTCATGTACAGAATTTATATTAATCTCTCACGGTCTGTCTTTCTTCAATCATGGCCTCAATTTCTGCATCAATGAAATAATTTATTATTCTTATTAATAAAAAAAAAAAACTATGCTAACATAAAAAATTACACTAAAGGTATTCGAATAGCGTGCTGAAAGTTATTATTTTCATTTTATCAAATGAGATAAGGGGTGTGGCACCCTTTGACAAATTACAAACAATTCTTTTGCTTTAATTATACAGGATGTGTCAGAATAAAATGTATCAAGAATTATACGGAATTTAAGCACTTTTTTTTTTTAATTTGGCTTAACGTCTCTTTAACATCTATTGGTCATTCAAGACGGAAATTCAAGCACTGATTTCATGGATAATGTTGTAGAAAACATTGAAAACTGAGAAATGGAATTCGTGAGGCAAAAGTAGCTCAAATGCTCATATGGACACTCTTGGGTATCTAAAGAAATGGTTTAAGGTGTTAACAGATAACAGTTGGCCCATGATTTAGCAATTTCTATCTTTTTTCCGTTAAATTAGATACGGACATAAGAATTACAACATAATACAGGGTGCTGCTATTAGCTTTCCCACTTTTCAAAAAATCGTGGGAGGGGGAGTGATAGTGGGAGGAGCAAGGGGTTTGTGATATTCAACACGATATGACATCTAGTATTTAGTGGTCACAATGGTTTGGTCGAGCGTGCATCGTGCGTTCGTTGTCAAGTTGTTTTTTTTAAAAAGTGAACCATTATTGCCACTCAGAGGGCGTTCCGCACAAGGTATGGTTTGCACTCCACGGATCCAGTTATTGATCGAAAAACAATTTTGAGTAAAGTTCACAACTTTAGGACCACATCATCAGTTTTAGGCTGTATGGGGCTACTCATGTAGCTAATCGTTCTCGTGAGATTCCGCAGGACATGTTCCCCGGTCGCCGGATTTGAGTCCCTGTGACTTCTTCCTGTGGGATTACCTCAAAACTGAGGTCTTTAAACATCGCCCAAGGGTCCCAGGGAAACAATTAAAGGAAACAATTCTGAAAGAAATCATCCAAATTGATGCGGAGCGGATATGCTGACGAGAGTCATGGAAAACTTCCGCGGAAGACTCCGAAAGTGCATCACTCGCCAAGGCCGTTATTTGGACGACATTATTTACAAAACATAGATGAAAATAAACTAGAATACACAAGCTTACAGAATACAAAATAATTTTTCAAATATCTCATGTATGGAGTGTAAAACCTCCGTCTGGAATGACCAATAAATGTTAAAAAGACGTTAAGTCAAATTAAAAGAAAGAAAATGCCTATTCTGAATAGGTACAATATTGTANGCACCTTTGGGTTTATGCAGAATATGAAGAATGGACAGAAACCTCTGTGGAGTTGCTATGCATCGTTGTGATTATTTTGGAGAACCACTAATACTTTCTATGAGTTTTTATTTTTAAAAAATAGTAAAAATATTCTTGCCCTCTTTTAAAACACCGCCGGAGTCCATTTCAGTATTGCTGTAATGGTCATTTTAATCCGAAACTTCACTCGAAAGTGAATAGCTCAATTGATGACAACTGAACGTGTTGATAGCAATATAACGTGTTTGGTTAAATGATTTTGTAAAAATGTAAATGCATATTTTTTTGTGTCACAATGTTTGTGGGCATCATAGCATTACAAGGTATTTTCAAGATTCACTCCAATATCCCTAAGCCTAAGCCACACTTTAACAATTTTTACTTTTATGTAATGCTACCATTTGGCGATGTTACCATAGCTCCTCAATTGTCCTCAGGAGGCTGACTTACACCCAAACACAACCAGACCAAGTACAAAATTCGAAAAGACTTTTTCAAATTTTCGACCCGTCCTGGAATCGATCCCGGAACCTCCTTGGTGGAAGCCTAGTGTGTTCCGCACACTCTCACCGAGACGTCTAATGATTTTAGTATTTAATGAAGGGAATTAATGGAGGAATGATTCACTTTTAAATTTTTTTCCATTAATGTCTACACCCAGTAGATAAGGTAGGAATTATATTAAAAATGTTCATGACAACAAAATTAATTGAATTTTCCGGAACACTTTTTCTTGTGTATCTACTTTATTACTTTCATGAGATAGATATAGCTATATGATTAGCTACATATTATATCAAATACTACAACACACTCTAATCAGTTAATAATCGTAAAGATATAAAATTGTTTTTATGAATTTCACCACTTGTTTCTCTTGGATCCATATAAATAGTGAAAGCATATCATTCAAAAATATATCGAATTTTAAACATATCGTTACACAAATATATCGATATATCGACAATAAATATCGATTTATTAGAAATTAGAATTTTACGAGGTGAATTGAAAATTAAAATTCTCGAATTTAGGAGTGCTGCAAAAAATGTAACAGTCTTGCCAATTTCTAATCGTCAAGATTTCAAAGGGGACAAGTAGGATCCCCTAAACCTAAAAAAAATAACTTCAAATTTTATCGATATATGAAACGATATATAGTGAAAATTATATCGATACAAGGGAAGAAAATTTATAGATATATATCGATTTTCGATATATCGTGCTATCTCCACTTATAACAAACATGTCCGTTTGGATACTTATATTAGACATGTCCGTTCTGTGTGGAATAATAAGTAGCCTATGGCACGGCCTACCATACTGCATGTCGTAGAATGACAGATCATCCCCTCCCCCTCCCTAACTTTTGAACGGGTTGGAATTTTTTAATTTGAAAAGCTCTATGGATAGGAAAAGTACCATGGCCAATCAAATGTTTATGGTGAAATCCAGGTTCAACCCCCCCAGAAGTGACTTTCATTGACAAAAAGTGTCAATTTCCACCAGATTTTCTACCCGAAAATGGACTTTTTATAAATGGCCAATTTTTAACTTCCAGGAGAAAAATGAGATTTGACTTTGTCCTCTTACGACACTGATGAAAATAAAAATGTACACTTTTGATGGTTTAGATAGATGGAAAACCTTTTTTGGAACACAATAAGAGAACTTTCAACTCAAAGTTACATAATTAATATCGTTATACAGGGTGTAACAAAATAAAAATTTAGACCCCTCTAGTTCCACCCCTGATTATTATTATTTTTATTTTTTTTTTTGAAAAAATTAAAAAGTAATTTTTTCCTTATTTTATTTGTACTCTTATTTGAACAAAAAATATTTATGTTTAAATTTCATTTTTATTTTTTTATTTATTTTTTTAATACATTTTATTAACTTCAAACAAGAATTAACTTCAAACAAGAAAGAGAAAGATAGAAAGAAGAGGATATAAAGAGTGAGGAAAAAAGGAAAGAAAGAAAGGAGAGACAGAGAGAGAGAAAAGTTAACTCAAGTTAATTCCTGGGAAATTCTCTTCCACCCAAACATTTCTTGAGAAATCGACACTTTTTGTCAATAAAATTCACTTCCCGGCGGCGGTTCTTGTATCTCACCCTAACCATTCGATTGGGCATGACCCTATTCCTATACCTAGAGCTTTTCAAAATTCAAAAATTCATATTAGCCGATCAAAAGTTAAGGATGGGTTGCCAGTCGCTCTAGGACAGGGATTTCCAACTGGCGGCCCGGCAGTACATTTTGTGCGGCCCCTGAAGCTTCCGGAGAATTTAAATCTTTCGTGCAATTATTATTATTATTTTTTTTTAAAGAAGTAAACTTCTCAGGATTTCAAGAGAATGTAAAAGATGTGCAAGATGATTTCAAGAAAAGGTTCAAGGACTTTGATGTTATGAAAAATGATATTGGCCTTTTCAGTAACCCCATGAATGTTGACATTAAGAATCAAGATACAAATTACCAAAGGGAATTGTGCGATTTACAGGCGGACACTTTCTATCAAACAGTACAATTGCGTGTACTAGACTTTTTCAAGCTACTACCCAGAGATCGATTCCCAAACCTACGACAATTTGGTCTAAGTATCGTCTCCATGCTCGGCAGCTCATACATATGTGAGAGTGTTTTTTCTTATTTGAAACATATAAAAAGCAACACTAGAAATCGTCTTTTGCAAACATCTCTGCGACATCTTTTGAGATTGAATACCTACTAGGTTGACATCATGTTAATGATGCAGCAAAAGTACAACATTCTTATTAATTTAATATAGTTAGGTAATATCCAATAATTCAAGTGCCCCCCCCCTATATTTGCACGTGCGGCACGCGATTAAACGCCAATTCTCTTGCGGCCCCATACACACACAAATTAGAAATCCCTGTTCTAGGACATTTTATATCTATTCATATCGATCCGTTGCTGCATGACATTTGTGTGTTCTCTGTTTCACAAACATAATGTCAGTAAACTGATAAATTAATGAAGGTTCAAAATTACTATATCTTCACTTGACTAAAAAATATTAAATATGTTAAAGAGCTAACTAGTTTCATCCTCTCCTGAGAACATCATCGGAGCTAATGTCAGAGAAATTAAGATAATTTCTCAGACACTAGCTCCGATGATGTTCTCAGGAGAGGACGAAACTAATTAGCTCTTTAACATCATTAATATTTTTTAGTCAAGTGAAGATATAGTAATTTTCAACCTTCATTATGGTATTACTTGACATAGTATCCCAATTTAACCAACTGATAAATTGTTTTGGTTGGTTTAGTGATTTTCCAAATAGTAACTTATTGGATCACCTGTACCTATCCACCTGTTTGGCTAGGTAGCGTTAATAATGGAAGGCAATTTGTACCGACTATGAAATAGAGAGTAACTCTTGGTAACAATATGAATGGCTCTTATATTCCTCTAGCAGAGTACCCGAACTTCATTTCGAGACGATCGATGAGAGAAACATGATAATAAATCTGACTCTCACATTAATAATCACATCACCGAGGTACAACCTTTTAAACGCGATCAGAACATACACATAGATTTCATATTACCCACACGTGTATTAACCTATTATATAGAACGTGGGGAGTAGTGGGGAGTAGTAACGGGTTGTTAAGCTGTGTAGAACGTGTTGGGAGTAGTATTAGGTTAGGTTCCAAAAAAGGATCCTCCTGAGTTTAGGCTAGGTCTGCGACCCAGTCTAACCTTGCGCAGACTTCAACACGCATTTTATTTTTTTTGGAACCTAACCCAATACTACTCCC
>CM022875.1:41132596-41143052 GCA_012654025.1 Pachypsylla venusta
AAAAAAAAAAAAAAAAAAAAAAAAAAAAAAAAAAAAAATAAACAAGTGTTTCTATTTCAGTGTCACGCAGAAAACACTTTTTGAAAGTATCAATTCACCTGTATACAATAATACAGTAGATTTTTAGTAGTGCGATTTAATTTTTTTTGTACATAAATTGAAATTTTAAATAGGTGTACATAAGCCAACGATCATACCACGTTAAATACACCAGTTCCCGTCAGTTCACTGAAGTTAAACAACGTCGGGCGTGGTTAGTACTTGGATGGGTGACCGCTTAAGAACACCACGTACCGTTGGCTCTTTTTTCCGGCCCAACCCAGACTGATATTGGTCAATGTGGGTAGCTGGTTTGCAAGTTTCCAGCGAATGGAGGGTAAAACCCCCGTATTGAATGACCAATAGATGTTAAAAAGACGTTAAGCCAAATTAAAAAAATAAAAAATAAATAATTGTACATACCCTGCTTTTTACTATTACCTATTATTATTTGTGGTTTGTGTTATGTGTTAACTAGTTGAGTAGAGTTTTTAATAATTACATTTTTAACTAAAATAAGCTAGGTGGGTTTCACCAAGAGACTTAAATGTTAACAGGTAGGTTTTCATTGAACCGATCAGGTCGCAGATAAGTATTTTTTCCTACTGTCGGTCAATGAGATTTTTGCTTGTTACCTAATTCTAATGGTAACTTTGAAACAAGACCGCATGATAGGGGGGAGCCGCAGTTTTAGGCAAAACATTTGAACCTAAAAGAAAATCACCCAATATAGAAAATCACGCGCATTTCGAAATCTCGTCCAAGGAACCTATCAGTCACCAGCCAGCCCTGCTTTAAAAAGTGTCTTTGTGAAGCCCTATATTAGTTTCTACTTTTAGGTTGTCCCAGTGCCCAGCCCTCCCCGAAAAAAATCCTGTGTGCCCCTGGTAAATAGATAGCTTATTGTGCGACATTTCAAAATAAATATAATATATTTTTTTCATGTCCAGGTAGTATTATGAACTCTAGACAGTAGTTTAGGATATGTTTAGATGAACGCGCGGTACCGCGCCGTACGACGAATCGCGCGGCACAAGATCTGTCTAAATAGTGCATATTGTCTACATGACCGCGCGTTACTAGTTCTACAAACTTGTATCGATTTGTTCATATGATCCCGCGCGGTCATCTGAACATAGCCTTATGAATCACTTCGTAGCTCTGATGATGTTTTTTTTGCAGGAACCGGGATTCGAACCCACAACCTCCTGACTAAGAGTCAATGCTCTTAATTCCTACTTTAAGCCAATTGTCTAGATTGCAATTCTGAATTATTAACTCCTGACACTAATTTTATGTCTAGGTGACAACTGAGGCATTCTAGGCACCAGTTGGATTTGCAGGTAGTAATTTCGGAATAATGGACTCTAGACAGCTGATTTCTATAAGTGCACTTCTTATTGATTTCTTTTAAGAGGTCACATGTAAACTCTGCAGTCTGATGAACAACAAAAAACATTTTTTTTTATTTTTTTTTTTTCAACAAAGAGACGATTAAAATTACAATTATTATGCCGTTACGAAAATAATACATTGAGAAAAAAAATTAATTTTCAAAACAAAAAAATAAAGCTTCGAAAACACCTGCTCCTGCAACGCCATTAGCTTGATTGTCTTGTACTCTAGTTGATTACTTAAGTGCAGAGTGTCAGAAAGTAGAAAAAGCATTGTCTCTGGAGACAGTCTTCCAATGATAAATTCTCCACAACAAGTTTTAGACATTAAAAATAGATTTTTCTCTTTTTTTTTCATATTATTTCAGAGCACACAGTGGAAAACAATATGTTGCCTGACTGAAAGTTTACCTTTGTCTCTCTATACGTCATTGTCATTGTTTTCCAAACCGAACTTTTCTGTTTTTCTATACTTCTTTCTTCTCATCAATTCTCCTTTGTTTTGCTTCTTGTCAGACTTTCTATATACTTCTTTCTTCTCATCAATTCTCCTTTGTTTTGCTTCTCGTCAGACTTTCTATATACTTCTTTCTTCTCATCAATTCTCCTTTGTTTTGCTTCTTGTCAGACTTTCTATATACTTCTTTCTTCTCATCAATTCTCCTTTGTTTTGCTTCTTGTCAGACTTTCTATAGACTTCTTTCTTCTCATCAATTCTCCTTTGTTTTGCTTCTTGTCAGATTTTCTATATACTTCTTTCTTCTCATCAATTCTCCTTTGTTTTGCTTCTTGTCAGTTTTTCTATATACTTCTTTCTTCTCATCAATTTTCCTTTGTTTTGCTTCTTGTCAGTTTTTCTATATACTTGTTTCTTCTAATCAATTCTCCTTTGTTTTGCTTCTTGTCAGTTTTTCTATATACTTGTTTCTTCTCATCAATTCTCCTTTGTTTTGCTTCTTGTCTGTTTTTCTATATGCTTCTTTCTTCTCATCAATTCTCCTTTGTTTTGCTTCTTGTCAGTTTTTCTATATACTTCTTTCTTCTCATCAATTCTCCTTTGTTTTGCTTCTTGTCAGTTTTTCTATATGCTTCTTTCTTCTCATCAATTCTCCTTTGATTTGCTTCTTGTCATTTTTACCGAGTACACCAACCTAATATTGGGTAAATGTATTAAGAAGATTCAAACTGTGATAAATACTTACCCTACATACAATTTTGAAAAAAAGTTTTTATTTTGTGAGTGCTCGACTTTTTTTTATTTTTGTAGAAAGTTCGTTTACAATAACGTTTAACAAAACTAAAATTGAACCTTTGTGAAAGCTCATATTGTCTTGATTTTTAAAAAAGCGCAAGGTGAGCACTATATACGATTAATTTCCTTACTTTAAGAGAAATTTTGTCTCAAACGAGATATTAGGCGTGAAGCATAAAAAAGTTAATCATAATATGTATTTTGATAGAATTTCCTAACTTTGTGATGTAAGAGTTCTCAAGTCTGGCACATCGTTTTTTTTTTTCATATATATCAGGGGTGATGTCCCCACAGGCCTTCTTAATACGCTCTTTGAGATCTTCGAGGGAGGCAGGTGGGGTTCGGTCAACAACCAAGTATAAATATCCCCATAAAAGATAGTCACATGGAGCCAAGTCCGGTAAGCGGGGACACTATTCCCGAGGACATCTTCTACCTATCCAGCTGGAACATTATTTTTTACTAAATTATTTATTTGGGACCACAGAAACTTATTTCTATGCATTTTTACCTACCATTTAGGTGCGGTCGCAAAGGGTCCATTTTCACATGTTCCACCATGTAATTCGTGAACGGTAAATCATAGAGAGCTCCGGTTTTCTGTAATGAACTCGTATTAACGAGTACTTTCAAATAATCCTAAACAGCGGGACGAGGCCAATTTTTTTTTACTCTAAAATGAATCCCCATAAAATCTAAGGGATATGTGTTTTTGTGTTTTCTTATATTTTCAGCAATTCTCGAGATACGGGGTGGGGTGAGACTTTATGGACACCCTGTATACTGCATATGGAGCTTCATACTAAAATTGACGTATGGAACCATTGAATGATAGATACCAGTATGTGTGTATCCAATCTATGTTGGGTCCACATGTGGCAGTGCGATGACAGTCTAGAGAGCACTTTTTATATAATTTAGTGTTTAGACGACATTGAGAAATATTGTAGGATATCCATCAAATGTGCAGAACCTGTATTTACATCAGCTCTATTTAAATTTGATTGGTCTGCGGACTGTCCGAAATCTGTTGACTGCTAGATCCATTTCCTCGCGGCATGATTTACAATACAAGTATGTATTACGAACATACTTCAGCCGAGTTTGAAGAATATTTTGAGTAGATAGTTTTTCTGGACGTAATATGGTAATACGAAGTAAAAAGAAAGTCGTGTGATGTTCATGACAGTTTCATGCATTTCATCTTGTTGACTTATTTTGTGTTGATAACATCTTCCTATCTTTTCTTTCTTTGTATCTCTATTGTTGTTATTTTTATTCTTAGTTGGAGATTAGGTGTCCCGGAGTGAAAAGACTTTTAACTTTTTCCTCTGTATGGAAAGGTATTCTATTTCTTAATTCATAAAAATGAAATATTACAGCTTCCTACAGACTACAACAGTTCAGCACCCACCTGTATTCTCTTTCTCATATTTTATTTTGTAAGAAGATTTTTTTGTGTAGGTAGGTACATTGCAAATGTTCTTCTATCTAAACTTGAATGAATTTTTTTTTTCAATTTGGCTTAACGTCTCTTTAACATCTATTGGTCATGGAACTTGAATGACTTCTAAAGTTTTTTCTTTACATTTTAATGTGTTTTTTTAATTTATTTTAATTGATTTAGGTAGGTACCTAACATAGATAATGATAGATCCTTGAACTAAAAATAATACTCCTCCACCGTTCTTCCGATCTCTTGAAATCTTTCCGTACACCACTTGCGGTTACGTATGCGCAAACATGTTCTTATTGACACTCACTTATGGTTCGACAACGGCTGGTCGACACTAGCCCATATTTGCAGGAATATTAATTTTATATTAGCATTTTAATTACTTATGATTTTCCTTTAAGGATGGGATTTTCGACTCACTTAGGTGAGTCGACATGACTCAATTCACAAATACTCGCAACGAGTGACAATTTTCAAAAACGCCTTATTTGATCAGAGAAACATAATAAAACTAATTGACAAAAGGGGCATCTACCAAATAAATCGGCGAATACATTAAAAAGATATCACAATCAATCGTCACCAGAATAAAAGAATATTTTCCTTCAGTAAACAACAAACACCCGGGAAAATATTTCTTACTTTATTGTCTTCATCAGTCAACTAAAAAAAGTTACTCGTAAGTCGACTCTTTGAGGAGTCGACTCATTTCAAAAAGATGATTCGACTCTTGAGTCAAATCATGAGTCCACTCGTGGATGAGTAGCTCATCCTTATTTTCCTTTAAACTCCTCAGCAGATCGTGCTATGGAAAGATGTGAAATGGTGATTTTAGGTGTTTCTTACAGATAGACGTAATTACTAAAAAAAAAAATCGAGAAACTCATAATTTTATTTTTACGACTATATACCAATATACCAATGCATCATACTATGAATTTAAATATTTTTTTAAAAAAATATTCCTTTTGTTCCAGAAAGCCCAAATGATTATTATTTTTATTTAGTGATCACACTACCAAAGAATGATAATAAATTATTGTTTTCAGTTGTTTTTGTCACCTTTTTATTATTTTCTCTTGACAAAAGCGAGCCTTTTTTTGTTACATAGCACACAGTATGGAAAAATTATGGAATATATTGAAAGACTGATGAAAAGAAAATGATAATTCTGAATAAATTATTAGTTTCTCATTCATTATGACTGTATATTTAGATTTTATTAAACTGTTGTTTTTTTTACGTAAAAAATCGAAACAGTATTATTTTAAACTGATTTGTAAATTAAGTTAAAACTTTTGTCAAGGTGATAAATTCAAGACGATGCCCACAGTGATATATTAACAATTCTAAATACGGGGGAAAAATACTCGAATCTTGGTGCTAGCCGAGAATGAGGCTTTCTAGTTATCCCATAGTCCCATAGGTTTGCACTTTCTAGTTGTCCCATAGTATTTTACATGGAAATTTGGAAATTTCGACTTATGGTTGGCATATCCTCCAGTCCCAGTAGAAATGATAGTGATTTTTGTTGTATTTTTAACGAGGATTCCAATAAAATCAATACACCTAAAATCGGTCGTACGGTTCTGGACTCAGAACCGATATAGTGGACTAAGGTTCCTTCATAAGTTCATAAGATAGTTGTTAGTACTTTTGATAATTTGTAAAAAATGTATGTAGAAAGAGTAGGGTTTTTTTCCTCAATTATAAGAAACTGTGTTGCCCCAAATAACAGTAATGTACATACCTAGTAATACAAAGCGCGGTGGTTCAAGTCATTTAATTTTTTCGTTTGATGAAATCTTGTTTAATCAAAGTGCATCAAAACAGTCTTGCTTGCTAGTCAAGTAAGGACACCTGTCTCTTGATTGGAAGTTCGGGTCCCGTCCGAGCTGAATTTTCCTCAAAAGGTGGAATAAATTCTCAGATTGACTGTTTTTTTCATCCTATATCTTCTTCTCTCCTCGGTTTCTGGTCGCTAATAATTACAATGTTCTAGCTCCCTCAATCAAATTGAAACCCCCCTCTCACTCCGCTCATGCATATCTAAGTAATCAATGGTTTTTCAGATCGATTGTTTTTTTGCTGACTGTTGATGACACGTGAAGTTGAAAATAATGATTCGCTTGCGTACTTCCGCGATTTGCGTGTAATCGCTACAGCAAAGATTTGTAGAAGATAGGTTGAATCGATGACCTTACACAGAAATCACACATCAATTATAATTTACTGTTTATGTAAGTAGTATCGATTTGTTTTCTTCTTATCGTGAGACAATAATAAACATAATTTTATTTAAATTATTACGGGTTTCTTAATTTTGTGGTGTGTTTTACTTTGATATTGCAAAAGATAATAGGTATGTCAACTAATTTTGATAAGTTAGAATTTGTGAAATTGCGGGTAACAATGCGAGGTAATATACCCATTATCTTTTGCAATACCAAGGATCTACAACTTCAGGTGTCATCAACAGTTAGTAGTCTTTAAAGCGCACAACCATTCACTTAGTTTTGTCATTAGGGGGGTTAGGGGGCTACAATTTGATAGAGGGATATAATAGAGGATTTGATAGAGGAAAACATTGTGATTATTAGCGTCCACAAACCGAACAGAGGAGAATATATAAAATGAAAAAAAAAAACACTCGATCTGAAAAATTAATTCCACCTTTTAAAGGAAATCCAACTCGAGCGAGAATCGAACTTCCGAGCAATTGTCCATATATCACTGGGAAGCAATACTGTTTCGATTCACTTTGATCAAACAAGATTTCATCAAACAAAAAACAGTGACATACTGGGAGGATATGCCAACCATAAGTCGAAATTTCCATGTAAAATCCTGTGGGACAGCTAGGAAGTGCAAACCCTGTATACATATTCTGCACTGATAAAGGTATCACTGCTGGAATCGACTAAATATTTTTTTTTTTTCTTCTAACAACTCATTAATTTCTGAGGTAATTATTTGAGACGAAGTTTTTACTGTCCTTTCTCTGGAAACTTACCATCCTCATTGATCTCATTCAGTTTTTACTCTCTATTCTCTGGAAACTTACCATCCTCATTGATCTCATTCAGTTTTTACTCTCCATTCTCTGGAAACTTACCATCCACTTTGACCTCATTCCGTTTTTACTCTCCATTCTCTGGAAACTTATCATCCACATTGACCTCATTCAGTTTTTACTCTCCATTCTCTGGAAATACCCAAATAAAAAAAAACTCTGGCTAAAAAAAGTATCCCTGAAGTAGGTACTGATTTTGGTTTAAACCAAATTTTGTCCACCCATAAAGTCGATCTGGAGCATAAGACAAGGAGGTTGATTACAAATCTACACATTTATTATTTTTTATCTACAGAGCTTCCCAGTGAATGGAAAGCAAAAGTTAAAAACAAATGATCATGGAGAAAAACTTCTTCTTCTTCTTCTTCTTCTTCTTCTTTGAGCTTTGTGCAAGATGTTGAGGAGTTCTGATGCTTCTTTGCACAATACAACATATTTCTCAAGGACACTTGAAACTTCTTTGTCCGAATCAAGCTTTCCACTCCTGAGCTTCCTGTTTTTATTCCATTGTTCTTTTCTATCTTTCAGATCCTGTTGGAGATTTAGATTTTCCTTATCGTAGAGTGGTTTTGTAAGGTAGGTATTATTGCACAGTAGTATATTACGAGAAACATTTTTATCAGGGCTGAGCAAACCTCTTCTTGATTCTTTGTGTGTTGATTGAAAACAGATAGTTAATCGCCTTGTTTTTCCCAGATTTAAGTGCTTTGTCCTTCCATCTCAACTTTGGCCTTTACCTTTTACCTGTATTAATTTTCCAATTTCTTAGCAATGTCCGATGATATTCAATAATCCAATATCCTCTATTTTCTTCTGCAATGAAAATAACCCAATTGTAAACATCATGAAGAGCTATCATTGTATTCGATGGTATACCCATATTTAAGTACTTTGTCTTTCCATGATACCCGCGCTATACAAAATACTTCTATAGGAAGAGAAAGTAAAAATTGTAGATCTACAATGAAACAAACCCAATTGTAAACATCATGAAGAGCTATTTTATTTATTTTTTAGATATAGCTATTTAAGTACTTTGTCTTTCCATGGTACCCGCGCTATCCAAAATTGCGGTTATCCTCATGATAGCGGAGGAAAAGCGAAAAAGGAAAATGCGTCGCATGTGTGGGAGTCGTCATTTTTAAAGAAAAGAAATTAATCCCTATAGATCGGCAGGTTACCTTGTAAATCGGATTTGCTTTCTTTATTTGTCAGTAAAAGTTGTCTCTAATTATTATTTTTAATCTCTTTGGTGTAGAGCTAACTGCCATATGATGAATGAAAAATCAATATTCTTTCCATAATGATGTTTTTTTCTGTTTACAACCAAAGTCGCACATACATACCTAATGATCCGAACACAGCAAAAATTTGTGTTATTTTTTAATTTATGAAGTTGTAAAATATTATTATTAATATTTTTTAAAAAAAATAACAAAACCAGAAGTNCCCCACCCATTTCGACTGACAACTTTTTGTGTTTAATTGTGTCTCAGAAATATTGGCCTACCCAAGGAACAACTTTTCAAATTCCACCTTGTTCGTTCAATGCTGAATGCAAAAACCCATAGAAAATCCAAAAAGAACATTATGTCCCTTCCTTTGAATTATAAAGCAAAGAATAATTCTCGAGTATTATAATAACTTTTAAGACTTGACAATTATTATTATTATGTAACAAAATCTATTGTCCTTAAATTTTAAAAGGAAAAATCCTTTTGTTATTTAAACTTTCTTAAGCTCTCTTTCTTAAATATTAAAAGATTTGAAAATATTAAATAATTTTAAAAAGTCACATAAAATATAATGCTGGAACAAAGGAAAATGTTCCAGAGATTTACTTGGTGATTTTTTTTAAAACAATATTTAGCATTAGCTCAAGATATGCTGATGTTTTCTTAAGTTTTAAGTATTTGTACATCCTTATAGAAGATTTTATAACTTTTTAATTATTAATGTTTACAAGTATAGAACGACCCCCGTGACATTTTTCTATCATTATAGCAATGGGAAAAGCTATATTATGGTACCGCATGTTCCCTAAGCAGATAAAAACAATAATATTCATGAAATACCCCAAAAAATTTAAAGAATTCATAAGAACACAAAAATAAAATCTCGACTAAACAAAAAATAGAACTAAGAAAATATAGTCCATAACACAACTTAGTTACATGACATGTACATTTCATGATGTACCTAACATGTAAACATGTAAGTAATTGGAACCCAAAGAAAGCGTCAATGGCACGTTGAATACACCAGTTTCCGTTACACCACTGAAGTTAAGCAACGTCCAGCGAGTTTGTACCATGTGGGTGTGTATTCACGTGGGTTCGCGCGCTCGTGATACTGGCTATTTCTCCGGCCCAACCCAAGCTGGGTGAGGTTAATGTGAGTAGCTGGTTTGCCAGATTCCAGCGAAAGGAGGGTGAAACACTCGTCTTGAATGACCAATAGATGTTAAAGAGACGTTAAGCCAAAACAATAAAAAAAAAAATTGGAACCCAATAGGAATGATGAGCTTCTTTTCAAAAAGAATCATGTACGTACCTACTGGTAGCAAAAAAAAATAAAACTTACAATAAAGTCCTTAGGGATGGAGATAATTGGTCAATGTAATGAAACATTTAATACATACAATATTTAGGAAAACCACAACAATAAAAGAAACATTGTTGAAGAAAGAGATAATGTAGGATAAAACAAGTTGAATAATATGAAGGTCTTTGTTCCATCTAGCAGAACACCAGAATTTAAAAGGAGAAAAAAAATATTGCAAAGGAAATAAAAGTTTTCCTAACAACAACTAGAACAAGTTTGTTAGAGGAAATGACCCTTGCAAAAACACAAGTAAGTCTTTTAATGCTTGAGACAAAAACTGGAAAAAAAAACTAATCTAAAAACTCCTCCGTTCAGGCAGATATTTTATATGCAGGAAATGTCTCAGGATTTTTATCGTTCTCTCCCTTATTTTCGAACTTTTTTCTTTTGTTTTTCACATTTAATATTTACGATTAGATTATTTTCGACTTATATTTTGTGGATAGTTATTTTTTTATCTGTATAACTTGTTGTTGAATACTTTTTTTTTCGAAAACAGTAAGAGATGCTTTTATCTTTTATACATACTCATACTGTGTTCTGCAATAGTATGTTCATTTTCTTGGAATTAAAATATTAAGGGCGCGAATGAAGTCGCTGACACGTTTTCATGGAATTCATAAATTAAAATAGAGATT
>CM022875.1:41162406-41172767 GCA_012654025.1 Pachypsylla venusta
AAAAAAAAATCTAAATTTCTTTAGAAGAGTTGCCAGACACTCCTCCCCTGTTCCAGACCCATCTCTTGAGGTGAGAACGCTCCCTCTAATGGCCAAAATGGTAAATAAAAAAAGGAATAATCAGCTGTTTTCACAATCTTGCTTCCAAAATTTTTCACGAAATAAAATACGAAGGAAACCTGAATAATCCTTTATTCAAATAAATAAAATTCGACTGATATTATTACCCAAAATTAATTGTAAGAAAAAATAAACATTTCATTTAGTTTTGGAAGACTTCTGTTGTCGTTGCTGAATTGGACTTGGCCACTTGCGACTATTGTCGCTGCTTTTTAGTAAAATATTCATTGAATTAGATTTGGCAACTTTTGAATGTTGTCACAGCTCTTCGGTAAAATATTAATTTAATTAGATTTGGCAGCTTTCGGCTCTTGTCACTGTTCTTTAATAAAATATTGCTTTAATTAGATTAGGCAGCCTTCGGCTGTTATCGCAGCTCTTTTGTGCAAACAATATCTATTTTAATTACATTCGACAGCCTTCGAGTCGCAGTTCTTTAGTTCAAAAGAGGTATTTGAAATAGATTTGGCAGCCTTTGGCTGTTGTCGCAGCTCTTTTTAGCAAGAAAAATTGAGGGTAACAACACGAGGGTAAGAACCTAGTAACACATTACTAACAGGAAAGGATGTATTCAACGTATCATAGACGCTGGCTGGAGAAATATTTTAATATGGACCTGCTACGGTAAAAGTAGATAATTGGTGATTGTATAAAATCACCGGTAAATGTAGGAAATTATTTTCAAATGTTTAATCGGATTTTTTTTTTTAAATATGCCGAGAATTTTTTATTTTTTATTTTATTTATTATTTTATCAATATAAGCGTTAAGATAAACGCCCCTCCCCCAGAGAAGTTAAGAAACGTTTTGATCGGCCATGCCTCGATTAAACTCTTGCACCATTCTTGAGAATAATTTCCTACATTTACCGGTGATTGTATACAATCACCAATTATCTACTCTTACCGTAACATACCTAATATAATAAAATAGTTAACTTAACAACATCGATGTAAAATTTTCAAAAGTTCAATAAAGTTTAGAAGAAGTAGGTACCTATATGGAATAACAGACAAAAAATAGTTCTTTAGGTAGCTAAGTAAAAGAAATAAACCTCTCTAAAAGTGTACAATGAAACAAAACAAATAGTATATTTAGGAGTTTAATTTAAAAGTTGTTAACACGTTTTCAAGTCTGAATACCACAGGGAAAACATGATCTTCCTTTTCCATGGCCTTTTCAAGAGCAATAGTATAGAATATTAATCTCTTATTTAGCAGAATTCACAAAAAATGACATCGATTCCTTTGACTTCTTGACCTTTTTCTATTTCCCAAATTTCATATATATTAATCTATTTCAGTCACTTGCTGTTCTTGATGAACATTTTTTTGTTAATAGATACCATAAGCAGGAGGTTTCGCGATTTGTGGTTGGGGGCGGTTTAGTGGGTCGACCTTCAAATCGGAAAATAGAGCACTCGTCTCGCCCAGGCGCTTTTTTCTTCAATCTGAGTCGTGTACGTCATTCCCACACTGTCTATGGGCACTCTGCTTATCTTCCTCCTAATTCTGTGTTCGGGTTCTCCAATACCTGGGGGTTTCCGTTGCCAGGTACTATGAAGGATTCGACCTCCGTAAGCACTAACTCGAAAAAAAAGGCACTAGGTGAATAGGACCTAAAATTCTATGAATATTATGAATGTGCATATACATATCAACTTAAATTTCATCGAAATCGAAAGAGACGTTGAAGACTAATCGTAGTACAAACAGACTAATATGGAAAAGTAGTGATGTTAGAACTTCACTTCGAATCGTAGTACAAACAGACTAATAAGAAAAAGTCGTGATGTTAGAACTTGACTTCGGATCGTAGTACACACAGACTACTAAGGAAAAGTAGTGATGTTAGAACTTCACTTATAATCGTAGAACAAACAGACTAATAAGGAAAAGTCGTGATGTTATAACTTCACTTCGAATCGTAGTACACACAGACTAATAAGGAAAAGTTGTGATGTTAGAACTTCACTTCGAATCGTAGTACACACAGACTAATAAGGAAAAGTAGTGATGTTAGAACTTCACTTCGAATCGTAGAACAAACAGACTAATAAGGAAAAGTCGTGATGTTAGAACTTCACTTCGAATCGTAGAACAAACAGACTAATAAGGAAAAGTCGAGATGTTAGAACTTCAATTCACTTCGGTCGCTCAATGATGTTGAAATTGGTCTCCTCAATAGCTGCCCTATTTGTTGCTACTTATTTCAAGGACTCTAACGTCATGCCATTCCTTAATTAGTATGTCCATCGAAATAATTTCGTATGTCCTTGATTTCCCATGGTTTCTTCTAAGACTATTCTCTCGGTGATTTTTGGTTTAGAGACACATCGTTGTGTTTTTTTCTCAACATATTCAAGGAAGGTATTTTATTCTAATTATTACAATTTTAAACAGTTTTGAAGAGCTTTATACAATTTTGTTTCGCAAAGTGGTCTTATTGATAAACCCTTATGAATACATACTAGTATTTTATTTTTATATCAGACCCGATTTCGTGTAAGAATTCGTCCCGGGTGTAGCGAATTCATCATAAAGGAATTAATTGTAAATGAATGCATACGGAAGAAACAAGCATTGGTTTTTATAAATAAAGATGAAATACACAACGCGGTTTTGTGCACAATATTCTCCCGCTAAATATGAATCTAGTGAAAAAATTTATTAAAAAAAATATTTCTCCTTTGCAGGCAATAGTTTAATTATTATTTATTATGAGCAAATTAAATACTCCCTAATTTTTATCCGCTTAGAGACACACTAACAAAAACTATCACCAAAACTTGAGAGAAAACTATTAATAAAGGCACAGGTTTCAAAAGAACATTATAGTCGAGCTGGGCTTTGGAGAATTTCAGTTTTCTTGAATGTACTATACGCAGTATTTTTTCCTCCATTAATACTTTCCTATTTTATGAAAAAAGAACGTTCAGCGGTGAATTTTAATGTGATCATTTTACCATTCCTTTCATCGATCATCTGGTACATTCACTGTACGGTTTCTATAGTGTCCAAGTAAACAGGGAAATGCCAATCTTTGACAAATATTGTATTAATTTAGGTCTCTGTATAGAATTCGCAATTTAAACCAGGTTGCTATCGCTCTGCAGTATACAGAAACAGACTCCAGTTTTCACGACAATCAGGGTCTTGCCTGCTTTGCTAAGAGTTTTGTCCGATTTGGGAGTTCAAAATGTTAATAAGCCTATCAAATTCCCTGATGCATCCCGCCCATAAATTAACACAGTCCAATGGATTATTTTGGCTTAACGTCTCTTTATTATCTATTGCTCATTTGAGACGGGGGGTTCAACCTCCATTCGCTGGAAAAACCAGTTACTCACATTGACCTCACCCAACCTGGGTTGGGGAAAAATAGCCAGCACCACGAGGGCGCGAACCTACATGGACAGCCACTTGGTAAAACCTTACCCAGACGTGGCCTAACTTCTATGATATATCTGGAACTGATGTATTCAAGGTGCTATAGACGCTGGCTAAGGAAATTTTTAAAGTCAGTAAAAGAGGTGAAATATTTTTTGAAAGGTATTCCAAAGCTATTGAAAAAAAACTTGTTTCTCCCTCACATTTTCTTCTTCTTTTCCACCTCTTCACTTATCTGTCGTCTTCCTATCTTTTATGGCGAGTTTATGATTTTTTTCTAAAGTCTAATCTTGTATTTTTTATAGCTTGTCTGAAACCATTAAGGTTCGTGTTTATCTTATTTACACGTTAACTCCAATTTATTTATTAGATACTTTTAAACTGAATTTGTTGAGAGAAAAAAAGCAAACAATTTCTTTGTAGGAAATAGCACCTTTTATATGTTTCAATCTGCACCAGTATCAATATTGATTTAATCGAACACATTTTGTTTTAGGATTTTATATTGCAGGAAAGCAAAGCGGATACAGGGGAGATAGGGTGTTACTTCTTAATTCAAACTGCTTCAGTGAATTAGTTTGTTGGGACGGTGGATTCGTAACTAACTCTATACTCGCCTCTTCTAAATACTGTCACAATAGATAAAAAATAATTTAATAAAGGTCGTATATAGTGATAGTTGCAATCAGTCCCAATAGAGACATGCAGCCAAAATAATTACATCTTTTTCATTAAAATTAATATTTAGTTTGTTTATTAGTGTTGGTATCTGGTGACTGTGTGGAATGGGAGGTAATTTGCAAAGTTGATGCAGTTGAGGTGAAGTAAAATATAAATTAAAAGTCTTTTCAAAACGGGAGGAGGAGACGAAACATGTCATCTCAATTTGTAAATTTTATAATGTAACCTTTAATTTCTTTATCTTCTGTACGTGTACAGGTGTACAAATGTGTATCTAACTGTAAAATTTGCAAATAAAAATAATTAGTCAAGTGAAAACATAGTCAATTTTATTATTTATTTGTTGATATAAATTAAAGTTAGACTTCTAAATTATATTCCATATCTCTGTCTTTAGGGTCGTCCAAATTGAGTGATGTATACATTTCACAGAACATCAATTTGGCCATCAAAATTAGTTACAATTTATTTTTTTAGCAGCAAATAATAACCGGAATGCAAATCACCCGTGTAATAATGTTTGCACATTAGAGATTTTGGTATTCATAGATTTAAAACGCTAAATTAACCACCAAAACGAGACAGATGAAGTTTCTGAATATTATCTTTCCATTGAGAGGAAATGAATTTGAAAATTTCAAATCAAGACAGTAAAAGGAGAAGGATTTATCTATAAAATAGCAGCTTTGGGGCTTATTTTGCAAAGTTTGCTAGCAACAGAAGCATACTATTATCAAACTCACATTCATTTATTATGTTTAACTGCTTTGAACCTTTTCCTTTTGGTTTTCATACAGAAAACCATACAAACGTATTTTTTTTTTTTTTTTTTTCCCCCCCCCCCCTCAAATTTCCATTGTCCTTGAAAACCAAAAATAACAATATAAGAATCGTAGCGAAGCACGGGCGAAACAGCTAGTATCTTATATCACTTTCGTTATGAGGTGGGGTTATTTTTACTTGTAGTGTAAAATAAGTACCAATAATAGGGCAGTAAAATCTGTTACCACATCATTTTCAACCACAGAAAAGAAAAGTTTCAGGCACATTTATCGGACGCGCGTCTTGTTTTCGGTTCTTTGAAATGTCTGGCTTGTTGAACAAAGCAAATTCGCGAATGGATTCATTTTATCGATTTTTTTAAAATAATAGAATGATTACCCTTCATTTAATTCATTCAGACTGGCTTAGGCGGGAATTAGCCGGCATAACTGGTGACACACCAAGAAAAATCTTGCTGGATATTGATTAACGTCTGTGAAATTACGGAAACTGGTGTATTCAACTTGCCATAGATAGGTAATAAAATTATTACGAATGAATATAAAAGGCCTAATAAAGTAAACCCTCTTTAGAGTTGGTGACCAATTACTAACAATTACTCGTGTAGTTTTATATTAATTTTAGGTAATTTGTCACTCTCAGGGAAATATCAGAAAATTTGGCCATATACTGGATTCGAACAAGAAGTCTAACGTGACAAATCGCTGGCTTTTTACTAAAAAAAACACGTATTTTTAGTTTTAAAAAAGATATAGGTATATTCTTATGTGTTTATTTTTTTATTTTTTTTTAAATAAACAAATTAGTATATTGTATTTTTAAAACATTGTGATATAATTTTATTATTCTTGTTTAAATAAAAACAAACAAAATTGAAGAAAAAGAATTATTTTATTCTGATATAAGGACACGAGAGTTTTAGAAAAAGGTCCCGGTGAGGGGTCAGGGGCCCAAAAGGAGGATAGCAGAATCCAAATGAAAAGTTTTTTAATTATATTATGAAGNCTTATTTTATTTGAACAAAAAATTTTGTACCATTCCATTTAAAATTCTTGAAAAATCGACACTTTTTGTCAATAAATGTAACTCCCGGTGGTCTAACCTGGATCTCAGCATATACATAACATATGTAATTGTTCATTCATCAAAATCAGAAAAGATGTCCGAAAGCTATCCTAGAACGAACAGATGTAAAGTTTTGATGGTTTAGGTAGATGAGGAACCTTTTTAAATTCGTGAAAACTAGACTTAAAGTAAAAATCATTACTGTCATTATCCAGGACTTGGTGTGTCGCACTATCATGTACGCAAATATTCCTTTTATATCATTTGGGAATTATAACAAATGTTTCATCCAAACTTTTTAATAGGGTAATTAAAACGTAATTGTGTTAAATTTTGTGGTCACATCTTTATTGCTTTGAGGACTACAAAAAGATCACGCTATCAACTTTTATTGCACACCTCCAAACCAAAAGTTTTGTCAAGGTGGATGAAGAAACCATATTATTACAAACTGAAACAGCAGTTAATGTGGATATGAAAGAAAATTGGAAAAGAAAATTTAGTCGAATAAGGAGATAAACACTAATGCGAACATTGCGGAGATGCGTGATCCTTTTAGACAAATGATTTCACATCAAATTTTTTTTAAAATTTGGCTTAACGTCTCTTTAACATCTTTAACATGGCCATTCAAGACGTCTCTTTAACATCTGAGTCATTCAAAACGGGGGTTTTACCCTCCATTCACTGAAAACTTGCAAACCAGCTACCCACATTGACCTCACCCAGCCTGGGTTGGGACGGAAAAAAGAGCCGACGATACGTGGTGTTCCCAAGCTCACCCATTCAAGTATTGACAACGGCCGACGTTGATTAACTTCAGTCATCTGCCGGAAACTGTCATCAAAATTTAACACCTTTATAAAAATATTATTTCATTTATGTTTACATGGATCATCAAAACATTATTTCATTTATGTTTACATGGATCATCAAAACATTATTTCATTTATGTTTACATGGATCATCAAAACATTATTTCATTTATTTTTACATGGATCATCAAAACATTATTTTGAAATGTGTTTTTGGATGGAGTCTCCATACAAAAACAGATTTCATGAGAAACAACTTTTTGAGCAAAGTGGTGCTATCAACAAATCGTTGATTGCTACGACACAGCATACCCATCAATCCAACTGGACATATTCTTTTTTGTTTGTTTATGTTTTGATTGGAAGTGCCCTTTACAGACATTTGATAAGTAAGCAACTTTGGTAAGCGCCAAACACCACATAATAAAATCATACAGTCTTTCTAGAACATCATGTCCACCACATTTAACATTAGAGCGGAGAACGCACAATGCCTAGGATTGTTTAGGATTCAATTTAATATTGATTTTGCAAAGGAATTTCGAATTCCGTCAGTATGTCAATCAGACAGAAAGTGTTTGCTTTTATAAAAACAGATTTAGTTTTTTTTTGGTTTATTATTTTCAATAATGAACCTTTGGAATCGTTACGGAAAAAAAAAATATTACCCCCCAAAATCCAAAAATCGAATAAAAAAACATCCGTTTGTCCGCCGTACGCCGTGATGGGCACTTTTGCCACTTAGCGTTGACCGATTTGGATGAAATTTGGTATATAGGTCCCATCTGGGCTCTTTTTGCCGCTTTTTAGCGGTTTTTCAGTATCGCTGTCTAAATGGAGAATGGTAAGAGCTAGAGATTTGAAATTTTGTATGTATGTCATATTTGGGGTCTCAGCTGGCTCCAAAATTTCTGGGTTCAATCAAATATACCGCTGGCGGTTTTTACCGCTTTAAAGCGGTTTTAATTAATCCTGTCTGAAAAGAGAATGGTAAGAGCCTACTTCAATAAATTATTTATTAATACAAAGTAAAAATACAAAATATTTTTAAAAGACAAAATATGAAAATTTTGGATAAATAAAAGATTCAGCTTGTAGATTATTCTCATCCAGCGACATTGATATGAATCTTTCCCAAAAATAAATATATAACAGGCACGACTTTAAATTTTATTGAAATGTTTTTATGGCAGTGTGCTTAGGTTGAAGCAATGTTTCTCTTTTGAATTGTGGAACTAATTCTTTGTCTGAAATACACCTCCGCGCGTCTATCCCTCGATTCAAGCACGATGGCTTTCGGTCCAAAAGATTTTTGCCACGGTGTCGAAATTTTCGGTTTTGAAGGGTATAACTTGGTGATTGTTTTGGAATCGTCAGGAAAAAAAAATTACCCCCCCAAAANATCTAATAAAAAAAAATCCGTTTGTCCGCCGTGATGGGCCCTTTTGCACTTAGGATTGACCGATTTGGATGAAATTTGGTATATAGGTCCCATCTGGGCTCTAATTGTGTCCTCGGGTGCAATCGAATACACCTCAGGTATTTTCGTTGTTCCCTTTTCTTTTCTGCCTCCCTCCAGTTTTTCAAATAGCAACCTATATAACTGTTGGGATGTGTGCCTACCCAAGTGACATCCCTTATCATTTAACAACCCTTATCATTTAATGTGAACTTACCAATGTGAACTAGACCCTTTTACCACGAAGTCTGGTAAGTTCTGATGGTTCCAGAAGAGACGAAATATAATAGGATCCCGCGGCAAGTTTGACGATTTGGTTTAGTTCAGTTAGCGTGAATATCTGTCCGTAAGCTTCATGCGCGTAAGCCCATATTGCTCTTTCTATCTACATATACATTCACACCACTGTAAAATAAATAATGAGGCCTTCATAATCTGCATGGTGATCTCCNAACGGCTAAAGATAGAGACTTGAAATTTTATATATATTAGTTCTAACACAAATTAATCTATTTTTTGGCGTAATTAAAATTTCTACAGGGTGTCTCAAAAGTTGGTAAACAGACACCAACTTTCGATTTTTAGATAAAAACCCCTATTTTTGATTTCATATTCAAATTTTACACACTATCAACTCCTCACTCGATACTTTGATCAAACGTATCTCTGATCCAACCCGCCCAATCATTGATTTTTCGTCGCTATAAAAGTGATAAAACCAAGAGTGTAATACATCAAATCATTCGAGTTTTTTATGCTGGATCTCGTGGTACCATTGATTTTTTCATGTTTTACACTTTTTATACCAAGGAAAGTAAAATTTCATTTAGGTAACATACGAAATGTTAACATCAACCAAAAATTAAATTTTACCTTCCTTGGGTATAAAAAGAGTAAAAAATGAAAAAAAAAACCTCGACTGATTTTTTGTATTGCACCCTTGGTTTTATTCCGAAGAAAAATCCATGATTGGGCGGGTTCGATCAGAGATCCGTTGTGTCAAAGTATCGAGTGAGTAGTCGGTTGTGTGTAGAATTTGACGTAAAATTTGAATATGAAATAAAAAATAGCGGTTTCTAGGTATTTAAAAATCGAAAGTTGGTGTCTGTTTACCCACATTTGAGACTACCTGTAGAAATTTTAATTACGCCAAAAAATAGATTAATTTTTGTTAGAAATACATATAAAGACTTGAAATATCTTTAGCTGTTAAAAATAAAAAAATCTGTCTCAGGACTTTTCGAACACTCTGTATATATATATAATTTCAGAATAAATAGGTATAATAAAATTTAATTTATAGATTATGAAATCCCCCAAAATAATGCGTGCTCTAAAATTTCCCCGCCAAGAGATCACCCCTCCAAAAAAATATGAAATATATTTTAAGCTCCGAAATAGGTGCAAAGCTTCCATGCCTTCCGTATTTGAGAAGCAAAAAGTTATTTTGCTGAATACTTTAGTTCCCCAAAGAACTTGTTTATGTTTTTTTTTTCATCAAATATGTTTGTTAATTATTTTCCATTGAATTTGATTTCGGTCTAGCGTTGTCTGGTCCTCCTGAGAATAGGTCGAAATGTTGTCCCATCGTAAAATTTTAAATTATTATTTTCCATTGTACATGTTTCTATTGAACCCGATGTTTACATCTCAAGGGACATTCTCTATTCAATGTTTTTTGGATTTTTTCCCTCCCTTCGACTGGTGAATAAAATTTATTTTATATTTTCAATTTTATCGCTCCAAAGCATCTGTCCATCTGTGGTATGGACTATAGAATATTTCACCCCTACAATGCTAAATTTTATGAGTCCTTTCTATTTTTTTTGAATAAATTTGTTCAAACTGGTGCTCTAGAGGTTTGGGAAAAAATGGTATCTCTTAAAAAAAGGTCAACAAGAATATTTTAAATTTATTGTAAAGAGTAGATTTGGGAATCTTAATATTATAAATCAGAAATTTGTGTGTACCTATGGAACTATGTATGAGGGGTTGTCTGTTACAATACCACAGCCCAAACGGTAACATTGATGGGAATGGACCCCCCCC
>CM022875.1:41184138-41204332 GCA_012654025.1 Pachypsylla venusta
AAAAAATGGAGTGAGGAATATTTGCGTTCCACGAAGCAACTTCTCACTTCGCACTTTTCAGAAAAAATGGAGTGAGGAATATTTGCGTTCCACGAAGCAACTTCTCACTTCGCACTCCTCACTTCGCACTTTTCAAAAAAAAATGGAGTGGGGAATATATGCGTTCCACGAAGCTTTTCAAAATCTTCCGCATTACAATGCTTACACTGGCCTAATGAGAAGTTGTTTACATTTTTTACATCTCGATTTCATTCTCAAAATTTACTAAAAATTTTCTAAGTACCGATTTTATTTTTCTCCTAATTTGATTGATTTTTAGAGTGTTCAGTTGAGTTTAGGTCCAATATTCAAAATATTCTATATTAATTAATATTCAAAAATAAACTGAGGAGTGAAAAAGTTCTTTGCAGAAAAAAAGACACATTTTACTCCTCACTTTGCAATCATAGAAGTTTCATGGAACAGAAAGTAAACAAATCAATGAAATTTACTTTGCATTACAACTCCACTTTTCACTCCAACTTTGCACTTCTCAAAAACGTTCATGGAACAGAAATTGAAATGTTGGAGTGCAAAGTGCAAAGTTGCTTTGTGGAATAGGCCACAGTAAATTTCTGGATGGTTATTTCGTAATCTACGAACCAAAATGTTTTGTTTTGCTTCTTTTTCAGGCCGTCCTTTTGAATATGTGCGCCTCTCAGGATGGAGCGACCAATTTGATCGAAAATTGTATCTCGAAAAATTTTGAGTGTCACCAAGGATTTTTATTTTGTAGAGATCAACCTTTTCCACACCTGCACCATCAAATTGCACACTTGATTTGGTTCCCTATAACATAAATAATAAGCAAATCAAATTTATTTAATACTGTTTCTTTATGTTATTACGTCACAAATTGGTGCTTACTGCAGCATTGTAGGATTTTTCTAATATCCCTTGTTATTCAATTACTTTGAATTTTGGTTTATTATTTTCAATAATGAACCTTTGGAACTGTCACGAAAAAAATACCCACCCCCCTCAAAATTTGATATTATATGTTTCAAGGTCCTTAGAATCCAAAAATCCAATAAAAAAAAAATCCGTTTGTCCGCTGTCCGCCGGCGCCGTAAGCCGTGATGGGCACTTAGCGTTGACCGATTTGGATGAAAAATATATATAGGTCCCATCTGGGCTCTAATTGTGCCCCGAAACTTTTGGGTGCAATCGAGTACACCCTTGGCGATTTTTGTTGCTTTGTAGCGGTTTTCAGCATTGCTGTCTAAAAGGAGAATGGTAAAAGCTAGAGATTTGAAATTTTGTATGTATGTCAGATTTAGGGTCTCAGTTAGGTCCGAAACTTTTGGGTTCAATCAAATATACCGCTGGCGGTTTTTGCCGCTTTAAAGTGGTTTTCATTAATTCCGTCTAAAAAGAGAATGGTAAGAGCCAGAGACTTCAAATTTGGAATCGTCACGAGACCCCCCTCAATTTTTTTGGGAGGGGTAATTTTTTTACGAGAAAAATAATAAACCCACGGACTCAAAACGGTCCGGGTTCTAGTAAATTAGTGATTTCTTTCAGGTTGTCGCAGTGGTTGTACAACCCCTAAAATTATTATGGTTCTGTGTACTGTTGCAAAAAGCAACAGTTCAAAATATTTTTCAAAATAATTCCATAGCGAGAACCTATGGCCTAATTATTGATTCTTACTTCTGATCGTATGCGGCTGTATATTTCCTGTTGGAAAAAATCTTTTCCTTTACAAAATATGTTATTATTTATATGACCCATTCTCCTAGGCCCATAACCTGTTGTTATAATATTTCAATACACTTTAAGTTTTAATATTAGGTACTATTAGATATATCAATATTGAAAGACACGTGCAAAAGCTAAAAAGATACATTTCACTTTATTAGAAAACTTTTCGTATTATTAAATTGTTGCACGAATTCTGCTATAGTAACCGAATTGAATCATTCTAATATTTCATATTTCCGGAAACTGGCCATTATCGGCGTATTCAAAGTGGTTTAGTAAGCTTTACTTCAACAACAAAATATCGAAAAATAGAACATAGCTGGTATGTGAACCAAGATAGAGTATTATAAGATATTTTAGAGTAGATATTTTTCCTGAAGATTTTGTATATGTTTGACGTTACGTTTAGTCAGCGCTGATCCACGTTAATTATGAGCCAGTGAATGAACGAGTGAGATAGGCAGTATTTTACATGTGCTACAATCCAAATATGTGTCCTTCTTGAGGTTCTGAGATGTTATTTGCGGATGGTGTACAATAATACAGGAAGCAACTCGGCAATATTATTATGTTACTGACGTAATTCATATGATTCTGGGAGTCCATAAAAATTATTAGTCTCCAAGATTACCACTATGATGACAATTAATAACATTACCAACATTTGACAATTAATAACATTAGCAACATTTGACAATTAATAACATTAGAAACATTTGACAATTAATAACATTAGCAACATTTGACAATTAATAACATTAGCAACATTTGAAAATTAATAACATTACAAATATTTGACAATTAATAACATTAGAAACATTTGACAATTAATAACATTAGCAACATTTGACAATTAATAACATTAAAAACATTTGACAATTAATAACATTAGCAACATTTGACAATTAATAACATTAGCAACATTTGACAATTAATAACATTAGCAACATTTGACAATTAATAACATTAAAAACATTTGACAATTAATAACATTAGCAACATTTGAAAATTAATAACATTACAAATATTTGACAATTAATAACATTAAAAACATTTGACAATTAATAACATTAGCAACATTTGACAATTAATAACATTAGCAACATTTGACAATTAATAACATTAGCAACATTTGACAATTAATAACATTTTGCATTGACATACATATGACTATCATCGGAAACGATGATGCAACTATTGATTGATATATTTGACGCCCAAAAATTAATCCCTTGTCTTATATTTACATGAGGAAAATAGACATGGCCTCGTGAACGCCTTACGGAAATTTCTAGTATTAAACTGGTTAGATACCTATAATATAGTTGATTTTATAACCGTACCAACATAGTACCATGGAAACTTTTGTTCAAACATATTGGTTGAATTATTCTGAAAGTTAAACATAATACATAAAAATAAAGTTTAAAAGTTTGAAGTTTTTGTTGCAAACGATGGGAGGTCATACACTGAAGTATTTCAGAACAAATTTGGTGGAAACAAAAGACAAAGAATGACTTCGAACGCCATTGTTTGCTTTGTATGGGGTAATAAAGAGTAAGAAACAAACTATAAACACCCTTATATTCTGGTCCGACAACGCGGAAGTGGGGAAAGGTGTGATTCTCTCAAAGGCCCTGAAATTGTTAATTTCGTTTCTTCGTCTAAAGAACGACGGTCGCGGTCGTTTTAAAGTAAGATGTGATAAATATAGATGAACATGAACATTGATGGATGAACAAATGTAAAGTAAGATGTGATAAATGTAGATGAACATGAACATTGATGGATGAACAAATGTAAAGTAAGATGTGATAAATGTAGATGAACATGAACATTGATGGATGAACAAATGTAAAGTAAGATGTGATAAATGTAGATGAACATGAACATTGATGGATGAACAAATGTAAAGTAAGATGTGATAAATGTAGATGAACATGAACATTGATGGATGAACAAATGTAAAGTAAGATGTGATAAATGTAGATGAACATGAATTTTGATGGATGAACAAATGTAAAGTAAGATGTGATAAATATAGATGAACATGAACATTGATGGATGATCAAATGTAAAGTAAGATGTGATAAATGTAGATGAACATGAACCTTGATGGATGAACAAATGTAAAGTAAGATGTGATAAATGTAGATGAACATGAACATTGATGGATGAACAAATGTAAAGTAAGATGTGATAAATGTGGATGAACATGAATATTGATGGATGAACAAATGTAAAGTAAGATGTGATAAATATAGATGAACATGAACATTGATGGATGAACAAATGTAATGTAAGATGTGATAAATGTAGATGAACATGTACATTGATGGATGAACAAATGTAACGTAAGATATGATAAATGTAGATGAATATGAACATTGATGGATGAACAAATGTAAAGTAAGATGTGATAAATGATAAATGTAGATGAACATGAACATTGATGGATGAACAAATGTAAAGTAAGATGTGATAAATGTAGATGAACGTGAACATTGATGGATGAACAAATGTAAAGTAAGATGTGATAAATGTAGATGAACGTGAACATTGATGGATGAACAAATGTAAAGTAAGATGTGATAAATGTAGATGAACGTGAACATTGATGGATGAACAAATGTAAAGTAAGATGTGATAAATGTAGATGAACTTGAACATTGATGGATGAACAAATGAAAATTCTATTCTATTCATTCTATGCGATGGAGTAGAATGTGCATTAGAAAATGTAATGTAGTTAAGTAACCATGGTTTAGAGAATACAAACGTATATATTTTATGTACATGTTAGACTCCAACTCTTTAAATCGCTCACAAACGAGCACATCGCGATGTGGTGTGCTCAAAACCCAAAATTCAGCAATTATGACTATTTTGAGCAACTGTAAAAAGCTAAAACCGCGATCTGAAATAATGGAAATGCTCAATCTCCGAAATTGGACTTGGGAATTATGAGAAAGAAGGAAAAAAAAACGCTCAAATCATGAAGTGGAAAGCAAGGAATACCAGATCGCGAATCTAGCGATTTAAAAGTTACAAGGAATTCTGAGAAATTCTTATTTTACCTACGAATATAATTTTTTTTTATTTTTTTTATTTGGTTAGACGTTTCTTTAACATCTATTTATTGGTCATTCGAGACGGGGGTTTTACGAATGGAGTCGCTGGAAACTTGCAAACCAGGTACCCACATTGACCTGCCTGGCTTGGGCCGGAATAATAGCCAGCATCACGAGTGTGCGAAACAACGTGGACACCCACATGGGACAACTTCGCTGGACGTTGTTTAACTTCAGTGATCGAACTGGTGTATACAACGTGCCATAGACGCTGGCTAATTTTTCAAATATAATGTGTTAAAATACGTAGATTTCTAAATTTGAAACTTGTGAACTTGTCGTTAGACAAAACAACTTTATTTCTTAACATTATGTTATTTATTTTTAAATGTGTGTTAAATTGATGGGAAAAATAAAGTTACAATTAAGTTAACGGAGGTTACGCTACTTAATTTTACACAACATAAAATTTCAAAGTAAAAACTCCATTATTTTCTTTGGAAAGTGCAATAGAAAATAAAACTTTATAATTTGTATCATTGGATATTTTAGACATTTTATTTACAAGCTATAGATGTGTAAAAGAACTTAAAGGACGAACTATCAAAAGTTTATCATTGTATCCTGAATTCAAAGAGACAGTGCTACAGATAATGTACTTAATTTTAAATAAACATTTTTAATAGGAAAATACAAAATGAATGAGATGATAAGAATGGGATTAAAAAAATACAAATCATTGGACAACAAAAGAAAAAAGAAGAAGCTAGAAACCCAACAGATAATAAACTTTTGAAAACATAATTAAACTTTTAGTAACAAAAGTAACAATAACAGAAGCAAAAGTTGTTTCTCTCTACACCAAGAGATAAATGAAATTTATTAAAGAGAGAGAAAAATTATGTCAAATACAGAGAAAAAACTTATGTCTTCACCTAAATCATAAAGACAAGGACTTTTGAAAGAATAATATAAAAAAGAAGAAGAAGACAAGAAAGAGAAGGTACAACAATAGAAAAGTAAATGATAAAGGAAATATGTTTGCTCTCATTATGATGACAAAGATGTATAAAAGAAGTTATGAAAGAACAAAAGGAAATAATAATATGAAGAAAAAAAAACATAACTGAAGAGAAGATAGTGGAAATTAAAAAGAAATCAATTATAGTAAAGTCAAAGTTGTAGAATATTCTATGAAAAAACTCGAAGAAAAAATTGAAAATAGATGCTGTGCAATAATAAAATGATGATAGTAGAAATTTATGGAAAATAATTTCGAAATTAATGATACGCGGGGTCAAATTCCGATTTCATGTTTATTTCTTCGTTAATAACCTTTTTAGGGAATTAGAATAATATCAATATTCGGGAATGTGTCATTGATGTAAAAAAAAAACCTCAAATTATCCCTAAATTTTAGGACCTACAGAATATGCAGAATTAAGTCATTTAGGTGATTTATGTCTCCGTTGAACAATTATTACAACGTGTTTCAAAAGGTTATACAAAAAAAGAAACCACGTATAGTAGAGCTCAAATAAAGGCCACTTTGCTTAATAAACCCCTATACGGAAAAGGACCCCAAGGTAGGTAGGGCCACCCAAAGATGGCAATAAAGATCAAAAATTAATTATTAAAAATCGAATTATTTGATGGTTTTAACAATTACTACCCTTTTTTGTGCAGGAGACTTGAAATTTGGTTACTTTTTTTTTCGTGTTAAAGTAAAGTTCGCTTCGTTCGTTCAACCTACGCTCAATTTTTGTGATTTTAAAAGGGCAAAGATTGGTTTTAGACTAGAGCTCCGGTCTTTTTTGTAGCAAAACAAGTTCTAGAAGTCATGTCATACCTTAAAACACCAAAAAAATACGCATTAAAAAGTTTTTGGCATTTTCATTTCATGACCCCCCCATAACTCCGCCCCTGATCGAGGAAAAAGTATCAAATACTCACCAAAAAAGCATGATAACAATCGGAGCTCTACTATACGTGGTTTCTTTTTTTGCATAACCTTTTGAAACACCCTGTAGAAATATCTGTCACGAGATCAGCAATATTAGCCTCAAAAGAAACCAACACCGAAACCGAAATACATTCCTACCCCTTAATTATATTGGTTCTAATACTCCTCAACTAAGTTCAGTAGACCCCAGGATATTATTTTAATTATAGTTATAATTAAAAGTTCTCGTACAGAGAACATTGCTAATTATTATACTAGAACCAGATAATTGATCAAAGCTTTTTAAGATTGAGTACATGAATAATTGATAACATCGTCAATGTCCCAAAAGGAAAATATACCATGCACATAAACATATACAAAGGGCAAGTGGTTTCAAACAATGTTCATCAACATCCAATTGAATATTACAAAATAAATCAAATGAAATATGTATCCATCTAAGTATCTATTCATCCTGTCATGTTCCTGGAACTGGAAATGGGTTTCCTGTGGACATACCTGTGTTGTCCATATTGTTAAAATATATTGGAACGAGTTTATAAAATGAGATTGTCAAAGGCAAACTATGTATTTAAGCAGCCACAGAAGACTAATTAAAAAATATTTTGATAGGCACGCTCTTATAAAAGCTGCACTATTGTAGAAATGTTCAATTTAGAGTTCCAGTAGAATTTATACACATCCGTCTTGAATGACCAATAAATGTTAAAGAGACGTTAAGCCAAATTAAAAAAAAAAAAAAAATNAAAAAAAAAAAAAAAAAAAAAAAAAAAAAAGAATTTATGCACATACTTTTGCATTTTGAACTATTTTTGCCCAAAAACAGTCTTTTAAACCTATTTTTACAGTCTTTTAAACCTATTTGGCGTTAAAACAGGCGATGCCCCCCCCCCCCAATAATTTTGGACCTTACACTAGATATTTCGAGTTTTTTATTTCCTACCGTTTTTTCTTACTGTCCATTAATTTAAGTAGATTTTCATTTGGATAGAACGCTGCCCCAATCCCAAATGTTTAAAAAAAAATATATAAAATAAAAAAGCTGGCCAGTATGAAAAGTAAGAAAAGAAGTACCTCTTGTCGGCTTCTTTGATCTCATTTGTTTGATTTGATTTTTGAATGTTTTTCTATTTTGTCTCCTAGAGTGTAGACAGTTATGTTTTGACTGCNCCCCCCCCCAATAATTTTGCTCCAGCTAAGCCTATGCAGGCGATTATAGGTTATCTAGCTGAGGGTTATTATTAATTATAGGAGATAGGAGATCAACATTCCTGCAAAACTGTGATGAACTCTTAAAAAATTGTGGAATCCTCATCATAGTGTACCACAAAGAAATTATACCGTACTATACTAATTTCGGTCTCCAAAATTAGTATAGACCAAAAAGAGATCGCCTTTATACTGACAAATTGAACTAATGTCCTCATGATTCAGTGCTTTAGAAAACAATATCACACACAAACACCAATCCTGACCCTACTGGGAATCAAAATCAACTGTGCTGTTCAAATTTTAATTTATTGACCGAAAAACTGCCCCTCCAAACATTTTAATCCTGCATATTGCGACATAAAAATGGCCAAATGAATTTCTATTAATCGCCTATGACGCTCTATCAAACATTATAGGTACCCATTATTATTTTGCCAAAAAGATGTTCTTTTGTCAAAACATGATTAAAACTAATTAAAAATTTAACAATTTTATTGCTTGTCTGTTCCAATTTTTCTCGGCACCTCTTACCGCAACAGAATCATTAGGCAAGTATAAACTTTTGACAAATGAACATCATTCTATTAATCTCCTTTAAAAAAATGGAGAAAAATTAAGGTCATACATATTAATGAAGGAGAAGATAGAATCACAGAGAGAGAGAGAGTGAAAGAGGGAGGGAGGAAAAAAGAGGAAATAAAAATTAGAGTTAATACCTAATTTAACTCGGGAAAAATGATCTTGAAACATTTTTTTTAAAAAAATGGATACGACAGGAGTTCTCCTCATCAGAAGGGTTAGCGTGGGATGCACATAGCATTGGGAATTCATAGTCAAACTTTAAAGTTGAAAAGAACTTGTTATTGAATTTCTGAAGATACCTGACTGGTATTTTCTCAATTATTTTATTTTAAAATGGACATGGACGTCTGCGAATACACTGCACATCAAAATGAGAGAAACGCTCAAGATTTCTACATAAGTTAATATCTGGCCAGATTGACTGCATCAGTGGTTTATTAAGCTTGTTATTTTTGAATTGTCATCGTAGACTTAGGAGGGCCAAAACATTCTATGTATAAACATGCGGCACAAATTACACTTATTATCTGCCCCTCAACAGAATGCTGAGGGCAGCTAATGAGAACATTGATTTTGAAATTTAATTTGACAGTATAGATCTTTTCAATAATCTATTTTTTTTCTCTCTCTTTCTTATTTTTATCGTTATTTTATTTATTGTAATTTGATTTTACCACTACTAATTTTATATTATTTTGTTTCATGTAAAACGGGATCTTCCCGTTAAACATATGGCCAGTTTACTGGTTATTAATAATATTTATTTATTAATATTAATAGTTTATCCTTGCTTTCCAATTTACATGATGTGAAATTATTTGCCACATAAGTGCATAATATGTATTTATCATGCTTTCAGTACACTTTTGGGCCGTGACATTGTCATTGATTTTTCTGTATAGATCATAATACAGCAATACGTTCAAAACAGTTGGAGTCAAAAAACAGAACAGCACACTTGGTCTGTGTTAAGTTTCGTGTTTATGTTTGTATTTGGTGTATTGTCTGGTGGCCTAATTTGTTACTTCTTACGAAACTTACATTGGGGGTATGCAGGGCCGTAGACAGAAAATCCGGACCGGGAGGGGGGAGTTTACGGGCCCCTCTATTATTCTTTCATCTAAAATCACCGTATGGGCAGTAATAAAAGTGAAAGAAGGCAATGCACTTAGTTGATGTGAAAAGGCGTGTACGCTTCTTCTTGGCAACAAATAATTCGATTATCAGATCTTAATGTTTACGAAATATACCAATATTTATGATTGCTGTACAAGCTGAAAGGTCGCACTATATTTTAAAATCAGTGTCCTGTAATAGCCATTGTCCCTTATTAGCCCACTGTCGCTAAACTTCTGATTTTGTGTGTTTGAAAATTTTTCAAATCCCTAAAGTTGATTTATTTATTATTCAGAAAAAAAACATAAAAAAATTCATTATGATAAATTTCTCACCGGGCCTCTTAGGAAATCTCGGGCATGGGGAGGATCCCCTCTTGTCGGGCCTGTGGGTATGTGACCCTATTCAGCAGATTGTGGTTTAAGTGTGGTTCCCTCTCATACCATGTGTACCGTTTCATATTTCTTTAGTATAGCATTCGTTATTGTCGCCACATAACATACAATAATTATAATACCCCTCTTTCTATATCTGTACCAGAAAATGAAATATTTTTATCATGAAGAGAGTTTCATTCTGGAAAATGTAGATAAATAATTTTGTAGGCCTAAGGGTAATTCTGGGTTTGTTTTTATTTCCTCAAAATGAAAATGCGTTCGTTCTTGACGTTGAACAAAATTAAGGTTGCATGAGTTTTTGCGATATTTATAGCTATTCTTTATCATTAGGAAATATTTACTCATACCTTTGTTCATGAAATTTGACTAAAGGCTTCACAAACTTTACTAGAAACATTCCAACTCACTGAGTTTGCTGTATCGTCATAGTGACGAATAGGCATCAAACAGGGCAGTAGGTGATGCCGATTTTGTACTAATTTGTGATGAAATTGTATTTTTGAACCATTATAATCTTCGAACTGTAACGCCACCACTGTCCATAATAATATCACACCACCTCCGAACGTTTAGTTTTCCTTTCAACTTCATCAGCACTTTGCTGAATAGCAAACCGAGTGAGTTGCAGCAGTGCACATTGACCACCAGTTGGTTGGTATTTGGATTTGAATGTGCAAATACAGATCAGAACGAAGATATTATAATTATAGAAATCGCCTTTCCAAAGAAAAGTAAAAGGGCTTACATAATTGACCCAACCGTAAAATATGAATCAAATAACATGCATCAAGCAAATTAGTACATGAAGAAAAAAATAACATCTATAAAGCATGTATACCATATCTGAAAGAAAAATATGAGAATAAATATCCTAACAGAAATTATGAAGTGATAGGACTCTGGTTTGGTGCGAGAGGGACAATCAGTACATTTATAGGAGACTTTTTCACACAATTTCCTCAACACCAAACACATAGATACAATATCATCATCATATATATAATAATAATTAAAACAATCACGAGAAGATAAGAAAAAATAGCAACAAACAACCAAAAAAGAATATATCCAGTTGGATTGATGGATATGCTGTGTCGTAGCGACCAACGGTATGTTGGCAGCACCACTTTGCTCAAAAAGTTTTTTCTCTCTATTATTATATTTTATGTGTTTTAGACAACATCAATAGACGGCTCTACACAGTACAATAAAGAAGCAAAAAAATATGGTTACATCGTTAATTACACAGAAATAGGTACATACAAAAAAAAAATTGATACATAAATGTAAAAAAGTTACATTCTTTAGGCAACTAAATTTACTAGTTTACACTGTAGACCTCATTCCATTAATGGAATGAGGTCTACAGGAAACGGCATTAGATTTGTTAGTATTATTGACTAAACGAGGTGAGCCATTTTGTACCACGTTAACATTTGAATGCCTGAAGGATTGTAATGGAACATAGCATGGATATTTATTCATTTTATAGATTTGGCTCCCAAAATGACCATATTAAGCCACCCGGGACCTAATGGTAACCTATTATTTGAGTGATCTCATAGCCAAAATACATTGTAAATGAAAACTAAACTGGTCAGTCGTAGGTATATTTCGTAGGACTTTAGCTCGGAATAGGTAGCCAGTTGAAATATTGGCAGAATTGTCCAAGAAAAATAATAATTATAAAAAAAAAACCAAAGCTGTAACGACAAGAAAAGAAAGAAAACTTCCGAGCAAAACCTCATTTGCCAGTTATGTCAAGTAAATTAAAATTAGACATCGAAATAATTATTTATGCTTTACTGTCTATGGCATGTTGAATAGCCCAGAATTCGTTAGATCACTGAAGTTACGGAACGGTCAGCTAAGTTTCGCTAATTGTCTTACCACTTTGATTCGCGCCCACTGTGATGCTCGCCATTCCAGGCTGGATGGCCTCAATGTGGGTCAGCTACCCATATTGAGCCTAGTTTGATGAACAATATCATTGTGATACTTGTTCATACTTATTCAGAAGTTAATGATCTGTAAATGAAACTCATCGTAACAATCTATGGACAATTGGAATAGAATTATTTTGAATTGAAACACTGTTCATTGAATTTGATCAAAAGTTATCAATCGTTAACAAATTTATTCATGATCGTGTAGGACGTTAACCCATTGTGCGGTACTGATAATTGTAACGTCTCCCATCACTGAAATTTAATTTTATATCTTTTTCAGTCGCTCTCTTCTAATCTTGTATCGAACTGGTAGATTTGTAACCTTCTGGGTACGAATCTACCGGTTTGTAAATTTCCATCAGTGAATGGAGGATAAAACCCCCTCATTGAATGACCAATAGCAGGGCCGGATTAACCTTACGTGGGGCCCGTAGCACTTTCACAGAGCGGGGCCTCATTCCTTATGTTGCAATACTGCAACTGCAACAATCTATACTGCAACAATCACTGCAGTCCGACACATACGTTCTCGTATAATGGACTGCAGTAACTAAAAGTAGATTTTAACCAGAAAACATTTTAACAACAAGAACATTGATAATTTAAAATTTTATTTAACTTCATTTTTGATCTTTCTTCTTTAATTTGTGTTGTATTTTGTTTTACATTATAATTCTTCTTGTATTTTGTATTAATTTTTATTAATGTTCGAAATAAAATAAAAAAATAGTTTGTTTAAAAAAAAAAATAAAAAAAAATACTCGTTTCTTTATCAAGTTCCAGGGGTAACAGATACCTATTTGTACTTTCCTAGATTAGATTTTACCCGCAACTCTTTAAAGTATGTACTTTAAAGAGTTGCGGGCCTCTTCAAAATGATGTGTTTTTTCAATTGCCAACTCAGAAATGTAGAAATATTTAGTGTTGCACACTGTATACATTACCTATCTTAAATATTGGTTTGGCATCTACATAAACTTATTGACTCGAATTAATAGCCGAGCCAAATTTCTTACCATTCAATTTCAGTTCCCTCTAGTCCTCCGCTCACATCTTATCTAAGAAATTATAACTGTAGACTTCGCTACTTAAAAATAAATTACCACTCAACTTTCTAAATGTACATTATAAATTTATTAAGTGTTTTTTGTGTTACGTGTTCTTTAATTAAAATAAACCCCAATCACCGCATACAGTCCTACCGAAGCAAGGGCGCCTAAGAAGAAATAAACCATCGAAGCACAGCCGGTAAAGTATTTTATAATTCGAACCTCTATATATACAACGCCCCGAAAACATCTAGTGTAAGTTTTCAAAGCGCGGGGCCCGCAGCACGTTCTACAAGTGCTACTATTGTTAATCCGGGCCTGACCAATAGAAAAGAGACGTTAAAAAAGAAAGAAGAATTGTTTAAATAATGTCTTTTTATATTATTGTGAGTTAGACAATAGTGGCCTGCGGAGATACAACAAGTGGGCTTGCGATTTCTTCTAGTTGCAAATGGGTTTTCAAGTACATTATTTTTTCTTTTCCTTTGATCTATCAAAATTTAATCATTTTAAAACGTAGCTTTTTGTTCAGTTGTTACTGTTGTTTTTGGACTTTTTTATATATTATTGTTGTTAGAAGTTGCAGAATTATTATCTGTGTACAACTACTTACATCTTTTATCTTCTAAACACAAACGGAAATAAAATTTACGGATTCTGTTATTTTTCTCGTTCTCTACCTCTCTTCCTTCCTTTAGCATCTCTGATATTAGGCACATATCGGTATGTATTCCTATCTATATATATAAAAGTGAATGTCTGTTTGTTTGTTTATTTATTTATTTATTTGTTTGTTTGTTTGTTCGCTTATAACTTACGAACTACAGCTCGGAATTGCACGAAACTTTGCACACTTATTTGTTTTTACCCGGGGAAGGATATAGGCACGGTATTGTCCGTCCATTTTAGTTACGGCCGATTTTCCAATTTCTTGCTCAAAATTTTCCGAATTTTGGCCAATATCTTAAGATTTGTCGCGACAACATATCAACTCAAAGCGAGAAAGTTTTAGGTAACATCTTTATCCTTCATTTAGGACATATTTTGCAAAATTGTGACTAGCCATTCGAGGGTTACAAGTTCGAATCCGGGATCGGGCACAATAAAATTTTGACAATACTCATTGTTTAGCCAAAACGGTAAGAGATATAGAAAAATTGATGGGAATGAACCCCCCCAAAACCATAGCCTGAGACCCCAGAAAAATGATCACAGTTCAAAAATATGCAACCGTTTTCGAGTTACGGCCGATTTTCCGATTTTTGTATGGGAAATCATAGAATACTATAAGAAACGGTAATAGATATAGAACATTTGATAGGAATGGACCCCCCCCCCAAAAAAAAAAAAAGACTGGGAGCCCAGAAAAAATATCAGAGTTGAAAGCCCTCCAACCGTTTTCGAGTTACGGCCGATTTTCCAATTTTTGTATGGAAATTAAAATTTTTGTTTGATTTAAATAAAATTATGTACAAAAGTGGTTAGTGCAATGCCGATATAATTTAATAGAATTGAACACCAAGTTTGTTGGGTAGAACGTGTTGGGAGTAGTATTGGGTTAGGTTCCAAAAAAAATAAAATGCGTGTTGAAGTCTGCGCAAGGTTAGGCTGGGTCGCAGACCCAGCCTAAACTCAACTCAAATTTAAAAAAATCATTTTCAAAAAACAAAATTTTTCATAAATCAAAAAGCCTCTAACATCAGCCATAACATATCAAAATTATATGTTTCTACAAACATGCTAAAAAGATAAAAATCATTTTCAAAAAACACAATATTGCCCCCCCTCCCCCCCGGGGAGCCCAGAGCCCCAAAAAAATATACAGCAAATTTCCTTCATGTCCTAAATATGTATACAAAATTTTGTCAAAATCGGATGAAAATTATGGCTTCATGTCAAACAAATATACACATATACATACATATGCTAACAAGGGTTAATGTAATTCCCATTTGTTTGATTTTCCCCCTCCTTTTCAATATTCAATTATTTATCTATTACCCGATGGGTATGCAGAATTTGGTTACATGCTAACAAGGGTTAATGTAATTCGCATTTGTTTGATTTTCCCCCTCCTTTTCAATATTCAACTATTTATCTAATCCTCGATGTGTATGCAGATTTTGGTTACATGCTAACAAGGGTTAATGTAATTACCATTTGTTTGATTTTCCCCCTCCTTTTCAATATTCAATTATTTATCTATTACTCGATGGGTATGCAGATTTTGGTTACATGCTAACAAGGGTTAATGTAATTCCCATTTGTTTGATTTTCCCCCTCCTTTTCAATATTCAATTATTTATCTATTCCCCGATGTGTATGCAGATTTTCGTTACATGCTAACAAGGGTTAATGTAATTCCCATTTGTTTGATTTTCCCCCTCCTTTTCAATATTCAATTATTTATCTATTCCCCAATGTGTATGCAGATTTTCGTTACATGCTAACAAGGGTGAATGTAATTCCCATTTGTTTGATTTTCCCCCTCCTTTTCAATATTCAATTACTTATCTATTCCCCGATGTGTATGCAGATTTTGGTTACATGCTAACAAGGGTTAATGTAATTCCCATTTGTTTGATTTTCCCCCTCCTTTTCAATATTGAATTATTTATCTATTCCCCGATGTGTATGCAGATTTTGGTTACATGCTAACAAGGGTTAATGTAATTCCCATTTGTTTGATTTTCCCCTTCCTTTTCAATATTCAATTATTTATCTATTCCCCGATGTGTATGCAGATTTTGGTTACATGCTAACAAGGGTTAATGTAATTCCCATTTGTTTGATTTTCCCCCTCCTTATCAATATTCAATTATTTATCTATTCCCCGATGTGTATGCAGATTTTGGTTACATGCTAACAAGGGTTAATGCAATTCCCATTTGTTTGATTTTTTTATGTTGATATTCCCCCATTTCCTATTCGTTTTTCCAGAGGATAAAATGACTTTTGCTTAACAATAGAACCATTCAAATGTAGTTTCCTTGAATACAATGATGTTGGGGCAACGCGTTCATCCTGTGGTTTCAATTTGAATGTTTATAGAGATGTTTCCATTTTCACAAATAATAACATGTCCCTCTCCAAAAAAATAAAATTTATCATTCAAGCGGGAAAATGTGTAAAGGAAATCATGAAATAAGCAAAATCCGGACAATTTTCCTTTGATTGAAAACAGAAAAGGTTTTGATTTTATTTTTAAAATAACAATTGTTAATCAAATTCGTAGTTTACAAAATAATCAAAAGACACATGGTCAATGTGAAAAGTGGAGCAAAGATACATGGTCTATGTGAATTTAATATTGAAGAAGTGGAGCAAAGACACGTGGTCAATGTGAATTTAATATTGAAGAAGTTGAGCAAAGACACGTGGTCAATGTGAATTTAATATTGAAGAAGTGGAGCAAAGACACGTGGTCAATGTGAAATTAATAATGAAGAAGTGGAGCAAAGAAACGTGGTCAATGTGAATTTAATATTGAAGAAGTGGAGCAAAGACACGTGGTCAATGTGAATTTAATATTGAAGAAGTGGAGCAAAGACACATGGTCAATGTGAATTTTATATTGAAGAAGTGGAGCAAAGAACGAGAAAAACAAAGTATAAAAAACTGCATTATTGAGGCCATATTTATGAAATGATTCCAAATAATAAAACGCCGATTTTCCGAAATTCCAGGGGTTGTTCGGATGAGCGATTCTCTTCAATTTTTTCTATTAAGGTAGCGAGACGATGGGACGCAAATAAAACGTAATTTGTAATTATTATATAATGTACTTTTGACAAAAATTTTAGTTATACCAACATTGCAAAACTAACCGCAATAGAAGAAGTCTAATATTTTCATTTGTTTGAGTTTTTTATTTCGACACCGACGCGACGTTTCGAATGACTGCTTTCAAATAATCGGTACTCCTGAGAACAATCATGTAGACGAACACTTACCCAGAAAATGGGTGACACTGAGAACAATCATGTAGACGAATACTTACCCAGAAAATGAACCAGAAAGTCATCCACTGAAATTTTTTGGGCTCAAATTTTTCAATAAAAACAAAATATCCATGGTTGAAAAACTTCCATAGCAATAACGTATAGTACACTTTTTTTTTCATTTGGCTTAACGTCCCTTAACATATATTGGTCATTCAAGACGGGGGTTATACCCTCTATTCACTGGAAACTTGGAAACCAGCTACTCACATTGACCTCACTTAGCCTGGGTTGGGCTAGAAAAAAGAGCCAACGATACGTGGTGTTCCCAAGCGGTCACCCATCCAAGTACTGACCACGCCCGACGTTGCTTAACTTCAGTGATCTGACAAGAACTGGTGTATTTAACGTGGTATGATCGTTGGCTAATTTTTTAAGTTTAATTTTCGTCTATTGACTTTTTCAGATTAGAGATATATGATATCTCTAATCTGAAAAAGTCAATAGACGAAAATTAAACTTAAAAAAATCTTTCCTTCACAAAACAAAACATTAAGTCTTAAATGACTAATATGTCTCTGTGGTCAAGCTGTTAAGACTCTTGTTCCGGAGGTTGAGGATTCGAATCCCGTCCGGGATTCGAATCAAAATCTTCTCGTCTATCAAAATCTTCTCGTCAATTTTTTTTTTAATTTGGCTTAATATCTCTTTATCATATATTGGTCATTTTTTGTTAAATTGGGATACTATGTCAAGTAAAACCATAATGAGGTAGGTAATATATAATACTATATCTTCACTTGACTGTAAAATTAATAAAGATGTTGATTAAAGCTGACTAGTTTCGTGCTCTCCTGAGCACATCATCAGAGCTTGGTTGAATCATTCAACCAAGCTCTGATGATGTGCTCAGGAGAGCACGAAACTAGTCAGCTTTAATCAACATCTTTATTAATTTTATAGTCAAGTGAAGATATAGTATTATATATTACCTACCTCATTATATATTGCTCATTCAAGGCGGGGGTTTTACCCTCCATTCGCTGGAAACTTGCGAATCAGCCACCCACATTGACCTCACCCAGCCTGCGTTGGGCCGGGAAAAAGAGCCAACGATACGTGGTGTTCCCAAGCAGTCACCCATCCAATTACTGACCACGCCCGACGTTGCTTAACTTCAGTGATCTGACGGGAACTGGTGTATTCAACGTGGTATGATTGTTGGCATATGATAACTCAATTTAATATTTAATCGCCGCACCCCGGAAAAAGGCAGCATCACAAAGGCGTGAACCCACGTGGACATGGTACAACCTCGCTGGACGTTGCTTAACTTCAGTAATCTACCGGAACTGCTGTATTTAACGTGCCATAGCCGCTGGCTGGATAGTACACTGAAATAAATATAAAACAGAACAGGTAATATTCAAAATATTAAAATAACTACTCTCTGAAATATTCGAAATATGCTAAACTTTGTGTTCCAACTAATTTTTTTCAGTTGGAACACAAAAAAATCATTTCCTTGACTAAAATACATTTCCAAATCAAACAAGAAAAGCCATGTCAAATTTGATAGAAATGTATGTCGTGAATTTTAAACACATAACTGTGGAATTGAAAACATTAAACTTCCGCCACCGCAACGTTAAAATATTACATATACCTGAAAACTTGTGGAACACTTTTAACCCAATAACGCCTAGCGTTGCCATATGGCAACGCTGGAGGTAGTGCAAGTTTCAGACCTGTAAGTTCAATGCGGTGCATGATATTTTTCAAAATGGAACAACGTTTTTCATCATCTGGACAGCCGTAAGTACCAATAAAAATTATATTATTTTGTTTTCCTTCTCATTATGAGTTCTAAACATAATAAGAAATATATTTTATTCATCAGAATATGTTTATGCCAAACCATTGATACGCAGCAAGCTCACAAAATTTGTCGTTGCCATATGGCAACGCTAGGCGCTTACGGGGTCAAAAATTGGATTTTTTTTTTTCTTTTGCTTTTTTGATTATTTTTTGTAAGGTTCTTGATTTTTTTATGGCTTTAAAGAGTGCCTTACAAGTGTTATAATGTATTTTTCTGAGTGCTTCAGTCGTGGCCTGATGATTCGAGATATCATAGATATTCTTGAAGATGAAGAAGACCTAGATGAATATGTCTTTATTGAACCACCACAAGCAGCTATTGTCAGCGATGAAGATTCTGCTCTGTGAGAATGAGGCGGGCCTGCTGAACAATTTGAACCCGAGGCAACTCCTTGCTGGTGCCGAGCTTAGACTGCCAAATAATGAGAGACTGCTTTTCTACAAGAAGAAGATGTACCTGTAGAGAACATGATTGTGAATGTCGATGTCGAAGTCGCAGCAAACGCACCCATTTTTTCATTTTTCTAAAGAGCTGAACCTAAGGCATACATTGAGGAAAAGCTATCTGAGGCGAAGAAACCCAAGTTAAGGATGGAGAAAACCAAGTACGTGAAGAAAGCCAATTTCGATTATTGAGCAGCTATGTTATCTGAGTTTCCCGAGTCCGATTTCTCAGCATATTCAGCCCTGAACATTGTAGAAAACGGAAGTTATGGCTCAAATTTTAAAAGAAATTCAAAATATGCAATTTTGAACCATGTCTGAGAAAATGCGATGTTGGTCTACGCCTCAACTTCTTTGGCAGTTACCATAGAGGGGAATGAAGTAGCTGTGAGTGTTACTGTACGGTAGCTGTAGTGTGGGTGTGCACTTGGAAGTAAAGCAGAAGGAAAGCTGAACTATAAGCATATTATTTTCATTATTATTTTAAAAAATATAAAATAATTAAATAAAATACATATTTTTGAAATATTTTTTTTTTTAATTAATATCAATTTCTATTGAAAAATGTTTTTTTCTTGAGCAATATCCTTATTTTTTTTAAAAAACCCATTTTTGAATCCGTAAGCGCCTAGCGTTGCCATATGGCAACAGCCGTTTTCTCGGCATCTGGTGGACCCATTTTAAAAATTCAAAACCCTACATGCGACCCCACTGAGTAATATATATGAAAATAACCAAAATCCCTGACAAAAAATAATTCAGGCGTTAATGGGTTCAAGTGAAATTCTTTGGGAACACTATTAAAGTGAATTTCTTAGAGAACACTATTAAAGTGAATTTCTTAG
>CM022875.1:41223224-41234320 GCA_012654025.1 Pachypsylla venusta
CTAAAGTTTAGTCTATCTCCATACCAAATTTCATCAAAATCGGTTCAGTAGTTTAAGCGTGAAAGCGTAACATACAGACAGACAGAGTTACTTTCGCATTTATAATATTAGTATGGATTGAATGAATACCTAAATAAAAAGTACAATACATTTCTTTGTTTATATAAAATTGAATGAATACCTAAATGAAGAGTACAATACATATCTTTATTTTATTTTGTCACAATTTTAAAAGGCATTATAAAGTCAAATCTTCTTAATATATAAATCAGAAATTTGTATGTATGTACCTAAGTATGAAGTGCTGTCTGTTACAATAACACAGCCCAAAAGTTAGCAGATAGCAAAAAATTGATGGGAATGGACCCCATCAAAGCCATTGTCTACGACCCAAATGTATCGCGACAACATATCATACCAAAGCGAGAAACTTTTAGGTGGCTGCTTAGTTACGTGTTCGAAACCGGGAACGGGTAAAATAAAAATGCCCCTAAGGCGCCTGGCGAAACGTTTCAATCTTGGTTTTTAAAGGTTGAAATATACAGGGTGGACACAAACCAATCCCCCCCCCCCCAATTTCCATTGTCCTTGAAAAACAAAGATGGCAATATAAAAATCGTAGCGAAGCACGTGCGAAACAGCTAGTAAATAATATATATAAAAAATAAATTTCAAAATAGAAAAAAGTTGTATCAACTGCAAAATAATTGTTGAGTCTACTTGATAATGTCGTAACTGACGAAAGCGCTCGTGACTCAACAATTATTTTGCAGTTGATACAACTTTTTTCTATTTTGAAATTTATTTTTTATATTTCATAATGACTGCAAACATCCTATATACCATCTCTAAATTTAGTAAATAATATATCATTGATTGAAGAGCATTTAACTAAATTTTTAAGGATACCGCTTATTATCAGAGAGGTATACAGTTCTTCTGTTGAGTCCGGGCGATAACGCTTTTAAGCTTTTGTAGTCTGTATATTTTACAGACAACAAAATAGTGATTACTTGAAGAAAAGCATTTTATCTTGCGATTACGTTACAAGATCTTAATGAGGTCAATAGAATTATTTGTGAGCTCCTGAATTAGCCCGACTATCACAGATGATTCTCCTAAAAACCAATTAGAGAAACATATTTTTTTCGTTCTTCAAGTTGCCTCGAACCAGCGTCTATGGCACGTTGAACACACCAGGTCCCGTTAAATCACTGAAGACGTTGCTTCACAACGTCCAGCACCCTCGTGATGCTGGGTATTTTTTCGGCCAAATCCCAGGCTGGTTGAAGTAAATGTGGGAAGCTGGCTTGCAAGTTTACAGCGAATGAAGGGTAAACCCCCGTCTTGAATGACGAATAGATGTTAAAGAGGCGTTAGGCCAAATTAAAAAAATATATATAGAATATCATTGAATAATTTACAACAATTTTTTAAAAACTTTCATCACTGTATTAATTTCAAAATGGAAAACCAAAAAAATGGAAAAGATCTGACACGGAATTTGTTGCAGTGTGTTTCAAAAGAAAATATACTGTCGCAACATTTTGTTGCATCGTGTTGCGCAACAAAATGTTGCGTGCAGTCGGAAAGCAGCTTTACTCACCGCCAATTATTGGTGTAATTAGACCATGTTGTTTATTATTACAAATTCGATTGGTAACCTGATATGTCCGGTTACCAAGCAACGGCACGCCACTGGTGGATGTAAACCTCAATGTTTACAAAGTTAATGTAGACATTCCATTATTTTTGATAACAATTAATTCAATTATTTACATTAGAGAGTTCCACAGAGAACAATGCAATCCTCTTTGCTCTTTGCATACATTATCTACATGCAAGTATCTGATACACAGTGTAGTAGGCTAATGCACTGACGTGATATATCTACATATACTAAAACCCATTTAGTACATATATACATATGTACTGACCGGCTTAATCTTATTTGAAATAAGTCAACGCTAGCTAAACCTTCAGCCACAGTTTCCTTTCAGTATGCAGGTATGTAATAAAGAAGGAAAAAAATCTTTTCAACGGAAAGTAAATAATATAACTACAAATATTCGTCAAAAAAATGTATCGCTTTCTAACGGTATAATAACATAGCCCAAACGGTAAGATATTGGAGTTTTGGGAGGGTCGGATAATGGATACTCCCTAAACATACCGAAAACCTTCAGGCAAATATAAGCTAAACTTTATCTCTCGGATCGTATCTCAACAATGGTAGAGTTTGCGATGTTCAGAAGAAAAAAAATCTGGTGTGAACATCACACGACATTCCTTATCAATAATAAAAGGTACGGAAAACCGTACTAAACTTTATCTTCCTTTATTCTAGAAATTTGGTAGGCTCCAGATGATGCCGCAGGTATTTGATGAAAATATTATATCATTTACCAGTGGCAGTCTTCGGCTGTTATCACAGCTCTTAATAAAATATTTTTGAAAATGGATTTGGCAGCCTTCAACTGTTGTCACAACTCTCTAGTAAAATTATTATATGAATGAGATTTGACAGCCTTCGGCTCTTGTCACAGCTGTCTAGTAAATATCTTCTTTTACTAAACCTTGTCCCATGTCTATATGGGGTCTAGTAAATATATTACCTAAATAATTAGTTTTGGCAGCCTTCGGCTGTTGTCGCAACTCTTATGTGAAAAAAAATATTCGAATTACCTTTGACAACCTATCGCTTGTTGTCCAGCTCTCTAGTGAAAATATTATATGCATTAGATTTAGCAGCCTCCGGCTGTTGTGACAGCTCTATAGTAAAATTATTATATGAATTAGATTTGGCAGCCTGCGGTTATGTTCAGAGAATTGACAGAATAATTTTATCCACCTTGGCTAAATGTTGGCTATTTTAAGCAAGTGAGGTCTATAGTTAAAAAAACTGCTAGTAATTTGTCGATGAGGGGATCACACGAATGTATTGCGTGACAATTTCATCTGAATGCCTCATTTCTTTCGCTAATACAGTCCTCTGATAAATACTTTGACGTCATGTCATGTAGTAACATTGAAAAGGTTCTTTGCTCTCCTTCCGGTACAAAACCCTAAAATAGTGAAAGTATTTTTGGATATTCAACTAAAAGAGTAACAAATTCATAAATATGTGTCAACCATTATCTTTCTCAGCTTCATCATTAGCCTGTATTTTACAGAAAATAGATAAAATAAAATCATTCTGGAGAAGAAATAATAGAAAAATACAAAGAAATCATAAAACCAGAGGAGATAGAGACCTCGATTTACCTAATTGAAGAAAGAAAAAAAAAAAACATGATATTCACAACAGAAAACTACACAGATGGACTAGCCTTCAAAAACTATACGTGGAAACTACACATCCAGGCAGACGAACACATCACGCTATACCGCTCATGGCTTCCACCACAAAATTTGCAGAAATAAAGATTATCATACATCATACGAAAATTGCATATGCAGACTGTGCAACAAGGGCGTAGCCAGCATCTGGCCTAGGGGGGGGGCAGTTGAGATTTTCATGTCGGGAGGGGTGGGGTGTCGATAAAGTAAATCGTGACTTGTTTAATAATAAACCCCTAGGGGTAACTGATGATTCAGTTATTGGGGGCGGGGGTGACCCCAGGGCCCGAGCAAGTGGTTGAGTATCAGTAACGTCCCAGGAAGTAGTGTGGTAACATTTTAATACCACATGAACATCAACTGCTATGCCCCAATGGTGTACACCAGTTCCCCTAATGTGAGTGAGCACGTAGGTTCACGCCCTCATGATGCTGGCTAATATAACTCAAGTTGGGTCAGATCAATATTGGTAGTGGGTAGGTACCTGTTTTGTAAGTTTTCAGCGAATGAAGTGTAAAACCCTCGTCTCAAATGACGAATATATATGTTAAAGAGACGTTATAAGTCAAAAAAGAGTTTTTTCTCCTGAGTTCTGCACTTGATACTTGGCTTTTTTACCATTAACTTAACACTATTAAATTTCAACAAGACAAATACGAATTCTTTTCATGAAAATGATAATTTGCAGACCACAGGAAAAATATTATTTGTATCTTACTAAATTATTTCTTTGAAAAATTGGGAGAACAACAAAAGGAAAAAAGAATAAAAAAAATCGAGATAATTTGATTTCGGTAAAACGTACAAGACATGGGTATGGGTGAGTATTTTTTTTTTTTTTTTTTTTTTTTTTTTTTTTGTACTCAAAAATAAACAAAACAAGGAAGAAGTCGAGGTTTTCAATTAAATAATAAAAGTTAAATAAATAAAGCACCAACACAACAAAGGAAAAAAAACTAAATTCAATTAAGGTGAAAAAAAAATATAAATTTCCTTTGTAAAGAAATAGATGGAAAAGGAAGAGAGTGAGATAGGATGAGAGGAAAAACAAATAAAATTGTATTAGAATAAAAGCGTGACTTCATTGAAATTTAGAAAAATTAACTTCTAATCAAAGGAAACTTGAAAGGAAAAAAGTCTAATCAAAAGGCCAAACATCCTGTACCTTGTTTTATATAGAATTATATTGCATCTCATTTCTTCCGTATTAATAATGAAACGCCTTCCTTTAGCTTTTGGCAATAGATAGATCTTTTTTTAAAGTTCCTTTTAAATTTATTTTTCATAAAATTTCATCTTTATTTTTCATATTTTTTCTAAAATTTAGACATCAATTTTTTTGACAAAATTTTGTGAGATATTAATTTTCCATATTTTCAATTCCTCTTTCATATACCTACCTATCTATGGTTTTGATTATTTTCTGTAGTAAATTAAAATTTTGAAGAATTTTTGGAAATACATCTTTTTTTCTTCTTCTTCTTCTTCTTCTTCTTCTTCTTTTGTAGCTAACTTGTACAACAAATTTCGCATTAAAAATTTAAGACTAAAAAAATAACGAAACATATTTTCCAATCTGATGTATAATATTATTTCCAGTATAAAGATGCATACTCTTTGTTCCGTGTTTTCCAATGAGAATCTCACAAAACTGACAGGGGCGTAGCGAGTGGGTGTAACCCCCCCCCAAATTTCTCCAATAATCATCAGTCGGCAATTTGCGGGTTGACGAAATTAACGTCCATGAAATCGTTCAAAAATGGTCGCTATTAAAACACCGCAGAATTCGAATCTGCGTTGAAAAATCTGTTGATTCCAGGCACATAGATTCATGAAATCAATATTTATGCGTATCGTTATCTTGTCTTTTGTACACTTATGTCATCAATTTGCTGTGTTGAGTACAATGTAAATTAAATTATAATTCAACTATACAGTATACAGCATTTTTTATATAAATCAACAATTTTACAATAAAATTCAGTGATAATTCATACCCACACAAATAATTAAATAATTTCATTCGTATATATGGTATTTCAGTCGGCAAATTGCAGTGATGGGTCGGTATTTTCATACGCATTACCTCCCACCCCCCTCACACACACAGTTTCCACCCGCTACGCCTTTGAAAACTGATTTCAGTGACGACTTATTCCGAAGCGATCGAGAGTACTGTTTAAAATAATATGTCTAAATTATTTTTAAAAAAAATATTTGATAGGTAATTGACGATCTAAGTTTTTTAAATAATCAAGGACAACTGAGTAGCTGTGCTGTACAGCTACTCAGTTGTCCTCACAAAGCTAAGTATACCCCTGAACAACTAACAATATATTGTGTACTCTCTTCTCAGATATATTTTTATACTGGGCAATTTTTGAAAATGAACTTTTTCAACGAAATCTTGGTGTTGGTACCCCTTCAACACATTTCTCTGAGAAATAACTTTCTAATATTGCAACCAAACTTTCCTATTCAATATTAAAATTGTACAAAGTTGTAGAAGGGATGTTTGCATTGGGATTTATAACTTTTAGGTTACTATGTAACTAGGTACTGGTTTGTTTTCTATTTTTACTATGTGGGCTGTGAGGAGACTTGAGGGATATAAAATGTATTAAGCTCGTACTCTGTAGAAAATGCATTATTTAGTAGGATGGGTTTATGAAGCGCTAAGTTTACACCATTAAAATCTCAACCCTCTTGTTTACTCTCTTAAGAATTTTATAGAAACGCGTAAATATTTGAAGTTTTAAGCTCATCACGGTCCTAAAGATGGAGTGTTGAGAGAGTTTTTATAAGCTTCATTTCAACCTGTGATGAAAGTTCATTAGAAAGTTTCTGAATTAATTTTGCATAATTGAGTTGGACAGAGAAAGGGTCTTCCCTTTATGTTCTTTGTATATTCTTTAGATCTTCAAAATATTCCACAAATTAATAGAATTGGTTTTAAAAAAAAACTCAAGAGAAACCTACAGTAAGAGTAAATGTATACGTACACCAGTTCCCGTTAGATCACTGAAGTTAAGCAACGTCCAGCGAGGTTGTAGCATGTGCGTGTCCACGTGGGTTCGCGCCCTCGTGATGGTTGCCATTTTTCCGGCCCAACCCAGGCTGGTTCAGGTAAAGCTGGTTTGCAAATTTCCAGCGAATGGTCCAACTTTTGTTTTTAAATACGAACCCCATCTTGTGATACATTTTCAAAAAGACAATAGAATTAGAAGTACTTTGCAATTAATTACATGTCTAACGTGTTTGGTTTCAAAAGAGCGGCCATTTGAAATTTCCAAGATATGACTTCCAAGAGTGTCTAACACTAGGCGAATTATGTCTAAGAAACAGGTTCCTTGACATTGGTGTCCTATGCAAGCATTCAGTATCCCATTGCAAACAATTTAATTCCCGAGAAATCAAATCTTTGTGTCCCAAAAAGACAGTTCCGGTATTCGAACCTGGATACTGATATAACCAATCGAATGGCCATAGGCCCTTTTCTATCCCTAGAAAAAAACAGAATTCCAAAAATTCCAAGCAGTTCAAAAGTTATAGGTACCGGGCAGGACTTCTGGGACATATTGTATATAAGTAATGTAAAACAGAACATTGTTAATATTCATATACTTAAAAGTAGGTGTGACATCACCCCCACCTGCACTTATTCTACCCCCCATATCTTATTATTTTGATTTTGAGAGATCAATAATCAGTTATGTTGAGAATGTCGTAACAGACGAAAGCGCTCCGTAACTCTTTAAAAATTTTAGTGTTTGAATCACAAATTAATTTTGAAATATTATTTTATTATAGGTACGTTAAGTTGGCCGGGTCATGTCGGAATTTCCACGTTTTTGTGAGCTCTATCTTTAGTGCTACGTTAGTGCTGTGACTATACTAACTTTCTTTCAATTAAACAAATTTATTATTTCTTTAAACAAACAAAAAATCACAGTTTCGAATTACTGGTAACTTCTAATCAGAATTTTGCTAACAATGTCTTAAACAATCTAAAGTTAAACCTTTTTAAGTTTATAATATTATAAACTTAAAAAGTTTTTGATATTAGTTTTAGATATTTTAGTTTATACACATTTTGATAAAGATCTATAATTCTAGTAAAAATGGCCAGGAAATGGGAAAATTTGTTGTCACTAAAAAACGCTTAGAAATTTGACAATCTTTGGAGATATCTGAAATGTCATCTGTATTACTAAGAGCCTCCTGCACTTTACTCTAGTAATGCCGCCACTGGTCGCTTTTCACATTACTCAATCTACTCAATCGTCCTCACGAGGCTGAGTGCACCCCGAAATCATAAGCAAATATTTGCGACCCCGCTGGGAATTGAACCCGGGTCCCCAAGTGCAATGCAGGCGTGAAACCCACTAGACTAGGAGGACTACATTTGCATCAGCGCGCAATAAGACCCCAACTGGAACCTATACACATAACTTCATCCACTTGGGTCAACTATAAATGAAAAAAATGCCATCACAGCAGGCGGAGGGGTGGCCAAGTAGATTTTTGGATATTACGCAACTTAAATAAAAAATGCATAAATTGTCAAATTTTGAGGGGGTATTTTATCCGTGACGTTTCCAAAGGTGCATTATTGAAAATAATAAACCAATAAAATCTATAATTTATACAGGAATTGAAGTGATATCTTAAGTGTACATTATACATCAACTTCGTTATAAATAATGAGAAAATACACAACGATACGATCTAAATACACTTCCAGAAAGTATGAAAGAGTTACAACATGATATTATGGAACCCAAGAAAGTGTTTTATAATATCATTGATAAAGGCGTTGCACAAAAGGTTTAGACTTTTGAATAGAGAAATGAGTTCCATGAGGTTTTGTTACTTGTAGTGATAAATGATATTATATTGAATAGTGAATACCCATCAGCAGGAGAAGATATTTCTATACATCATGAAGCTGTATGTATAGAAAATGATAGGAACATACATTAGTTTGGTGTTAGGATACAATACAGAGTGGTATGAAACACAGCAGTAGAAGATAGTTCTATACATCATGAAGCTGTATAGAAAATGATAGGAACATACATTAGTTTGCTGTTAGGATACAATACAGAGTGGTATGAAACACAGCAGTAGAAGAGAGTTCTATACAACATGAACCTGTATATAAAATGATACATTAGTTTGCTGTTAGGAAAAATACAGAGTGGTATGAAACTTGAGTCAGGATTATTACTAATGTTTCCTAACGGTAAAGATTAAGCTAATATCAAATTTATTTTGAAAATTCAAGTTTTTTTTCGAGGGTTGGGTTACTATTTCTGGTGGCCCTGAATTTCTGCCCGCAGCTGATTTCCTGGTTATGGAATGCGGAAGAATTTCTATTTTTTGCACTTTATTTGGCTTATTTTTTTTTTATTTTTTTTGGCTGAACACTTATCTCCACGCCATACTTAACACTCTTATCTCCCTGCCAATTCTTTAAGCCATATCAAAATTATCTCCTCAATGAGCCCATTTGTGATAGTCTCTTCATTTCCCTCCCAAGAAATCATTACTTTAGGGCCAAGTAAGGTTACAGTAAGCCCGATAAGGACAATTTGTTTGGCAACAATTCATAGCCAATTTGCCTTAACGATTCAAATCACTGTTTGAAAGCAACAAAAAACTGACGATAAATCAATACTAATATGATACTTGTTCTGTGTTATGTAGACCTGACTTAAAAAATGGCCCATAAAGCCCTGCTGCCCCCGAAGGGTCATACTGGTTTATCTAGAGAATCTAAATCGTTTGATAATTTACCGCAGATTGAACAGACAGTTGTAGACATCACTTTGAAAAACTAGAATATAAATGGTATTGAATATTTGAATAAAACAAATTTGAATAAAAGCAAATAAAATGTTGGAAAATGGAAGTTTCCTTGCGATAGCTACCTGTTCTCAAATTAGAGGGACTTATAGGTACCTATTTCACTGAATTAATGTGTTTTTTTGTTATTGTTTTTGGCATAATGTCTCTTTAACATACATATTGGTCGTTCGGGGTGGAGTTTTTACACTTACAAACGAGCTACCTACATTGATCTTACCCAGATTGGGTTGTGCCGATCGCTTACTAAATAAAACCTCTTTGAACCGGGGCCGGATTAACAATAATAGTTAGTCAACGAACATACCGCGTTGAATACACCAGTTCCCGTCAGATCACTGAAGTTCAGCAACGTTGGGCGTGGTCAGTACTTGGATGGGTAACCGCTTGGGAACACCACGTATCGTTGGCTCTTTTTATAATTTAAGAAAGTACAAGTAGGTACCTACTACCTATAGGAACTTAATAAAGAAATGAGTATTGCAACATAAGCAAATTGGTTAGTGTAGGTACACTAAACATTTTGCTCTGCCAGCTGTAGGTACCAGACCAAAAGGACAAATATAATTTTTGTACTGGCTCCAAAAAGTAGACTACTTAGACGGTGCCGGCGGGGGTAAGTGAAAGTGCTACGGGCCCAGCGGAAAGATAATACGCCCCTGTGTTGGACACGGTTTGACTTCAGTGATCTTACTTGAACTCGACCCACGCTGAAATAGCCAAAAACTATACAGTGTAAGTTTTAACTGCTATGTCTGACAAGTCAATAACTTCACTACACTTCTCACACCTAAATTATAAAGAAGATACATATTAAGCATTAGAAGGACATACACCATTCAACAACAAACAAAATAAAAGGGATGATTTCTAAACAGATTTGAGCGTAAATTGTTATTTATTTTGACACCAAATTGAATCCCTCATGGTCAATATGTTTTTCTTTCCTGACCCTGCCACTCTTCATCAGTTTTTCCTTCACCACATTCTTTCTGCCAATTCCAATTTCTTCTCTCAAATGTTATCAAGCCTTCAATTTCATTTAACTTTTATCCATGTAACTTTTTCTACTTTATTTACTTCAATTTTCTTTTCTATTTTGTTATGACATTTCATATGAAACTTTTCTTCTCATTTCTTTATTGCTTACTCTTTCACATATTGCTTATACTTACTCAATGAGACCTGTGAGAACACAGATGTTTTAAGTAAATTACAGAATAACATATTATCTAGTAATTTTATAAACGCCGAGGTTCCCACACTGGGAGGCGCCCCCCCAGGGGGCGTGAAGGCAACCCAAGGGGGGGTGCGAGACCAGTTGAATTACCTATTATAATTTAGTTGAAATATATGTACACAATTTTTTTTACAAAAAAGATAATTTTATTGAACATGAGACAGCATTCACCAACACATTAGCGTTTTGAATGAGATAGCATTTTCAACACATTAGCGTTTTGAATGAGATACCATTCAGAAACACATTAGCGGTTTGATTGAGATAGTATTCAGCAACACATTTGAATTTTTTTGAATGAATTAGCAATTAGCAACACATTAGCGTTCTGAATGAGATAGCATTCAGCAACACATTAGCGGTTTGATTGAGACAGCATTCAGCAACACATTAACTTTTTGAATAAAATAGCATTCAGCAACACATTAGCGGTTTGATTGAGATAGTATTCAGCAACACATTAACGTTTTGAATGAAATAGCATTCAGCAACACATTAGCGTTTTGAATGAGATACCATTCAGCAACACATTAGCGTTTTGAATGAGATAGCATTCAGCAACACATTAGCGTTTTGAATGATATAGAATTCAGCAACACACATACCCATTCATAATTCATAATGTAAAGGACACATTAGCGTTTTGAAT
>CM022875.1:41238312-41251237 GCA_012654025.1 Pachypsylla venusta
CAAAGTTTGGCGGACACGACAAGTACGTAAGTACCAGTTCCTAGATGCTTCCATACAAGTTGTAAAACACTGGCAGCACAAAGTTTGGCGGACACGACAAGTACGTAAGTGCCAGTTCCTAGATGCTTCCATACAAGTTGTAAAACACTGGCAGCACAAAGTTTGGCGGACACGACAAGTACGTAAGTGCATCTGTGTTTGTTCTACTGATCATGAAATAAATCTTCCATGGCAGACCTTTTTTCGTTTAAAAAAACAGTCAAGTATAGATGTTATTTATCTGTTTTTCAAATGAAAGCATTATGATGTTTTCAGTGTTTTCACAAATTTATACTTTCCTTAGTTCAAAAGAACGCCTTCCATACATAAAATGAAATAAATGACAGAAACCACTGGCACCTAGTGAAAAGAAAGAAAAAAACTTAAACACCACCACAGAATGATTTGTTCCTAGCCTTTTACTTCATCGTGCCAAACATAATAAATTGGCCTCCGAATGACGCGTTGAGAATTCGAATCACTTTCTTAATATATTATGTGTTCCAACTTTCTTTCCTTCTCTCTTTTTAATAAAAATGTAAAGGAAAATTTATTATTTGATACCTAACAAATAAGTTTGTCGCAATATTATCAAAATGTTACTTTAATCATTATTGATTTAGTTTACCCTCGCGGAGAGTATTGCAGAAGGATGTTATTTCCGTTTCACGACAAATAATAATAATTTTGTTTTCTTGAAATGCCCTCCTCAAAGATAGGAGGCGTGAGGCTGCCGAATGTGGGTTCATTGTTACATCGAAATAATTGAATTTTGCAACAAAAATACAAGCTCACACAGTATAAAATACTATTTTTAAAATGTATTACCTAATTAAAATCCAAAAATCAAAAATAAAAAAGTTGAACTTTTGCCGATCTCAGTGGCCGAGTTGTCTAGATCATTGACTCTTGTCCCTGAGATTGAAAGTACAAATCCAGGAGCGGAATTTTCTCGTTTATAGAATGACCGGTAAAAGGAATTGCCTGAAGTAATACGAAAGCGGTTCCAGACATAACATTTTCAGGGCATAGAAGAAAAGGCACTTTTGGCAAATAATTTGAACGATTTTAATAAAATTGGATACCAATAATGTATTTGGTCATCGAAGCTACTGCCAGTCATATACAGGGTGTAACAGGATGTTGTGCCCAACCATATATAGGTGCTATAATATGAGCAAAAACAAAACAAAAAATCTACTATCAGGGTGTTTTGTGTTATTTTTAATCGTTCATATCTCCCTTATTACAGCTCTGATTTCGAAAAAATAAAATAATTTGGAGAGCTTGAAAAAAGACCTACAAAAACGTTTCCCATGTGGGATCATCAAATATCAAAATAACAAAATGGCGGCCATTTGAAATATTCAAAGTCGATTTTCTCAAAATCCAAACCATGAATTTTTATTATTTTCCTCTCATTTAATAGAGTATAAACATAGAAATATCTTTGGTTTGGAAGACTTTTTTAAAAAAAATTAAGTCATATGCTGCTTTTTGGCCGCAAAATGATACACAGTCAATGATGATTTTATAAAAAATTGTTTTTGCATCTGTGGTCAAATTATGAAAAAGAGACATTCTGATTCTTACCGGTAGCTACTATCTATTTCAACTTTTCTCAAAATAAAATCCGTTTTCAGCTGTGCCTATCCAAAAAAGTGGATAGGTAGAGGGTCGTCCAATTTCTTGGACCCTTCTTTACTTATGAGTCCACATGTAGGTTCTTGTATATCGTACAGAGGTGGACTCAATTGAAGATTTGATAGCAAGCTGCAGCAGACAGCTGAGAGAAAATCAAGAAGCCCTTAGGAATGCTGTAACAGACAGGATAATCTGACGCTGTCGTATTTGTACTTCTGAAAGCAATCGGACACACAAGAGCTTATTTGATACTTATGTGACCTCACTAGATAAGTACTAATCAAGTACTTGTCTAGACAAGTACTTGACCACCCCTAATCATTGACAGTGTATCGCTGTGCGATGGGCGTGTTTGATATCAGAGCTGTAGTAAGGGAGATATGACCGATTCAAAAATATCACAAACCACCCTGTTAACTTTGTAATAAAATCTTAAATCAAAATTCGTTAGAAGATTTTTTTTTGCTTTTGCCCATATTATAGCACCTATACTGTGGAGCACAACAACCTGTATATAAACTAGGTGTGTTCGTGGACAAAAACGGACGGAACCATCCGTTTCACCTCCAATTTTCGCGCACCACATAAACTTGCCGTTCAGTAGTACGTCCTATTTAAAGCGCAAAATAATCGGCCGAAAAATCGGAAAAGGTTCAAGATATCGTTCTGAAAATAGATATATACAGATAGATATATATGAAGAAAAAAATTTGGTAAAAATCGGTTGAGTAGTTTCGGAGGAGTAATAAGGTTACGCTTCGCTCCGCTCAATAATTTGTATTTTAATCATTTGTTAAAAAGTAAGTATCCGTTTTATAAGTTATTATGTATTACCAACGAGGATAAAACTTACATGATTGTATCGTTTGAAACCCTGGGCACTAGAAATATGAATAACTAGAGTATGATGAATAACCAGCCTGAGGAAGCACAGAATATGCTGACAACATCACAAATGTGATTTTTTTTTGTTTAATGGACAGTTGAACATTTTGTATANTGAATGCCAAAATTTCCTTAAGGGGGTCCAAAATATGGAACAAATACCCTATAGAGGTAATATTTTCATTCTACACTTAATGTGGGGTAATTCGATGGATTCTACAAAATAGCTGCAGACAAAATCGGTGTTTCAAGAAACTCTTACACGAATACGCAACTGGAAAAGAAAAAATATTAAAAATCGGAGTCATGGTGAGCCAGTAGGTGGGTAAATACTGTTCAGATAGGTGAACAATATTTACCTATCTACTACTTTTGCTTCCAAAATATCGATGGGGATGCTTAATTATATTCAAATGTAGAAGTCGAAAGGTTGAACAAAGAACATCTGTCAAGCGAGTGGAGTACACGGGCAGACTCCACAGCGCAGTCCTCAACAGAACAACCTACAACGAATTATGATGAAATCTCCAGGATTTTGAAGTATGTTTATGCAATGTGCATGGTTAATAGTGTATAAATTTCAATTTATTATGTAACTAGCTGTTTCGCCTGTGCTTCGCTAAGGCCTATAGCTTGGCGCCTTAGAGGCATTGCCATTCAGTGCTAATAGTGTTTCTTTCAAAAATCCGATGATTTCGCTTTTAAAAATCGGAAGCTAATACCTAGTATTCTATGATTCGCCTTACAAAAATAAAATAAAAACATAACTTGAAAATGGTTGTACAGTTTTTTCCAAACTATGTCCCAAATTAAGGTTTAAAAGGCCACCTAAAACTTTCTCGCTTTGAGTTGATATGTTGTCACAACAAAACTTAAGATATCGAACCAGGATCTCGAAAACGGATCGACATTTTTAAATTCTGGTATTTTTTCTGGTGTTTAGACTTATTGTTTTGGGGGGGAGGGGGTCAATTCTCATCAATTTTTCGATATCTCTTACCGTTTTGGCTAAATAATTAGTGATACATACACACTTTATTATTAATGGTTTGTTCTAAAGAGGTGAAATGCTCAGGAAGCATTTTTGACGTATATAGTTGGTTCACGATTTTCTTGACAAAGTCATAGATATAATCATATAAACAAAGGCTAGATTTTGGCAGGGGTTGAACCGGGCTCGAGCATGTATGAACATGAACAATTGAATACATTTTTTCATTCAGGGGGTCAAGAACCCTTCCCCTTGTTTGCGCCACTGTAGGTAGGTTAGTATTTTATGGATTAGTTAAACATTTTGCAAAGAAAATCTATATATACATATATTTCTTGATTTTTTTAATTTTCGGCTTTCGACTTTTTAATGTCTTATTGAAAATGGGAAATACAATTCATCATGAAAGTGGAAAAAGTTAATAATTTAATTTTGCAAGTCAAACGACGAAAATTAAAATTCATCTTTCTTTCCATAAACAAAATATTAAGTCTTCAAACGCATACCCATATTAAAACAAAAAAAAACTATAGGTTGGTAATAAAAATGTAAATGCAGATTTTCTTTGTGGAAAGGATCTACCTACACAACTTTTGTGGAGGTATCACAGCATTAATAAGAGCTTCATGTATTAAAATAATCACTTGAAGCTTCTACCAAAGCATATATTTTTACTCTAGAAATTTTGTCATTAAACTAGTTACTCAATCATCCTCTCAAAATTACAAGTAGGTATTCGAAAATTGCCCAAACTCGCCGTGAATTGAACCCGAGTCCCCCAATGCAATGCTAATGTGATGCCCAATATACCGGAAGGACTGCTGGTAAATCAAATTATTCGATTAAAATACAATATTGCTAATAAATTGTTATGCGTGCTGATGAATTCTTATGTTGTTTCCTACATCAACTTTGTAATCAATGGACCATGTATTCGATTTAAGAAGCCTCTAGGTTTTTTGTTATTAAGTTTCTCATTAGCAATTACTTTTATTCATGAAAATCCAAACTATCTGTTCTGTGAACTGTTGAAATCGATTACATAAATCATTCCAATTATTATTTGTTTATAATATTATAATAATATTATTATAATATATAATATTATTATAATAACCTGCCTTGGTAGCTCAGTGGTCAAGCGCTCGCCTGGTAATCAGGAGGTCGCGGGTTCGAAACCCAGCCAAGGTAGGATTTTATCCTCTCAATTAATTGAGAATTTGACCACAATAATAGTACAAGCTTACTGCTGGGGTAAAGGGACTCGTTAGTCTCATTCGAGCAGTATAAATAAGCAGTATTATTATTTGTTTCAAATTTCCTACGAGTTCGCTGGGCAAGGACTTCGGGCTCATCGAAAAATTTCCTTAAAATGTACAAGAAAACATCAATAGGTACAATGACGTTAAAAAGATAAAGGCAAATAATATAATACAAACACACTTTTTAATACAAAAGTAATTGACTGAATGAATTGAAGTCTAGTTTTATCTCCATGATTTTGATAATTCTCAAACGAATTGCACGATTTTGATGAAATTTGGAAAGGATGTGTATTAGGTTCACAGGATAAATTACGTAACAGTTTTTGGGCCATATTGGGTCACCGGAGTCCTCACAGTTGTATAATTACGTATCAGTTTTTGGGCCATATTGGGTCACCGGAGTCCTCACACTTGTCTAAAAGTCAGATAACTAATATTATTTAAAGGACGCTCTGTACATTCAATTAGTACCTGTTATTGCGACGTAAAGCAGGGAGGTGCTGGAGTACCTATAACTTATAATTTTGATTTATTATTTTCAATAATGAACCTTTGGAATCGTCACGAAAAAAAAAATACACTCCCTGAATATTTGATATTATACGTTTCAAGGTACGTAGAATCCAAAAATAGAATAAAAAAAATCCGTTTGTCCGCCATACGCCTTACGCCGCGACGTACGACATGATGGGCACTTTTGCCACTTACCGTTGACCGATTTAGACCGATTTGGGTTCAATCAAATATACTGCTGGCGGTTTTTACCGCTTTAAAGCGGTTTTCATTAATCCTGTCTAAAAAGAGAATGGTAAGAGCTAGAAACCTCAAATTTAGTAGGTATGTCAAATTTAGGGTCTAATTATGCCCCAGATCATCATNAAAAAAAAAAAAAAAAAATTTTGCCAGAAAAATAATAGCCCCATGTTTTCATTTCATTTTAAGTTCATAGTCACCCTGAATTATATAAAAAAAATGCTGATGAACATTTTTTTTATTTTCTCCAGTGAACCTTTTTCTCTCCATTTTTATAATTTTGTACTGAGATTTCCATCTGCTACTACAATGTTTAAAAAAAATTAAACAAATTTAAAATAATATGAATATACCCACCCACTTCTCACACTCAGTTATTCCAATAAAGACAGAGGTTAGCTTTAATCTTTATATATAAAAGGCAATGTCCTGAGTGACTGATCAACGTAGAGCCGAAACTATTAATGCTACAGACTTGAAATTTGGCAGGGACGTTCGTTGCACCATGTATCTCTATACATAAAAGGCAATTTCCTGAGTGACTGATCAACGTAGAGCCGAAAATATTAATGCTACAAACTTGAAATTTGGTGGGGACCTTTGCATCATAAAAGTGTGCACTAAGAAAGGATTTTGCAAAATTTTAATTTTAAGGAGTAGAAATCGCAAAAAGTAAACAATCCCCATAAGAAATACATTGGAGCGAGAGATAATGACAAGAAACTCAATGACAATAAATTGTGACCTAACATGAAAGTTATCCATGATATAAATAGAAGACATCCTATTGTCTGTAGGAGGCAACAAATAACCTACTCCGGTAGCTGTAGCAAATATGTATGTAGGGGGATCACTGATTTAACGGAGGGAATTAACAGGATAGCCTGATCGCCAGTGCTGGATTTACCAATAGGCTAAATTGATATAAACAAGCACCCAAACCCAAAAAGGTGGTGTAATTAGGGCGAAAGTGCACAAATAAAAAGAACAATCAATTTTTTTTTTTTTTACAAAAATTGTAATTACGTAATAATTATGATTGTGAACTAGAGTATCGAATTGTAAAGGTCGGGAGGGCGGGAAAATTTGAATAGCCCACAGGCGGCAAATGTGTAAATCCGCCACTGCTGGACGCTAAGAAAATAAAAATAGTGAACAAACGTCAACCACCATGTGATAATAAAAGAGGAACGATAAAAGCCGCTTATGTAGATTCTCGAAGATGTCAGACGAAATTGCGCCCTGGCGATGGATAATGATTTCTTCGATGTTCCGCACCCTCAATTTTAGGAATAAAGCTAATTAGAGATAATTAATATTGGTTCATTGGATTTGTTCACTTCGGAGTTTAGATTGGAACCGAAAGATATAATTGGAAAGGAGATAAGGTAAATATAATTTGGGTGTAAGGTTAATCGGATAATCAGAGGAAATTTCCAGTAAAAGGGGTTTTCCGATAAGCATCAAATTCAAAGGGCTTTGAAAATTCCTACCCGAAATAGCCTCCGCAAGGACTTATACCCTTCCCTGAATTCGTTAAACTGATGTGACACGCCGTAAAAATTTCACTCTTCTACTGTAAATAATTCTGTATTTTCAAAATAATGTCACCCATAAATATGTGATTTATTTTTCTGCCCTGTGCGTACGCTTCGATAGAATTTTCTTCTTCTTTTATTTTTTAATCTGGCTTAACGTTTCTTTAACATCTATTGGTCATTCAAGATGGGGGGGGGGTTACCCTCCATTCGCTGGAAACTTGCAAACCAGCTACTCATATTGACCTCAACTATCCTGGGTTGGGCCGGAAAAATAGCCAGCATCACAAAGGCGCGAACCCACGTGGACACCCAGCACATAGAAAAACCTCGCTGGACGTTGCTTAACTTCAGTGATCCAGCTAATTTCTTATTTAAATCCTCATCAAATCCAACGATCATACCACGTTGAATACACCAGTTCTAAACATCAGTATACAATAAATTTGAAAAGCACAACGAACTATCTGAAAGTTTGTTAATTTTGCAATATTTGTTTTGAGGTTCTTGTCTTATTCAACCGCCTCCTACCGTAAATCTATCGCTCCCCGCCTTCTTATCTTTGTGCTGTCCTATACAGGTTTCTATCATAACTACGTTAAAACTGATATTGAAAGTTCCTTCTACAAAACCAAACCTAAAAAAAGTACAAATAAAAAAAAAACTTAACAATTTCATTTATTTTAATTCTGTACTCATTCATTTAAAACAGAATTTCGCTTTAGGTTCCAGTCTAATTGTTATTTAATTCCTTTTTTTTAATCTTGGCTTTTATTTTTTATTGCTATTTTTGTACAAAATTCAAATTGCCTTCGGGGGTCAGAAGGGAATTCATGTTAATTTTGATGAGCCCTTATCAGATCATTAGAGGATACTTGTTTGTGTTGTGTGTTTTTATATGTATACATACTAATTAAAATGAATGTTATTAACACTCGTATTGTTTCTGGTTATTACTAGAACAATATTAAATATCTTCCTTATCCAGCGTCTATGGCACGTTGAATAGACCAGTTCCAGTTAGATCACTGAAGTTAAGCAACCTCCAGCGAGGTTGTACTATGTAGGTGTCCGCGTGGGTTCGCGGCCTCGTGATGCTGGTTTTTTTCCGGCCCAAACCAGGCTGGGTGAGGTCAATGTGGGAAGCAGGTTTGCATGTTTCCAGCGAATGAAGGGTAAAACTAAATCAATACAATTCGCCCAAACGACCACACTTTTGAATATAAACTTTTTGTGTATGTTTTATATACACACACAAAAAGGATACTGCTTACTGTCGGGCTCGAACTACTGCCCCTCATCTAAATGCCTTAATACTGGGTAATCTATAGATCCTAAAATTTTAAATGTGAAGGTCATTTGAGGTGTTATTATATCAATGACACCATGCGCGGATATAGCCCTCTTGTTTTGGGGGGGGGGGCACAAAATACCTAATAGAAAATTTGGAGGGCGGAGGGGAGGGGCAGTACTTTTTAATGCAATGTTTATCGAGGTACGATACCTAATTTGTTAAAAGCTGTAGAGCTTACCACAAATAACTTTCATAAGGGTGATAAGCGATTTTATAAGCGTGATGACGAAAAAAAAGTGCCATGACGGATGACAGAATTTTTGACAATTTTGTATTTACCTACGTATTTCAATTTAGTATCAGGATTGGGAATTATTTAGGGGCCGTGCCCCCTCTCTCAATGGGATAAAGAACACAGCGGATCGCCATTCATTTATTCAAAAAAAAAAAATATTACGTGATTAGGTATAATGAAATTTGAGAAACACCGCCCGCTTAAAAAAACTGGGGGGGCACGTGCCCGTGCCCTCCGCTATATGCGCGCATTAATGTCTCATTCCAGGAATATTGACTTCATTCTAATTCCCAAAAAGAAAGAAAAAAAAAAATATTAACGAAAAATAAAAGATGACAGCAAAATTCAGCTCCGTCTGTTACTCGTATGGGGAAATCGGATACTGACTAATGCAAATTGATTTATTTGAAGGAATGATTTCGATATTAGGTTCAGGGATATTGATTTTCTTAGCCAAAGTTACGCAAGGATTTTTCATAATTCTATTGAGCGCCATTTTATTGTGTTAATGTTCACGCGCGGATATAGTCTTCTTGTTTTAGGGGGGCACAATCGGACAATATACCTAATAGAAAATTTGGAGGGAAGGGACTCGTAACCTAGAAACCGGGGGTTCGAGTCCTGGGCAGTACTTTTTAATGTAATGTTTATCGAAGTACGATAACTAATTTGTTAAAATCTGATGTAGAGCTTACCACAAATACCTTTCATAAGGGCGATAATCGATTTTATAACGTGATGACGAAAAAAAGTGCCATGACGGATGATAGAATTTTTGACGATTTTTTATTTACGTATTTCTATTTAGTCTCAGGATTGGGAATTATTTAGGGGCCCGTGCCCCCCCCCTCAATGGGATANGATTTTTTTTTTAATTTACGTGATTAGGTATAATGAAATTTGAGAAACACCGCCCGCTTAAAAAAACTGGGGGGGGCACGTGCCGCCCGTGCCCTCCCCTATATCCGCGCATGTTAATGTTGTCTTCGCAGATTTAGCTTCATACATTTAAATAAATAAAAGGGATTTAATTTCCTTACAAAACATTGAAGTGAAATATTTTGCATTATGGAAGGAAAAAAGTTTGAATGAAAAAAAGGAGTGAGTGAAAAGAAATACTTTTAAAATAATAATGTAGGTACATAGAAAAAAAACTTGGCGAAAAGTATCTGTTAACTCAAAAGTTAGGCAACAGCAAGTGTGTTCGTAAATTGATAAAATCAGCATTTCAATTGGAAAGCAAAATGTTCATATATACCCTCACAGATAAAAGATGTACAGTCGGCTTAATAAAACCGCAATCAAGTAAAGCATAACAAGTCACTGTAAAGACATACTTTATGCATCCTTGAAAGCATAACAAGTCAGTGTAAAGACATACTTTATGTATCCTTGAAAGCCAAAACCATCGTTAGGAAATAGAGGATTATTTAGAAACATCAAAACAGGTTATAATCTCAGGAATAGCATCCAAATGTACAAGTACTTGTAATCCATGAACCTCGGACTTCCTCGGGGGAAAATATCAATCTTGTGCTTTTGAAAAACTAGGTGAGGGTTCTAAATCATCTCGGCCCGGGGCTACTTGAACTAATGGTGCAAAATAACATTGGAAGTAACTTTGCAATATAACTCATTTCCTTGTGTTACTGACTTAATCATACGTGTTACTAAATCGATTGATTGGTATGACAATTGAAACCCATGTCAATTATTAGCCTCCAAAGAGACAAGTATGGGCTGTATAATACACTTGCATGAGTTTAGTAGAAGACAAAACTTATTGCCCATATAAATTTTATTCAAAAATTATATTTAAGACCCGCCATAACCATGGGAGACTCAGTTAGGCAGCTCTATTTTTTAGTACACGCCTACAGAATGATTATCATTAGCTTTGGCTTTAGGGAAAAAAATCCAGCAGCACCATAGGACATGGGGTTTCGCCCCTTATAAATCTATATGTTAAGATCAACCACCAAAAATGATTCAATCACTGCAGAAATCATAGAAATTTTCCTTTTACCTATAAGTATATATAAGGTCATTTTGGACTGCCATAAGGGTGGTATGCAGAGTCCTCACTGTAGGGATGCCAAGCAGTATTTACTTCATGAAGTAAACACTGTAGGGACATGTGTCCCTACAGCTGATTTTGTTATGCATGAACGATTGTTTGAAGTTCCTGCGAACTCATATTCTCATAGTCCCGTAAATAAACTCGTTGGATTCTATTATCTTCCTCCTCTCTGACAAGCATTTACACTCTTCCAAATCCTGGATATAATCCAGATGACGTGCCATTACTACTTTGCAAAAAGTTTTCTGATGAAAAGGTAATAAGTAAAACAAAAAGGCAGAAAATAAATAATTCAGCTCGTCCAGCATTGTTTTTATTTTTAAAAAATCTTTTCACCGGCAAATTTTTAACGGTATCGGTAACCATGTGAGAAATGTGGAAGTAAAAAAGAATTGTCAAGGTCGAAGTATTCCCTACAGCAAGCTCGAGACCACCCTACTGGAAATCAGGTTTCTCCTATAGTGTTCACTGTAGGGGACGGAAAACGTGTCTGCATACAAGCCTAACTCTTGTTTATTGCAACGAAACAGCTGGAAATGAACCTACTTGTAAAAATAAAGAGCTTCCCACAATTTCAAATCCAAATTTATGTCCTGATGGAAAAATTGTTATTTTCAAGGATAACATATTAACACATCTGCAACGATGTTTCGTGAAATATGCCCCCTATTGTAATTCCAAATAAAAAAGTAACTTTCTCCCGCCCCCATTTGAACTTTTTTTCTTTTATTCACTTAGCAAGTTTTTTAAAAAATTCACTCAAACTTTAGCTTAGTTAACGCCATTTCATATGTTAATACAAAGCTCTATAGTGCCAAGTTTTTCTACTTTCTCTTCCTATAGAATATAAAGTATTGTAATCGTGCAGAAAATTTGGATATTTTTTGGCCTAAAAAATTGACTGGAACCCGAAACCCAAAAGTAAGATCAAATATGTCATTTCCTGCTTTTGCTATTGAGCCATATTTTTACTATTTTGGCTAATTTTTTTTAAGTTTGGAAATATTTGGAGCCATTTTCGAAGAGCTCTGAGAACCAAACCGCTGGTCCGATTTTGATTAAGTTTGGTATAGGTCATCTATATGGGAAAATAGTCCGACCTATATTTTTATTTTTCTCTATGTCGACTCCAGGTCCTGAACACCTTTTTGGAGAACGAATCACTAAAATCCAAACCACATAACCAATTTTGATAATATTTAAATCAGTAATTATGGAATCATTTTATCTTACATAAATGGTCTCACGCGGTCGTATCTATGTCAGGAGCTCTATCAGGGGCACAACAAGCACCATAAAATGAAAATCCCTTTTAAAAGAAAATAATTTAGCAATTTCATATGAAATTTTAAAAAATGTCTAGAACCGACAGGTATCATTCAAAGTATTGAATATTTATTGATCACTGTTTTCAACTTTTTATTGTTTTTTAAAGGTTGCAATATACAGGCTGGACACAAACCCAACCCATCAATATAAGAATCGTAGCGAAGCACGGGCGAAACAGCTAGTATTTGATAAAGGAAGAGAAAGTCTAGTACGGTCTTCCGTACCATTTATTTTCTCACAATATTCTAACCTATTCAATATGTATGTAAATATAAAGTAAAGCGTATTACCGGGTAGTTCCCATCAATGTGACGTATGCTGAGAATTATGACAAAGCAGATCATCAGATTATCATTAGTGTTTTCCAACATAATTTTTCACAAAAAAATCGATAGTGGTTTACAACATAATTTTTCTTTAGGACATACAGAGTGTTCGAAAATTTCCGGGACTTATTTATTGGCGTAATCAAAATTTCTACGGGGTGTCCCTAAAGAAGTGAAAAGACGCAAACTTTCGTTTTTTAACCTATAACTCCCTATGTTTCATTTATTATTCGAAATCTTCGTCACAAAAATGTACATACAATCTACCCACCTTTCGATACTTTGATCAACCCCTGGATTATTATTTGGGATAAAACCAAGAGTGTGATACATCAAATCAATGTATTTTTCCATGCTGTATCAGAATGCTTTTTTATACCCAGGGTGTTTAACATGGTACTTAGCCAACGATCATACCACGTTGAATACACCAGTTCCCGTCAGATCACTGAAGTTAAGCAACGTCCGGGCGTGGTCAGTACTTGG
>CM022875.1:41262075-41280192 GCA_012654025.1 Pachypsylla venusta
CATTGGGAGATAGCAGTTGATGTTCATGTGGTATTAAAATGTTACCACACTACTTCCTGGGACGTTATTGATACTTGTAACTATCCAGGGATCATCAACCACTTGCTCGGGCCCTGGGGTCGCCCCCCCCAATAACTGAATTATCAGTTACCCCTAGGGGTTTATTATTAAACAAGTCACGATTTACTTTATCGGCGCCCCCCCTCCCGACATGAAGATCTCAGCCCCCCCCCCCTAGGTCAGATGCTGGCTACGCCCTTGCTGTGTACCCCATTGCAGGAATCCCATGACCCTATATCCGTAGACAAGTGTCGTCCTAATAAGTACTCAGAGAGGAACAAACAGAATACTGATGGGCGGTAATAGCCTAAAATTCTGGGGGATGTAATTTTTTACTGTGTCTGAACTACATACATGTATAACCATGATCTTCTATACTTATAAAACGCAAAGCCCAGTTGGTATATTGACTGACTGACTGACTGACTGATAATCAACGTAGCTCCACGATGGCTAAACGTAGAGACTTGAAACTTGGCACACAGGTTCTTTTTAGTATGTAGGTTTTTGTACGATTTAAAGTTCAAGTGGAAGCAAGTTACCGCCAAAAATGACGCCATTTAACGGGTCTTTTTTCAATTTTTTTTTCTAGGAAAACAAAAAGGGATAACGAAAAATAACCGGGAATAGACCCCACCCTCCCGAAATAGTATATAAGGACCCCATAAAAAATATAAAATTTGAAAATTTCTGGTTTCTCCCCGATTTATGGACGGTTTCTACCACCAAAAAATCGGAATTGAGAAGCACCATTTTGGGATGCGCGAGAAAGCTGAAATTTGATACAAAGGTGTTCCGAAGTACCTACAAAATATCATATCCTTGAATAAAATATTGAATTTTCTAACTAGGAGTGATGCTCACTCTGGGGGGTCGGTTCCACCAAAAATCCATAGTTAAGAAATATCACTTCGGGCTTCGGGATGAGAGAGAAAGCTGAAATTTTATATACGAAGGTATTCCGCAGTGGAAAAAGTAATCTTTGAGTAAAATATTGAATTTTCTAACTAGGAGTGGTGCTCACTCTGGGGGTCGGTTCCACCAAAAACCCATAGTTATGAAATATCACTTCGGGATGAGAGAGACATTCCAATCATACATCCTCTCTTGGAGACCAATAATTGATATGGGTTCTTTCGCCGCATAACCTTTTGTAATTATTACATACAATCTGGGGGGGCTCAAGCCTCCGAGGCCCCCAAAACCCGCCTAGGAGAATAATGAGCCGCGTCACCCACTCTTTGTACATCTATTAGAACCTCATAAACCAGAAAAATTTGTTGAGTCTTACAAATTTCGCAAAAAATATATATAAAAAAAACAGCATTTTAATCACCTAAAGAACACAAAATACACTTCTGAAAAATAACCACATTGGCATAATTAATAATGTTAAATTGGAATTGAGGTGTAGAACCAACCGGTTGAAGAACTGAAGTGCCAATGCGTATTTTGGCAAAATTGAATAATACTTCAGATTATGAGAAGTTTCTAATAATGTAAGTAACTCAGGAAGGAATTCTGTAATGTCATTGTTTTGTATCTCACTGTCTTGTTTTATTGATTAATTGGTAATTTTACGTAATAATTACAAGAGATTATGGGAAGAAAGAACCCATATCAGTTATTAGCCTCCGAGAGTAGGATGATTGGAACGTCAATTTTACTCTTTCTTAATCGTTGTACAACTTTTTCTTTTTCTTTTTTAATTTGGCTTAACGTCTCTTTAACATCTATTGGTCATTCAAGACGGGGGTTTCACCCTTAATTCGCTGGAAACTTGCAAACCAGCTACCCACATTGACCTCACCCAGCCTGTGTTGGGTAAAATCCCACGTAGACACCTACATAGCACAACTTCGCTGGACGTTGCTTAACTTCAGTAATCTATCGGGAACTGCTGTATTCAACGTGCCATGGTACAACTTTTTCATAATATTCTACTCTTGAAGAGCTTTTTTTTTCCTTTTGAAGAAATTGTTCTTTACAAAGTTTCAAATTAGTTCGGCAATTGTATATCTATAAAAAGACCAGTGAATCTGTGAAATTTGGCAAAAATAATTAATTTACCAGTGCAATGATGTACTTCTACCCTGACATATTCACATCTCACTTTCGCCTTTGCCGGTGTGCCTTTAAAAACGCAATTTATTAAGGTGGAAAACCATCAAAGGATGAATCTCAATGTTTTGAGAAAATTAAGTAAATGAAAGGGTTGAGATACCTGTGAGATACAAAGCCCAGAAACGACAATTTTGGTATAAAAGGGAAGCTTGAAAAGGGGAAAACAAAGCTATAAAATTTGGGTGGGCCCAGTTTTGATTTCATTGCTTTTGGTGACTATTGATTTGGCGGGAATGAAGTATTCTAGAGGTGTTTAATAATATTAAAATTATGATGAGATGAAGTCAGGACGTTGGTCGACTCGATTAATTTCTGTGGATGGATACAGTATTGTTTATCAACAAAGTAAACACAATATTTTTAGTGAGGCTGGTTTGGTTTAACAATTTGTTTCTATATTTACAAACTAAATTAACTATATTTACATTCATAAATATAAATAACAGATTGGTCTAGTCATCGACCTTTACCTGTATATTACCTACAGTTTTAAAGACATGGGAGTGGAAGTGGTGCTGGAAGTGGAAGGGGTAGTGGTGCTGGCAGAGGAAGTGGTAGTGGTGCTGGCAGAGGAAGTGGTAGTGGTGCTGGCAGAGGAAGTGGCAGTGGAGCTGGGAGTGGAAGTGGCAGTGGTGCTGGAAGAGGAAGTGGTAGTGGTGCTGGGAGTGGAAGTGGTGCTGGAAGAGGAAGTGGTAGTGGTGCTGGCAGAGGAAGTGGTAGTGGTGCTGGCAGAGGAAGTGGCAGTGGAGCTGGGAGTGGAAGTGGCAGTGGTGCTGGAAGAGGAAGTGGTAGTGGTGCTGGCAGAGGAAGTGGCAGTGGAGGTGGGAGTGGAAGTGGCAGTGGTGCTGGAAGAGGAAGTGGTAGTGGTGCTGGCAGAGGAAGTGGCAGTGGTGCTGGCAGAGGAAGTGGCAGTGGAGCAGGGAGAGGAAGTGGCAGTGGTGCTGGGAGAGGAAGTGGTAATGGAGGCAGTGGTAGTGGTAGAGGTGGAGCAGCAGGAACAACAACGAAGTTTGGTTTTACAACTTTTTGTACAGCTGGAGTAATGACGAATTCAGGTTTTACCAAAGTTTCTACAGCAGTTTGAATTGCGAAGGCTGGTTTTGTGACTGGAACTGGAGCTGGTTGAACGGTGAACACTGGTTTTGCAACAGGTACAGGTGTTGGTACAACTTGGAATTCTGGTTTTTGTACGATTTCTGGAACATCTTGTAAAACGATTAGTGGTTGTGGCACAACTTCTACTACTTCTTCAATAAGGAACTCGGGTTTTGTGATGTACTCTGGAACCTCTTCAATGATGAAAGATGGTTTTGGTAAAACGGAAACAGCTTCTTCGATCAAGAAAGATGGTTTTGCCAATGGAACTGGAGCTGGAGCTACGACGAAGTTTGGTTTAGTCACTGGAGTTGGGACTGGTGCTAAGGCAAAGTTTGGTTTGGTGATGACTTCGGTTGCTTCAGCAACAGAGAACTCTGGAACTGGGATAGTTTCAACTGTGTTTTGAATCAGGAACTCTGGTTTGTTAATCACTTCCAAAGCTGGTTGGACAACAAATGTTGGTTTTGGGACTGGAATGTTTTGTTCTTGGACCAGGAAAGATGGTTTGGCTACTGGTACAACGGTTTCTGTCAAAACGAATTCTGGTTTTGGGACTGGTACTGGAGCTGGAACAATGTTGAATTCAGGTTTGGCTACAACTTGTGGAACCTCTGTAATAACGAATTCGGGTTTAGAAACAACTGTTGGAACTGGTTCAACAACGAATTGTGGTACAGGCACTGGTGTTGGTACTGGAGCAACTTGGAAGACAGGTTTGCTTACGACTGTTGGTACTGGTTCAACAACAAAAGTTGGTTTTGGAATAACTTCTGGTACTGGTGTAATTGCGAAGGTTGGCTTAGCTACTGGAACGGGTACATCTTGGATAACGAATTCAGGTTTGGCAATGTTTTCAACAACAGGTTGTACTGCAACTACGGGCTTTGGAATAACTGTGTTTGCTTCTTGAATAATGATTTCAGGTACTGGTATGGTTTCAATAAGCTCTTCAATAGCTACAACTGGTTTTGGGATGACTTGTGGAACATCTTCTACCAAGAAACTTGGTTTTGGAATGATTACAGCTGGGATTGCTGGTGGTGGTGGGGGTAACAAAGCAGGTGGAAGCAGAGGAAGTGGGGGCAATACAGGTGGAAGCAGAGGAAGTGCGGGCAATGCAGGTGGAAGCAGAGGAAGTGCGGGTAATGCAGGTGGAAGTGCTGGTAAAACAGGTGGAGGCAGCAATGGTAATGGTGGCAATGGTAGTGGCAGAGCTGGTTTCAGAGGAAGAGGGCATGGTGGTGGTAGCAATGCATTTCTCTTCAATGGTGTATATCTGTATGGTGGGTTTGCCAACACTGCTGCCAGCTGAAATAAAAAATAGGCGTAAACATTATTTCATACATAAATTTTGATTTTAAAGATTCTTATTGTGATTTTGTCACACAAATGCTACGCTCGTATGTGTTGTTCAAAAGATCGCTAGCATATTCCATTTATAAGTGGGCAAGTAACCAATGAAAGTTAAAACATTCTTCTTCTTCTAATATTTTAAAGTGGTGCGTATCAACTGAATCTATTATATACACGTTAAAACATTCAAAGATGGTTTTTAGTTAAGTTTGAAATCATAACTTAGAAATGGAAGAAAAAATAATGGCAAACATTTCATTTTTTTTTTTTTTTGTCTTAATTGTTAAATAAGAACAAAATATTTTAGGTTCGTGAATCAAGTTTCAAATCTGAAAATTGTTACAAATCTGAAATAAGAAAAATATTTTAGATTCGTGAATCAAGTTTCAAATCTGAAATAAGAAAAATATTCTAGATTCGTGAATCAAGTTTCGAATCTGAAAATTGTTACAAATCTGAAATAAGAAAAATATTTTAGATTCGTGAATCAAGTTTCAAATCTGAAAGTTGTTACAAATCTGAAATAAGAAAAATATTTTAGATTCGTGAATCAAGTTTCAAATCTGAAAGTTGTTAAAAATCCGAAATAAGAACAAAATATTTTAGGTTCGTGAATCAAGATACAAATTTTAAAGTTGTTAAAGATCTGAAATAAGAAAAATATTTTAGATTCGTTAATCAAGTTTCAAATCTGAAAGTTGTTAAAAATCCAAAATAAGAACAAAATATTTTAGGTTCGTGAATCAAGTATTGAAAAATGAAATTTATTAAGCAATGTCGAAAAGCGATACCCTTAGCAAAAATAATATATTTGGAGAAGAAAGTAGGTTTTTTTAAGCAAATTAATTAAAATAATTACAAAGAATAATGAACTGTTCTAAGTAAAACAACAAAATGAAACATTTTCTCCGAAACATTCACAAATGATTTAAACTTTTTAACCCCTTTTGCTCTTGAGATTTAAAATTCAAGTTTCTGAGAGTTTTAAACTTATTATGAACTTGGTCTGAGAACGGAATGAACATTTTTGGTAAAGTACATTTGCGAACAAGTAAATCCTTTCGAAAATTTCATAATCCATTATTTTATTTCTGGATAATCTGTTACTGACCGAACCAAAACCTTTACAAAAATATCTAGACCCTTTATTTTTCTTATATTCTCAGTTGATGAAGAAGATACTTTTCATATAAATGATGTATATTCTTGGGGAGGGGGAGTCAATTTAAAAATAAATATTTTTTTTTAAATAAATGAGAAAACATCTTACCTGTAAAGCTACCAAAACCAGTGAGATGGTGTTCATTGCTGTAATGAAGGATGGATGACTAGATGACTTCTGTAGAGTGGACGGTGGTTTTATATGATTTTTGTTTTGATTAGTTAAAGGAAACCTTACCTGGGATCTCACGTAACAATCAAGATTACTATATTATCAACAAGACAGTATTTATGATAAAATTTCTTAATTCTAACATCTAATAATTGTCATAAAACTTCTTTGCCAGTGGTACACTAGTCGGCCCGTGGCTTTAGTTTCATGTTATGGGGGCATGAAGAGAGACAGCAACGGTTCATAACCTCACAATCCGTACACTAGTCGGCCCGTGGCTTTAGTTTCATGTTATGGGGACATGAAGAGAGACAGCCACGGTTCATAACCTCACAATCCGTACACTAGTCGGCCCGTGACTTTAGTTTCATATTATGGGGGCATGAAGAGAGACAGTCACGGTTCATAACCTCACAATTCGTACAATAGTCGGCCCGTGGTTATAGTTTCATGTCACGAGCTTTAGTTTCATGTTATGGGGCATGGGGAGAGACAGCCACGGTTCATAACCTCACAATCCGTACATTGTCGGCCCGTGGCTATACTTTCATGTTATGGGGGCATGGGGAGAGACAGCCACGGTTTATAATCTCACAATCCGTACACTAGTCGGCCCGTGGATTTAGTTTCATGTCACGAGCTTTAGTTTCATGTTATGGGGCATGGGGAGAGACAGCCACGGTTCATAACCTCACAATCCGTACATTGTCGGCCCGTGGCTATACTTTCATGTTATGGGGGCATGAGGAGAGACAGCCACGGTTCATAATCTCACAATCCGTACACTAGTCGGCCCGTGGCTTTAGTTTCATGTCACGAGCTTTAGTTTCATGTTATGGGGGCATGGGGAGACACAGCCTCGGTTCATAATCTCACAATCCCCGTAGATATTATGTGCTTAGAGCTTTCCTCCTGATATTGTGGGTATCACACTGACATTGCAATAGGGGACCCGGGTTCGATTCCCGTCGGGGTTGGATTTTTTTGACTCAATGCTTGTGATTTCTAGGTGTACTCAGCCAATGGCGGCATTATCAGAGTAAAAATATTGGGCTTGGTAGAAGATTATATAAATTTTTAGTACATGAGGCTTTTAGTAATGCTGTGATACTCATAAAAATAGTGGTACGCCACGAAGAAATTCTACATTTAGATATTTATTACACTATACTTATATCTACTACTGTTCTCTGTTCTAAGAGAAATATATATTGCGGCATCTACAGATTCTGGAAATCTGAAATTTTCGAGGAAAATTAGAACCCATTGGGGGGTATACAACAGTGTGTAATGGTAACTGCCCCAAAGAAGTTGAGTGCACCAGAAATTGGAGTATTTTAATTTCAAAATCAGAACAACTGAGTGTACAGTGGTTAAGAAAGTGGTCTTGTAATCTGAGAGATCGTTGGTTCAACGCCCTGGTGTTTTTGTTTTAATTTTATGAACTCCTCGAATATTTTAATATCAGAACAACTGGGAGTGCTCATGAAAGTGGTTTTGCAATCCGAGATCATTGGTTGACTTTTCAACTGAAGAAAGCGAACTTATTAGTAAGAAATGTCATAGTAGATACATATCATATTGACGTTCTTTTTATATTATTACGAGACGTATATTTTGAGCGGGGGAAATATTTTTAACTTTGACGTCTTTTTTTACGCGAAGTGTTTCTTGGGGATATAAATATACCTACACATACGAAATTTATAATACAAAGTAGACATCAACGTCTATGGCACGTTGAATACACAAGTTCTCGTTCGATCACTGAAGTTAAGCAACGCCCAGCGAGGTTGTTCTATGTGGGTGTCCACGTAGGTTCGCGCCTTCGTGATGCTGGCTATTTTTTCGACCCAATCCAGGCTGGGTAAGGTCAATGTGTGTAGCTGGTTTGCAAGTTTCCAGCGAATGGAGGGTAAAACTCCCGTCTCGAATGGCCAATAGATGTTAAAGAGACGTTAAGCCAAATTAAATAAATAATGAAATCCATAATAAGTAACCCATGATAAAGAATGAAAGTTATTATTAGGGTGGAAAATAGTTTTCCCTTCGAGTCAAAACCAATCCAAAATCTTTGTGACCTAAATATTCATTTTCCAATTGGTTTAGTCCTGAGAACAGATTTTTCTTCCTCCTGGGAAGTATTAAAAAGGAAAATTTTGAAACACTTTTCAATTTTCTGTCACATTTTTTTTTTTTTTTCTTCTGAAGCTGAAAATATTTCTTGCTATAAAATGTTCAACCAATATTCAATAAACTTAAAAATTCGAAAAATATGTTCATATAGAGCGCGTCCAGGTATTTTTGTAATGTTACATGAGTAGATTCCCTCACAACCTCTACTTGATCCATCAAATAGAGCGCGACCAGGTATTTTTCTAATGTAACATGAGTAGATTCCCTCACAACCTCTACTTGATCCATCAAATAGAGCGCGTCCAGGTATTTTTCTAATGTAACATGAGTAGATTCCCTCACAACCTATACTTGATCCATCAAATAGAGCGCGTCCAGGTATTTTTCTAATGTAACATGAGTAGATTCCCTCACAACCTATACTTGATCCATCATATAGAGCGCGTCCAGGTATTTTTGTAATGTTACATGAGTAGATTCTCTCACTATACTTGATCCATCAAATAGAGCGCGTCCAGGTATTTTTGTAATGTAAAATGAGTAGATTATCTCACAACCTCTACTTGATCCATCATGTAGAGCGCGTCCAGGTATTTTTGTAATGTAAAATGAGTAGATTCCTAGATTTTTTTTTTTTTTTTTTTTTTGCTTAACGTCTTTTTAACAACTGTTGGTCATTCAAGACAGGGTTTTACCATCCATTCGCCGGAAACTTTCAAACCAGCTACCCAAATTGACCTGATCCAGCCTGGGTTGGGCCGAAAAAAAAACCAACGATACGTGTTGTTCTCAAGCGGTCACCCATCCAAGTACTAACCACGCCCGACGTTGCTTAACTTCAGTGATCTGACGGGAACTGGTTTATTCAACGTGGTATGATCGTTGGCTTTACTTGTGTGTCTAATTTGTATTTAAAAAAAAAAAAATGTTCTGACCACAAAAATTACATGTAATTTTATTATCTATATATAAAAACAGAAATTTTACAAGTGCGAATGGCCACTTCGCTAATTTGTAGTCGGAGTGACAACTCACAATTAAGTGTAGTTTAATAAAATGGCCCCTAGCTTTAGATTATACCAAAAGACCATTTGGTGACAAAATATAATCGCAATCTTTTGCCGTTTCCATAAAAGAACTTTGTAACCGACTGATATCGTATTACATTTTTTTCTCCTATTTTTCCCCAACGGCTAACATCTATTGGTCATTCGGAAAAGGTTTTACCCTCCATTCGCTTGAAACTTACAAAACAGCTCCACACATTGACCTCACTCAGATGGCACAACCTCGCTGGACGTTGCTTAACTTCAGTGATCTATCGGGAACTAGTGTATTCAACGTGCCATAGACGCTGGCTAAAAAAAAAGCCAACGATATACGTGGTGTTCCCAAGCGGTCATCCATCCAAGTACTGACCACGCCTGACGTTGCTTTACTTCAGTGATCGGACAAGAACTGGTGTATTCAACGTGGTATGATTTTTAGCAAACATGAACATAATAACACAAAGAAATATACTTGTTGGGAGCTCTTAACAAACAATGCTGCTTTCATTTTGTGCAGGGTGTCCCACAAGTGCATATACAAACTTAAGGGACAGATATTATATTATATCCCATGGGCAACCTAATATCCCTGTAATACTGTGATACCTGGAACTCAACAAGCTCAGAGCTATGGTGTATGGTGTTTTTTGTGTTTTTTAAATGATAAACCACTTTCATTCCAAAGAAACTTACAAAACAGCTCCACACATTGATCTCAACCAGCCTGTGTTGTATCGGGAAACCTATTTTGACGAGGGTGCAAACCGACGTGGTTACTCACTTAGTAATAAGACCTCGATGGACGTTGAATAACTTCTATGAACTTTCTGGAACTTATCTAATCAACCTGCCACAGACGCTGGCTTGAAATCTGTTTAGTTCTCTAATTATCTGGACGAATCTTTCATAGCTTTACAATGTAAGAAATGAGTGAAGGAAGAAATAAATAACAGGAAGAGGGATGGCAGGGCGGGAGGGAATATGAGAGATGTATTGTGTTGGGAAACAGAACGATCTGTAGGGAATTCCGTGCCACAAATATGTGGTTTGGGAAGGAAAAGTCTCTTATACATAACGTATCGTGCTTTGAATAACTTGCTATAAAGAGAGAGAAAAAAGTATTTCATTAAAAATTATATTGCTATCTTCAAGCGATATACTGGGTTCTTTGAACGTTGAAAATATGAAATACTAGTTGAACTTTGAGAAAAATAACTTAATGGAGGGTATATTGTTATTTGACACAGATTTGGGAAGCAACTTTGTTTAAAAACTCAGATGTTAATGAAGGATTAGCCGCCCTTCTTCTCACTATGCTGAATCCCGAAATCCGAGTGTTGAGGATCAATTTTATTCAATAAGGCTGACAGTTTAGAAAATTAATATTGCATTCTGTTTCTGTCCTCGTCTAAATTTTTCCAAGACTTCCAAGAGTGTCTAAAACTAGGCGAATTATGTCTAAAAAGCAGGTTCTTCAACATTGGAGTCCCATGCAATCATTCAATATCCCATTGCAAAAAATTCGCTCTAGCCACACTCTTGGAAGTCATATCTTGGAAATTTCAAATGGCCGCCATTTTGAAACCAAGCACGCTAGGCGTGTAAATTTTTTTGCAATTCTATTGTCTTCTGAAAATGTATCACAAGATGGGGGTTCGTCTTTAAAAAACAAAAGTTGAAATTAATATTTTTCTGGAAAAAAAATTATACCTTCCTAAATCATAACCTTACTTTAGACTTTCTACCTGAAAACGCCTGTTTTCCAAACGGCCCAAATGCAACCTCCTGAAGAAAAAAATAGATTTGACTTTATCAGTGTACGACACTGATAAAAATAAAAATGTGTACTTTTGATGATTTCAGTACATCGAAGCTCGAAACCGGGGCCGTTATACAGGGTGAAACAAAATAAAAATTAAGACCCCTCCATCTCCGCCTCTGATTTTTTTTTCTTTAAAAAAGTGTCAATGAAAGTTAGTCTTTGCTTTATTCCAACTTTTAAATGAAAAAATAAAATTGGTACCATTCCATTCAAAATTCTTGAGAAACAGAAACTTTTGTTTTAAAAATGCCATTTCCGCGAATCAAATCTGGTTTTTACTGTCACCATTCGAATGACCATGACCCCTAGGATCAATCAGAATTTAAGGATTTCTGGGACATACTGTACATATATGAGGGATGTGAAATATTTTGCTTTACCCTATCGCCTCATCCACAGACTGTCTATCACATTGGGATTATATTTGAGGGATGTTCATCTTCTTCTTCAACGATATCATTGCTGAAGTCTTTTGCTTCACCCTCATACACAGACTGTCTATCATATTGGGATTATATTTGAGGGATGTTCATCTTCTTCTTCAACGATATCATTGCTGGAGTCTTTTGCTTCACCCTCATACACAGACTGTCTATCATATTGGGATTATATTTGAGGGATGTTCATCTTCTTCTTCAACGATATCATTGCTGAAGTCTTTTGCTTCACCCTCATACACAGACTGTCTATCATATTGGGATTATATTTGAGGGATGTTCATCTTCTTCTTCAACGATATCATTGCTGGAGTCTTTTGCTTCACCCTCATCCACAGACTGCCTATCATATTGGGAATATATTAGAGGGATGTTCATCTTCTTCTTCAACGATATCATTGCTGAAGTCTTTTGCTGCACCCTCATACACAGTCTGTCTATCATATTGGGATTATATTTGTGGTATGTTCATCTCCTTCTACAACGATATCATTGTTGAAGTCTTTTGCTGCACCCTCATACACAGTCTGTCTATCATATTGGGATTATATTTGAGGGATGTTCATCTCCTTCTACAACGATATCATTAGTGAAGTCTTTTGCTTCACCCTCATCCACAGTCTGTCTATCATATTGGGATTATATTAGAGGGATGTTCATCTTCTTCTTCAACTATAGCATTGCTGAAGTCTTTGTTTCACCCACATCCACAGACTGTCTATCATATTGGGAGTATATTTGAGGGATGTTCATTTTTTTCTTCAACGATATCATTTCTGAAGTCTTTTGTTACACCCCCATCCACTTCTATCATATTGGGAGTATATTTGAGGGATGTTCAACTTCTTCTTCAACGATATCATTGCTGAAGTCTTTTTTTGCACCCCCATCCACTTCTATCTATCATAGTGGGAGTATATTTGAGGGATGTTCAACTTCTTCTTCCTCTTCTATTTCGTATGAGTGACACATTGTTTGCTTATTACTAATATTATTAGATCTATATTTTGAGCATTTTCTTTTTCCAATAAAGAAAACGTGTTTCAAATACGATACAATACCTACGTCTTATTATTATTATTTATTTTCTTTAACGTTAAAGAACACTCAACATGTGACAAAAATTCAACAAACTCAATCATGATACTGTCTCTATTAAACTTATATATACAGCTCTAGCAGTTTGCAATTTACCTTCTTTTTTGATTCTCAATTATGAGATTCTTCTTTCAGAACAGATGGAACCTTGCTATCCCTTAAATTTTAAATCAACAACTACCAACTACCCATTTTCCCATGGTGTCCATTATTTCCCTCCCCCCNTCACACATTCACACCCCCCCCCCGTTTTTGTTTACATACTTACCTAATGTAAATACCTACGTAGTCTGATCAAAAAGTTCGCGGAATTTTGAAATTTCGCTTTGTGTGTATGACGCAACCGTATTATTATTATTTTCATTCTTTCGCTCGATTGGTGCATTTGCCTTTAACGTTTTTCCTCAGTGGCGGCCATTTTGAAGATTCACTTAAGTTTTGGAGGTTGATAATGTGTCACCTTTTTTCGTGTGCTGGCGATTTTCCAATTCAAGAAAAAATGAATGGAATGACGGTTGTGGGAATGTTGAACAAAGCTTTTGGAGAGTCTGCTCTGTATAAAACAGACGTTTACAAGTGGTATAAGCGCTTTGAAGATCGCTGGGAAGATTTTGAAGATGACGAGCGCTGTGGACTCATGGAAACAGGTTTGAACCAAGGCCGTACCCTGGGGAAGGGTCCATGGGTTCCAGATCTCCCCGCGAAATATCTTTTTTTTATGCATGACTTATGTAATATTGTAAGGTGTAACACATCTTCAACACCGCTACCACTACCACCACCACACCACCGCTGGGCTGATTATCAATAAAAATATAATCGAAGACTATATTTATATAATTGTAGTCAAATGTATATTTGTGCTGCCAAGTGCTCACTGCGGTACCTATCTATGGGTGATATAGATAGTTATCAGGCGAGTGACCTGGCACACTTTCTGTCTTAGTAATCTGTATAGTCAGCAATGTCAATGTCAAATATTCTCTCAGTCAGCAGATTTCGAATGAAAAGTGAAATCTCATTGTTTATAGTTGACAAAATCTAATGTAGAATGAAGTTAGTCTGATAAAATGATAAAATTCTCAACTGTGATATACAAGACAGTTCCTGATAATGTCCATCAGGGGTGTCTAACGTGAGTAATATAAGCAATAAGCATACTTATATTGTTCCCGCTGACCTAGTGGAAGAGAATACTTCACACAGTGTTTCTAAATAATAATGTGAAAATCATTAGAGCTAAGCAACGGCAGGCGTTTTGAGTACATGGATGATTGGCTGTTTCGTGGTTTATGGAACACTAAGCTTTTTTTTTCTTTTTTTAACACTTTATTTAATGAACAATATAAACAGAATAGATGAGGTTAGCCAGAAAGATTTAATAAGAAGAAGGAGAAAAAGAATTATGAAGTTTGGTTAGATTAATATAGTTCATTCAAAGGGCGGTGTTAATTCCTGAGGAATTCTCTTCCACCCAACCCTTCATGAGGCCAACTAAATAAATGTTGTTGCTTGCAGCAAATTCACAGAGGAGAATAAGAATAATCATACCTACATTATTTTATTAACGACAAGTGGTAGAGTTATTAGAAAAATGTGTAAGCATTGTAGGTGGACCGTTTGATTCACCCGGCTCTTTAATCGCTCTAAGCTCATCAACATAATTGACCGAACGAAGAGAGAACGAAGGTCTAGATTTAACTCCACGATTTTTGTATCTTTCGTATTTTTTACCCCAAGAACTCCCGAACGGCTTTTCAGATTTTGATGAATTTTGATATGGACATTTTTCAGAATTATGGTATTTCAGAATTATGGTAGGCAATTGCAATGATTTTGTTAATTCCGCAAACCGAGAAATTGAGCTTGCTCATGTTGAAGTAATTGTTAAAAATACCTTGCAATTTTATGATGCCCACAAATTTTTACGAGATAAGAGAAAGAAAGGCAAATTCACATTGTATTAGGTCTCCAGGGCGGAGTGTGCATCACATTCGGCCTGCACCGGGTTCCAACTACTTTGTGTGTTTGTGTTTGGGGGTAACTTAGTCTCAAGAGGACAATCGATTAGCAATGGTAACAGCAACAAGGGGAGCATTATAAGGGAATTGTTAAAGTTTAGATTAGGCTTAGAGGTATTTAAAAATATCTTGTAATAATATGATGCCCACAAAAATGTTGACATAATAACACAAATAAATCATTTAAAATATGCTTGTGGTTATTTATATGAGTAGGTTTAGATGTTTTATTTTTTTAATTTGGCTCCTTAACATCTATTGGCCATTCGAGATGGGGGTTTTACCCTCCATTCGCTGGAAACTTGCAAACTAGCTGCCCACATTGACCTCACCCAGTCTGGGTTGGGCCGGAAAAAAGCCAGCATCACGAGGGCGCGAACCCACGCGGACACCCACATGGTACAACCTCACTGGACGTTGCTTAACTTCAATGATCTATCGGGAACTGGTGTATTCAAAGTGCCATAGACGCTGGCTAGGTTTAGATCTCATCTATTTTAATGACCGATTCCTCGTTCAAAAGTCAGCATTGTGTTTTGTCTCTTAAGTAAAACGATTTGTTGCAACAATGTTATAAGTGATTCTGTTTGGCAAGGCCGTACTAAAGATTTTTTTCGGTGGAGGGGGGGGGGGCGAAGGATTGACAGCCAAGCCAGGACTAACACCTGAAAATGATGATCATGGAAGGTGATGTTGATGTTGTTGTTTTTGTTGGTTGTGGTAGTTCTGAGTTATATACACCTTAAAATATTACATAAGTCAAGCATAAAAAAATAATGAAATTTTGGGGGGGGGGATGGACCCCATGGAGCCCCTCTCGGTACGGCCTTGTTTTTTTGGCATGTGGTTAGGAACCCTTGTTTGGTCATCTCTAGAGACTTAATCTCTGACATTTCTCTCCTGAAGATTGGTCATGCACCTCTTATGACAATCTGATTGCATTATAGCAAAGCAAACATTTAGTTGCGTTTCTTATTTCATTTAATTCCTATATTTTTATGTTCATCTCCAGCTTTCTGTTCATATCTCCCCATTTTGCTTAATCCTTTTCAAAGTTACTTTGAAAAAGATTGAATTTTACTCAAAAAAATGCTTGTGCGATTATATTTTCTCTACAAAACTGAAAAAAGTAATTAAGAAAAAAAATGTTGTTAGATCTGATCTATCCAGATATAGATTTTAATGACCTATACTTCGTAGAAACGTCAAAATTGTGCTTTGTTTCTTAATTAAAAGGATTTGTTGCACCAAAAGTATAAGTGAATCTATTTGGCACATGCCAAATAGAATCACTTCGGTTAGGAACCCTTGGTTGGTCATCTCTAGAGACCTAATCTCTAGCATTTCTCTCCTGAAAATTGGTCATGCACCTCTTATGACAATCTGATTGCATTTTAGCAAAGCAAACATTAAGAAAATATCTTTACAATGTAGTTACTTTTCTTATTTTAATTAATTCCCTTTTTTTCTGTTCATATCCCCATTTTGCTCAATCTTTTAACTTTGTAAAAGATTGAATTTTACTCAAAAAATTGCTTGTGCGATTATTTTTTCCTCTAAAACTGATAAAGAGTAATTAAGGAAAAAGTTGTTAGATCTGATCTATCCAGAATCCAGATATAGTTTTTAATGACCTATACTTCGTAGAAACGTCAAAATTGTGCTTTGTTTCTTAATTAAAAGGATTTGTTGCAAACATGTTATAAGTGATTCTATATGGCAGGGCTGTACCCAAGATTTATTTNTTTCGGGGGGGGGGGGGGGGTCCGAAGGTTTGACAGGACTAACACCTGAAAATAATGATATTGGAAGGTGATGATGTTGATTTTTTTGTTGATGATGATGATGTTGCTATCTTTGATGATAATGATGTTGTTGTTGCTGGTGGTGATGAGTTATATACACCTTAAAATATTACATAAGTCAAGCATAAAAAAATAATGAAATTTCGGGGACCCCCCCTCGGTACGGCCTTATTATTTGGCATGTGGTTAGGAACCCTTGTTTGGTCATCTCTAGAGACCTAATCTCTGACATTTCCCTCTACTGAAGATTGGTTATGCACCTCTTATGACAATCTGAGTGCCTTTTAGCAAAGCAAACATAAAGAAAAAATCTTTACAATGAAGTTACTTTTCTTATTTTAATTAATTCCTAAAGTTTTATGGACATAATACGCCCACGCTCATTTTCAGCTTTCCGTGCATATCCCCATTTTGCTCAATCTTTTTCAATGTTACTTTGAAAAAAAATTAATTTACTCAAAAATTAAATTTAATGCTTGTGCGATAATTTACGAAACAAAACTGATAAAGAGTAATTCAGAAAAATGTTGTTTCTTTCTCTTATTAGGTCTTGATTAGAGATTACGATCCCGGGATCCCGCGATCCCGCCCGAAAATGGCTGAACTTTTGATCTCGGGATTTTCCATCCAATCCCGGGATTTTCGGGATTGACAGTGATATAATAAAAACAAACAAAACATATGTTTTTATTGATTTTGAAAATGAGGCCCCAAAACATCAACCTTGAACGTTACATGAAACTCGATGTGCTGCCATCTGCCATGCAATAAAAGAATGCAGGACCTTTTAAAAATCTTTTTCTTCTTTGTGTAGACCGAATGAACGGATGACCGATGTGTTGTTTGTATGACCCCTTTTGCTAAAAACAAAGTAGTCGGTATTTTACTTGTTTCAGTTCAAAAAATTAATTTTTAATGTTCTAATAATCTAATATTTATATTCTAACATCTTTTTTGAACGTAACAACTTGTGTTCGATTTGACTTTAAAATGGACGGCTTTATATAGCACAAAAAAGATTCAAATCCTTCATCCGTTTCGAGTCATTTTTTAGTGTCTAAAGACTGTAAAAATGCAAAGCGTAAATAATGAGATGCCATTTTGAAAACTCTTGGCGGTTCCACAAAAGGGCTCCACACACATCTCTCAAGTTAAAATCTTCATTTTATTTTTATTTTATTCACTTATTATAGTAACTATACCTACTTCCACTTGATTTTTGGAAGGTTACCAATTTTTTTCTAATCTCGGGACCATTCCCGGGATTGTGATCGTTCCAGTCCCGAAACCTCGGGATTGTCAAGAAGGTTCGGGCTCATAATCTCTAGTCTTGATATTGTTGAGGGTAAAGCGGTTCAAGGTTATAACACTCGTAATAGCTATACATACAAGCAGACGTCTCCGTGGCAGAGTGCGCATCACACTCAGCCTGCTCTAAGGAGGTTTCGTTCTTGGACGGTTCGAAAAATTTGAAATAGGTTTTTTTGAAATTTCTACTTAGTCTGGTTGAGTTTGGGGGTAACTCAGCCTCCCTAGGACAATTGAGTAACTTTGGTAGTAGCCACAAGTGCTAGCATTATAAGGTAAAAATTGTTTTTGTTTTTTATTAAAGGCTTTTATTTAACTTACTATGTATGTAAGTTTGTGGTTAAATCTTAGAAATTAAATTTAACCCACTTCCCATTGTCCGATTGAGCTGAAATTTGGCACAGTGGTAGATCTTCGATGACAATTGAATGTGGTTTGGTTTTGGTTGGGGTCATTTCGTTACGGCCACTTTT